>BSBK01001013.1:1502500-1892500 GCA_027943335.1 Chamaecyparis obtusa
GTTGAATGCCACTCAGCTCGTCTTCAATGCAATCTTTGCATTTCTCTTGGTGCGTCAGAAATTCACCCCATATTCAATCAATGCTGTAATTTTGCTGACCCTAGGCTCTGTATTGCTTGCCTTTCAAACCAAGAGTGACAAACCCAAAGAGATCACAAACACAAAGTACATATTGGGTTTTCTTTTGACAATCGGTGCAGCTGGACTCTATGGATTACTCCTTCCAATCATTGAACTTGTGTACAAGAGAAGCAAGTGCAGAGTAACATATACTCTGGTTATGGAGATGCAGCTCATCATGTCGTTTTCTGCTACTGTGATGTGCACAATTGGCATGGTGGTGAACAAGGATTTCGAGAGCGTTGCAAATGAGGCGAGGGCATCTGATGTTGGGGAAGTTAAGTTCTACATTGGTTTAGTATGGAATGCAATCTCGTGGCAGCTCTTCTTCATTGGGGTGTTTGGAGTCATCTTTCTGACGTCTTCTCTGTTAAGTGGTATTCTCAAAACTGTGTTCATTCCAGTGACTCAAGTGTTGGCAGTTATTATATATCATGAGAATTTCAGCTGGGAGAAGGGCCTTGCTCTGGTAATGGCCTTGTGGGGTTTCATCTCATATTTATATGGGGAGTATTTGAAATCCAAACAGCCAGCCGATGTCACAGAGTTAAAGAACCAACAGCATCTTAGTTGTGACTCTGAATTGTCAGGAATCAAGGAAGAAAAATCTTTAGAGGGGGCTGTGAAAGTGAAAAACTCTAATGCTGAAATCCCATAAATAGGTAGTGATATATACCTTGTCTAGACTGTTTGATCATCACTGCATGCTTCTCTGTCTGATTTTCTAATAATTAATAGTTAGTTTGACATCTGATATTTTAATATTTATTGTATCCATTTCGAAGAGTGTATTTATTATTTTGGCATAATTGCAGAGAAAATCAAATCACTGAGAAAAAAAGAGACTACCATCTTTTAGATAAATAACTGAGCAAACCAGAAGAACAAAAGATGATGCACAATCTCTGCTGTGGTCAATCGACACTACCGTTAGAATTGCACCAGAGATTGCTCTCTTATATTGGTACTTAAAAACGACTACAGCTCTAATAGCTAAGTTTTAGGAGAAGAATAAAAGGCTAAACAATATCATAATCTGATCAAGCGAACAGTTTTTTGTTGTTTCATCAAATTTGTATTTGTTTTACTATTTTGTTTAAGATTTCATCTTATTTAGATTATACAAGGTGCTATCTTATTATGTTTTTTTTATAAATTAATATATTAGTAAGTTCAAAATTGTATGAATAATTCTATGGGGTTTAAATTTCAATGGCAGCTTCACTAACAAAGTGTTTCAATTGTTTTTTCTAAATCGGTCACCCCCACTCTCAATTGGATATGTGTCTTCTATATTAAATAATAAAAAATGAATGTAAAGACACATTTGTGTAAACGATCTTTAATGAGCCACAAAATATAAATGAAGTAAACTAAAGAGAAGAAATTCAAAAAGAAAAAAAAAAGGGCAACATCAAGTATTTGATAGATACAAAGAACTCATATTAACATAGATGTCTAACACATACAAAGAACTTGTATTCATATATTTGTTTGATAGATACAGAACACTTGTATTAACGTAGACAATACACACTTGGCAATTAATTAATCACCTCGATTGGTATGACAAAGGGAATAAGATACCCAACAAGAGATTTGGAAATTGTGCATAGTTTTTGTTAAAAATATAATGGTTTCTTGACGTTAATAAAATATATATTCCATTGGAAGCCTCTATTTGATAGTGATCCTACAGGCATACAACTTAATACCACCCTAGATGCTAATTTGGATACATTTTATTTCAATTAAAAAAAACTATTTTTATTATAATAAACAGACATAAAATACAGATCCTCCATTAGCATCCTGATTTCAACCCAAGAATGCAAATGAATGAAGGAAAGTAAAACAAGGAATAAAACATGAACCAAATAAACTGTATTCACCTCAAGATGCAAAGCATACAATGACAAATAAGATTGGTACAAATGTACAAAGGGCCTTGTTTATAAAGGCAATAGTAGATAGGTAGTGGAAAAGGTTGAGTAAAATGTCTCAACCTTGATGAGTTAGAGTCTAAATGAGACTCAAAAATATTCTCTTGGAGGAAGTAGAGTTCAAATATGACTCTACATTATCCATCTAACTAATTAATGTGGTCACCTAAGAAAACTTAAGTAAGAAGTAAACATTAAGAAATATTTATTCCAACACCTTCCCTTAAGTGCAACTTAGGGAGTATAACAATACAGTAGAGATGCTTTATGAGTCTTGAAAACAAGGCCTAATGAGGTACCCATATACAAATTATCCCTTCAATAGAAAATGAAGGAGAAAACCTAGTGGGAAAAAAACTCTTTCCCCCCCCCCCCCCCCCCCCACATGAGTGGATGAAGCAAGAAGGACTAAGTTACCCCCCAGAAGAAATGTCTCGCATCCCCAAGAAAGATTGAAGATGGACATGATTTCTCTTAGTCAAGGGTTTGGTGAAGATATCTGTAGCCTTCTCTATTGTAGGATAGTACCACAAATCAATGACATTCTCTTGAATTGGATCCCAAAGATAATGCATGTGGATTTCAAGGTGTTTGGTATGTTGATGATGGAAAAGATTTTGTGAGATCTAGATGATGCTTTGGTTGTCATAGTAAATGACTAATGAATTTTAAAAAGTGATTCCAAGTTCAATGAGAAGATTTTGAATCCAAATGGCCTTAGTGGCATCATTGAAACCCCCCCAATACTTATCCTAGATAGAAGAAAGAGCAATGATGTGTTGCTTCTTTCTTTGCTAACTAATGGGACACAATCCTTGATGTGAAATATGTAACCAATTGTGGACTTACAATCATCAATAGCATTAGCCCAATCAAAATCCGTGTAGCCAACCAATTCTAAACTTGTGCTTGCTATATAGTGAATCTAGTAATCGTGAGTTCCCTATATGTAGTGCACGATACGTTTGGCAATCCTCTAATGAAGATCATGTGGCTTCATCATGAAGTTTGAAATAATGCCAATGGAAAATGAAATAATGGGATAAGTATGAGTCAATTAGATGAGGCTACCAACAAGCTACTAATACAAAGTGGCATGAACAAGTGGTGTGGAATACTTTTCCTCAATCTTGACTCTAGACAAAAAGAGAGTTGATGCAAGCTTACAATTAGCCATGTGAAAATAAGCCAGAAGATCAAGAGAATACTTGGGCTACACAAGGGAGATCCTTAAAGAAGTTTGAGTGATCAAAATCCCAAGAAAGTAGTGCAAGAGACCCAAGTCAATCATGCAAAACCCATGGTGAAAAGCATATTCACATTTACTAAGATAGATGAAGTGCTCCTAGTGACAATCAAGTCATCAACATAGAGAGTCAAGAAAAGAAGATCATTCTACATTCTCAAGATGTAGACATTAAGATCTAAGTTGCATCCAGGGAACTCAACTAAGAGAAGAAAATTATATGTATTTTCCAAGAGATGAAGTTGGAGGCGCCTTCGAGTCTATCTTCCACTCTGACACTGTTCACCATGATTGCTCTTCCTTTAAATTAAATATATGTCTGATATTCTGAATAAAATTTTACTATTTTATTAATCTCTATTGATTAGGCTCTGATACCATGTTAAGGAATGTGGATCAAAAATAGAGAATAATCATTGTCTAATTTTTCTATTTCAGATTGTATCTAAGTTTAGATACTTAATATATTAATGCAGAAAATTTACAAGTAAATTATTGTAGAAGAGATTGAATGCTTGTGGTATGTGTGTGTGTGTGTGTGTGTGTGTGTGTGTGTGTAGAGTCGTATGCCACGTATGGTCATGACCCTATGTAACACAACCATTAATCTTAATTTTTGATTACATACCAATTGATATTGGTTGTCGATAACAATGCCCACAATATATATGTTATTGACTATTGATAACAATACACGATATATATTATTGATCGTCGATAACAATACACAGCATCTGATAATGTATCAGTTGCTATGTATTGTTATTGGCCTTCATTGTCAATAACAATAAATAGCAGCCGATATATTATCAGGCTTCATTGCTAATGCAAATATGAATAGTGGTTGGTATTATCGTATCATAGATACATTAAGCAATGTGAAGATGTATCATGTTCACTTGGTTATATGATAGTCACGTTCTGTCATCAGTCAATAATAGGATTTGACAATATTTATAAATGTGATCTCAATTAAATAATATATATGTGTACATACATACATACATACATACATACATACATATATATATCATTCTAGCATATGTGGGTGGTCCCACAATAGTGAGTCCCACTTTTTGGCCAACTTTGACACAAAGTTCAACATTCTGAGAAAAAACTTCACTTTCGAACATCTGTTGCCACAAAACTATTAGGAATTTGAAGATGATGTAAACTAGAGTCTTTTAAAATTTTCTTTCTAGCCTCTAAATATATATATTTTTTAAATCATTTAAATTCATTTTTCCTTCTCCTTCGAAAAGTGGTTTGTGTGAAAAAACTATGTTTTTAAGGAGTTACTGTCACTTGGACCAGCATAACTTTTTTTTTAAATATGATAATGATGTAATTCTTTTGAGATTATATTTGTAACTTCAATATCTAAATTATGCAATTGGTTTTATTCATTTTCAATCAATATTTCATAGTTTATTAAGTTTTAAAGTGACAATAATTATAATTTAGACATAAGGTCACTTGGATCGCTCTAACTTGATCTGTGTATATCAAAATTAATTTTTTCTTTTTTTCATAGAAAAGTAACACAAATACGCTTTTCCTACATATTTTTTTAATTTTTTTTTTATAATTTACTATTTTTCCTGAAGTCTTGAAGAGATAGGTTGTTGAATGACCAAACAATCTACGTTTAGTTAAAGTAATATTTAAAAGTGATAATGAACTCAATATGTATTAAAATTATATTCATTATAAATCTTGTTCCGAATAGCATCGTTTGACATCATCTATTTAAAAAAATCATCTTGTTTATTCCTTGTTTCAAGCCTCGGAAGACTATTTTCCAAAGTTCATTTGTTTTTTGAGGGCAAAATTTTAGTTTTGGGGTCTTCGTGCGAAGACCCCCTTCGCACGAAGACACTTGAGGGTCTTCATGCGGAGACCCTTTGCACAAAGCCTCTCAAGTGAAAATCCCGACAAAAAAGACACTTGGAAGAATTTTTCCTTGGGTACTTCGCACAAAGTATCTACTTCGAGCAAAGTCGGCTAGTAAAATTATTTTGTAAAAAAAATTTAGAATGGTATAAAAGTAAAACATTTTGTTTCTATTTTATATCGAATTGCAATTAATAAATTTGCATTTTCTATTATTGAAGGCATTTTTTGAAGGAGGATTAGTATTTCTATTTTTTCAAAGGCATAATTTTGGAGAGGAAAAATATTAGATTAAAGTATTTTTTGAAGAAGAAAATTTGTGTTGACGATCTTGTGGAAGACATTTTTTGGAGCTCGAAGAAATGGGGAACAAGAAGGGAAGACAAAGTAAATCTTCTAGAAAAAGGTCACCCGATACTGAACAAAGAAATCATGAAGCTGCATTGGCATATTATCATAAAAATAAAGAAGCTGAAAAATAAGCTGAAGTACGAGGGTCAAGTCAAGTCAAAGAATTGCACATTGAAGAAGGGTCAAGATTACTCCCTACGGAAGCTCAAACAATTGATGTTGGAGAAGGTTCAACATCATGTGCTCCTACTGGTATGAATGAACTTTTAAATTTAGCTCAAACTGGAAAGAGAAATATTAATTATAGAAACTTAGATCATTTACTTGCAATGGATGTGGAGAATTTGAAATCACTTGCTAATGATCAACCCTTAAGTCTTGCTAAGAAGAGATCAATGAATATGATAGCAAGAGAAATATTGGGTAAATTTGATAATTTTGAAACACTTCAACAAGTTCAATTGCTTTCACTTATACTTATAATCAAAAAGTTGGAAGGGGCATTAAAATTATTGGGTATAGACACATCATCAAAGAAGAGAAAAGTTGTTGACATGCAAACTGGTATGATTGAAAATCTTAAGAAAGGTTTGAACTAGCTAGGGAAGCGATCTCAAACTATAGATAAGTCCAGTACAAGAAAATTTATGTTGACATCCATTGTAGGTAACATTATGGGATGAAAAAGACAGATATCTTCAGTTTCATCTCAGTTTGGTTTTAATAGGAAAACAATATCACAATATGTTAATAGGAGAATATTTTTAGATGATAGCACCTTGGAAGGCAATTCGGCATTCATGTGTAGAGCTCCTTGTTCTGATAGGATTGATGAAGGAACAAAAAATTTGGTCACATCATTTTGGAATGATAATACACATCCTTCATCAAACACTAGAGATGTTATCAAACATAGAATTTCAACTAATCAATATGAATATCATACGAAACATTGGTTGGACACAACACAACATGAAATGTATGTGTCATTTTGTAGTTCAAATCTTAATATAAAGATTGGGCAAACATTGTTTGAAAGATTGAAGCCATATTATATCAAGATAAACAAAATATTTGAAACTTGTTGTTGTCGTTATCATATTGAATTTGATCTCCACTATCAAGTTTTTTGAAAGTTTGTAGAAGACACTTATGGTTTTGAAAAGGCTCCTCCTACTAGAAGAAGTGAGTTCATCTCATCCATTTTATGTGACAAAAGATATGATGTAGCTAGACAAATAAATTGCATAAAAAGAATATGCCAAACATGTGCCGATTTGTCTCTTTTTCCTTTGAAAAATGAAAATATTGATGTAACAAAGATGGTAAATTGCAAGAGTTACAAATATGTAAAGAATGAAATAAAATTTGGGAAAGAATCCAAAAGGTTAGAATATGTTGAAGAGGAGATAAATGTTGGAGTATTTATGGAAAAATTTAAAAAATTGATTCAACCCTACATTCATCATGTTTTTTTTGCAAAGTGGCAAGCACAACAATTTCAAACACTAAGAGACAATTTCCCACTTGGAACTATTGTATCAGTTGTTGATTTTGCAGAAAATTATTTTTTTGTTCATCAAAAGACAATTCAGTAATACTATTTTTTAGAGCAAATTACTATTATGGTACATGTGTGTTATCAACATGCACAATTAGATTTGGATGGTATTCAGAGCACATTTGAAGCACGGGTCATCAAGAAGGAATATCATTTTTATATAAGTGATGATAGAGAGCATGACATTCATTATGTGGAACACGACTTCAAGATGTTTTTAGCAAATTTGAAAGAAAGAGGTATAAAAATTGATAAACATTATGTTTGGTCAGATGGATGTGCTGCAAAATTCATAAAAACCATCCGGAGTCATAGTTTTGCAGTTGAAAAAACTAACGGTTTTGATGGGCATCGTAATTACGACAACAATGAACGTCGTAAAAAGGGGTACCAACAAAGCGAACCTGGTGTTGGACCTATTTGTGAGCATCCCAATTGCAACGTCTGTCTGTCACAAAAAATAAAAATGACGACCACCCATCAGAATCTTCCGATGGGTTGTCGTCATTTGTAATTTGTTTGTCAACGGAGATGTTGCTAGTGTGATGTATATCCATCCAAAGTGTATGACGAATATACGTCATTTGTATTTTGAAATGATAGTGATGTTGTACATGCGACGGGGACTCGTTGGAATTTTACGATGGCTATCTGTCATTTATAGTTTTTTACCGACAGTGATATTGTACATGCAACGGCTAGATGTCAGATTGTTTTGACAGATAACCATAATTGTTTTATGGTCATCGTAATTGTGACGCAAATCAATTTTATATATATATATATATATATATATATATATATATATATATATATATATATATATATATATATATATATATATATATATATATATATATATATATATATATATATATATATATATATATATGTCAATCGGGTTGGTATCGATTCAAAAGGGTGTTCTTTCAGATCTGGTTCCTACTCATGATTTGGTAATGGATCATTCAGAGATGACTTTGCAGTAGATTCAGTAGTGGCTCATGGATTGTTGAGTTAGATGTGATGACTTGGGAGAAGTCTTCTTCTTGGTGAATCGAGCTCATGAGAGAGATTACAGAAAGTGGGTCATTTGATGCGACTTATGAGACATTGGATGTCTCTTCACAGTGGGTTCACGGTGCGATCTATGGTATTTCTTTGCGACTAGGTTCTTGGCAGAGATCTGTTGATTTGGTGGCCATTGAGATGGATCGATATATATTTGTCATACATGGATTGAGATCTTAAATTATTGAGTTTCTCTTTGTTTTGAGAATAGTTTAACATTCTCTACTTAACAGGGCCAACCACGTGAAGGTGGAAGCTCATCTAACCCCTTCTAGGAGCCTCTTGTGACCCTTTACAACATTTTAAGACCTCTAATATGTATTCTTAGGGATTGTAAAGGGTCATAAAGGGTCATAAGGGGTCCTGGGACACAACAGCTGAGAAACATAAATGTAGGCATCATGGTCACAATTTTTTGGAAACACAACATAATTGAGTGGTATACCTAGACATGTTGCATCATCTAGGTATACCATTCAATTATGTTGTGTCTCCAAAAAATTGTGACCATGATGCCTACATTTATGTTTCTCATCTGTTGTGATATCTACATTTACGTTTCTCATTTATCGTGTTTATGTGCATGTTCTTTATGTATATCTACTAGAAATTTTTTTTAAAAAATCAGTATCTACAATAGCCCTTTGTTAACCACATTTGTGCATATGGTCCCAACAAAGTAGTGCACAAACTACACAAAGAAGGTATTGCAGAAATATAATTTTTGCTTTCGCCATTGAAGCAATCTTGGCGGCACTAGCTGCCTCTCGAGCCTTGCACAAGTTGCACTCATTTCCTACATCAGGTATAGATGTAGATGGGGTAGATGTAAATGTGGTTTGATCAACCCACCGAAAGTATTGACATCCACTATTTCCCTGCAATACCAAATGTACATCAGTTCTTCATAAAATGATTAATTAGTTGTCACATTATTTTTAAATCATAAAATATAATTACGTATCTAGACCTTTTTCCTATTTGGGCAAACCCAAAATTGACGCCCAGGATTACTTTTTGTGTGTGACTTCTTCAACATGCATGGGCCAACACCACATTGACACATAGGCACATTGATCGAAGTCATCGACGCTCTTTCGACAAATATTGTATTATCACAAATATTGTATTGTCATTATTTTGTTCATTCATACTAATTATAATTACAATAAAAATAAACATACTAATGTAGACTTGCACATTTTTTGGCTAAGTTGAAGTCTTTGGTTTAAATCACTAGACACTCAAAACAAAATGACAAACCAAAGACAACCATGCAATTACTAAGCAATTTGGAATTAGCTCACTCCATTGCAAGGAACAAAGAGAATCCCCTGTGATTTAACATCATTAATGTGCAAGGAAATATAAAATTAGAAGAAGCAACTCTCATATAAGTAGGACATATAAAATAAGGTGAATAAGAGTAGTACATATAAAAAAATCATTATAACATGCCAAACATTTGGCATAATTGTACATTTCATTCATATCATTGATATTCTTCTTCATCTATCTCATCATCAAGATCATCATCGTCGATAATATCTTCACCACCACTATCATTGTCATCTTCATCGTCATCACCACCATCATCATCATTGTCATCGTCATCATCCTCATCATCCTCATCAGTAGTAGCATCATCGTTGTCTTCTTCATATTCTTCTTCGACTAGCTCTCGATCGTGATCATCATCTTCCACTTCTTCATCTTCCTCAGTATCTTCTTCCATCGCATCATACTTTATTAGCCTTCCCCTTGGATCATGTCTAACAAAAAATGACCAACCTGATTTATGTGGAACTTCTGAGTAAAATACCTGCTCACATTGGCTTGGAAAACATAGGGCTCTTCTCCAACTGGCTCAAACAACCTTGTATTAATTATTGGAAATCTATTGTCATGTTCAATAATAGTTCTATCAAGATCATTTTTATTGAGTCATATTCTATACCATTTCACAACAAAGAGAACTAATTTGAAAGAATTAAAGTCACAGTCAAGTATATCAACTAAAATACCATAGTATTGATTTTGCGACTCTCGAGGATGTAAGTCATTTCTAGATAAAATATTAGTCATCTGGAACACTGCACTTATCCTAGAATCACAAGTTTTCTTCGTGTCATCCAAATTTTTGATGCAAAATTTATAACTATTGCAAAACATAGCCTTGTGGTGTTTCACCTACAATAATGTCAAACATGTATAAATTATTGCATCACGAGTTGAAAAATATACGATTGATTAATTAACAAATTTATAAGTACCTGGTGATCTCTTAAACCAAATGTTAAATCTATTTCCTTTTGTGTAACATTAGGATCTCCATTACAATGAGCTTGTATAACCAATGAAGACATAGATTTTCATGTTAATCTATGACCATCATGCCAACATCATTCAATCCATGCCGTCATCTAATCTTGATTGTTTGCAATAAACAAATGTATTGCATCCCACTCTTTAGCAGCTGTACAAAAGTAAATAGATGACTTACAATAGATTTATTTTGAAGATTAAGAATTAATTAACTACAATAACATTTCATAATTTATTACCTTTCAGTTTTCTGAATCTACCGTTGCCCACCAAGTGCTCCCCTTCAAATTTTTTAATTAAGTCGAGATCCCAAATGCAATTTATATGGGTCTTTGCTGCAGGATTAGGAAGATATTGAGTAACGTACACCATCATATAGTATACCATATATCCATCAACCATAGAGCGTCGGGACGTGCTTTTTGTCGTACCAAACCCTTCAAAAATTTCAAGCATCTCTCAACCATCCACATTGACCTAGCATGTATAGGTCCACACAATTCAATCTCCTCAACTTGGTATATGAGGTAGTGTTCTTGTACATTGAAAAAAGTTGGAGGTAAACACTTTTTCATTTCACATATTAATCGATAAATTTTTTTCTTCCAATATTTTATATCTTCTTTATAGATTTTTTTAGATGACAACCACCTACAAAAGATTCAAGACATAAATATATAAATACAAAACTTTACAATAAATTACTTGTTTGATATTATTGTTTGATATATTGAACAAATATCATTGCTTACCTCATGTATTTTCCAAGATCATATATCACTTGTTTGATATTATTGTCAAAGTTCTCTGGGAGAGATAGGGGTAACAAATACTACAACAATTGTCAACTGATCATTTCATACAATGAAAATTGAATGCAATTACACAAATATATTGCAAATACAAAAGACTATGACTTACCTTGATGAAGGTATGCCAAGCATGCATTTTCATACCTGACCCAAAATCATTTTTCTTTGATATGAGATTGCTTATATCCGTAGCAAATCTTGTAGGAAATTGAATTTTTCAAATCACTTCTTTTATGACATTACTTTGTTGCTTTGTTCATAACCAAGGAAGAGCACTTGCATTAACCGGTCTCCATTGCTATTTGATTCAATGATATTTTTCATTGCATGATTGGAATCATGAATGTCACTACAAATTTTGCCAAGTTTTTCTTTGTCATGCCTTTCATCCAATATTTTCCATAGTTTCTCTGTTACATTCTTTCCAATATGTATAGTATCAAATAAATGCACAATTTGTAGATGCTCATAGTAGGGCAGCCTACTAAATTCTCTGGGATAACATTTTAGTCATTTTGGAAGCTGGTCAGTGATGCCTTCACGACCTTCGAGATCATCAACTACATAATTAGCTAACAAAACACAATCAAAATATATAATTTTCAAACATCAACCATTACGTGGAACGATATTACCTCAAATTCTATTATATTCCAACTGCCATAGGTGAGGTGTCATTCTTCGGGAATTTGATGTAGTCTCTTCTTTCCCATTGAAAAAATGTATTTCTGCACTTCAATACTTATGATTTCTAGGGAGGAAATGCCTATACTCATCAAACACCTATTTTCTTAAACTTTTGGAATGAAGGGATTTCATCTTTGGACCACACATTGGACATGCAAATTTTCCCTTTATTTGAATACTTACAAGATAACGATAAAATTAGATTAAATATGTATATTTTTAGAATATGAATTATCGTGTATAACTAGAATTCACCATAACATACCACAAAAATGTGTTAGCCCTAGAGCATCATGAATTGTCCACACAAGAATTGTATGGAATTAAAATTGTCTTTGCCCAATTGGTCGGGAGATATCATACATAGTGAAACCATTTCATAACACCAATAACTCATCGATAAGAGGTGCAATATATACATTCATATCTTTCACTTGGTACTTAGTTGAATTAACAACATCAAATAATTATTGTGGTCATTTGATGAAAGGTGCTTCTGTTAATACCACAAACACATAATAGAAACAAAGAAACAACAACAATATGCAAGAACAGAAAATGGGCCTCTTATTATCTCCACAAATGTGGAATTACGAACTTTCAGAAGTACAATATGCAAAGCCACATGGGCATTCCCTTATAATATTTTATAGGACAAAGCCTCGAATCAATACCTAGAACTGTCCCCCACTGCCTAAGACAACACTACGGGCAATCCTTATATAAGAAATTTCCACCACCCAAGAAGGTTCTAGAAATTTAGCCTTTTAGGTCGATTAAACATGGAATTATTTTATTTTTACAATTATTACAATAGGGTCGGCTCAAAGTAAATACAAAATATGTTTTAGGTAACCCAACTTCTAGAGGCCACAACTTTTTAACCGTAGCTCCGTTTTTTCTATTGTAACCACTTTTTCGAAACACCATGACAAGATCTACATTGCCTAACAAGCGCAAGCGCCAATTAGCCAAGGGTCGATTGCGATCCAGAGCCTCTAAGGCCTTCAAAATTGACCTAAAAAATTTCATACCCAAAAACCTCAATAACTTCACCAATACAGATGATGTGGCAATAAAATTCAACTGGTAGGCTGAAATGACTAAGATGAACCTCCACCTGTGAAATCAGAACATTCTGAGATCATATGACCAACTTACTAAAAATAGCAAGTTTTCATAAATAGTAGCTCTGCACAAGATAGCCCTTATTTAAAAGAAAACCAAAAATATTTTTGGGTGATGCAAGATTGCTCTTACACCATGGATGCTCCTGTATTAGACACCCGAGGTAATTTGAGAAGTGACCCTGTCACGACTCAGGTGTGAAGAGGAAAACCAAGACGGTTAACCTTCTTCTTTGTCGGTCATGATGAATCTTCAATAGGTCATCATTTCTACTTGACCAGATATTCTTCATATGTCTTGTTCCTTGTGCTTCTGCCAACATGACTATCTAGTATGTCTTCAATCTCCTTGATATCTAAACTAGTTGCTGGAATACTCCACTGTGCTACTGTAACTTCATCTTCAACACCTCCTTCATGATACTCTGCCAGATCTAAAACATTAAATATTGGTGAAATATTCAGCTCAGTAGGAAACTTGACCTCATATGCATTTCCTGAATCATGCTTCTTCAGTATCTTATATGGCTCAAACTTCTTTATTTTTAGCTTGTTATATGTACCAACTAGAAATCGATCCTTCCGCAAATGAACCATGACTTCATCTCCAACCTGAAATTCTTTATGTCTCATTTTATCATTTTTCTTAGCCCTATACTGCACATCCATCTTGGTAATGTGTTTTCTCGCCTCCTCATGGATGTTCTTCAAATGTTCTGCAAAATCTTCAGCTTCAGCACTACTTATTTCTTTTTTATCTATCTTCCTCAACTTAGATGCATTTCTGGGACTACTTCCATATACAATCTGTGAATGATGTGATGAACTAAACTTCAAATCTGTCTTCAACTTTTCACTTTCTACTAGTGTCATTCTGTGTGCCACCTTATTTGGCAAACTAGCTCCTAGAATCAAGTCCATCTGATGACTGATCTTTCTTACTGGTGGTAATCCATCAAGCACATTATTAGATACAATATCCTGAAACTCATTCAATAATTATGCAACTTCTACAAGTACATCTTCTACTTCCTCTTTCCCAGCCTTTGGAATTAAGGTAAAACACATATGCTCTTTCCGCATACCATCTAAGAAATTCCCTCTATCAACAAAAGTTATTCTTGCATTACCACATACCTTTTCTTCTATTTCCTTCAATGGTTTTAGCTTATGTCGCACTCCATCCTTTGTCAGCGAATAGGTATTCGCATGACTATCATGTACAACACATCTGTCAAACTGTCAAGGTCTACCCAACAACATATGACATGCATCCATAGATATGATATCACATAGTACCTCATCTTGTTACCTGTCGATCTTGAACTTTACTAGGCACTGCTCACTCACCATGACCTTGTGGTCATCCTGCACCCAGGCAACCCAATATGGATGTGGATGTTTCTACCTCTTGAACTTCAACTTTGTGACCATCTCTTCTGACACCAAATTATCAGTATTGCCACTATCAATAATCACATCAAAACACTTACCCTCACACTTGCACCTGGTGCAAAATAGGCTCCTCCTTTGTTTAGGTTCATTCTCACCACTTAACAAGACTCTGATGTTGATCAACATTTCTCCTCTTTCAGCATCTTCAGAATTTGATAATCTGACATCTTCATCTACATGTGCAACTTTGGCCTAGCCTTTGTTCCTCCTATCCTTCCTTCCTTGGCATTGAGAACATTCAAATGCCCTATGACCTTCTTCTCCACAGTGAAAACATGTTCCATGGAAGCCTCCTCTTCCAAATCCTTGTCCTCTTCCTCTTCCTCTCTGATCTCTATTATTCTGATCATGGAAATGATTGAAATTATCTCCTCTCTGATTCTGACTATTACTGGCCTCATCCTAATTTTTTGGATCTTCATTTAGATCTCCATATGACCGTCCACTAGATCTTCCATCACGACCTCTTTCACTTTGTCTGCTCTCAAACTTCTTGTTCAGCTTTTCCTCTATTTTTAGGGCAAACTAGTATGCCTCTTCAATACTGTTCATTTGAACCAGATTCAATTCTTCTTAAATGCTTGACCTTAACCCATTAAGGTAACGGACAACTTTCTCCTTGTCAGCTTTTGCATGGCCTGTTCTGATGAGGATTCGATAGAACTCCTCTGTATACTCCTGAACAGATCATCCCGCTTGCTTCAAACTTTGCATTTTCTTCAGTAGGTCAAGCTCATAATCAATAGGGATGAACTATCACTTCAATTTATCCACCATCCACTCCCATCTTGTGATTTTATCCTTTCCTCTTTGATTTCTCTCTACCTAAATCTCTTGCCACCAGATCTTCGCATGGCCCTTCAGTTTGGCCTTCGCAAATTTGACCTGATTAGGATCCTCGATATCTTCATACTCAAAATATTTTTCACATTCATTGACCTAGGTGATCAACTCCTTTGGGTTAAGATTTTTAGAAAATGTCAGAACCTCAATCTTAGGTCTCTTCCCGATCTTTGAGATGGCTCAGAAAAGTCTTTTTTTTCTTGATTCAAAACTTTGACTTCTTCTTATTCAAAATTTCCTTCTTCGGCTTCATCCTCTCTTTCATCTCTGACATAAGATTCATTCCTCTGCGAATCTCCTCTTGCAATGCTCGCACTTGTCTTTGCAGTTCCCTAACCTCAAGTGTTACAACACCAACTATTCCACCACATTCCCTTCGTGGAGACATTTTTGCGCTTCTCGTTAAAACCCTAACCATGGTCATGGTGCAAACTACCTCATAGTCGGTGATCTATTTACACAGAAACCCTAACCCATGATCCCAGTGCAAACTACCTCACAATCGGTGATCTATTTACACACTCAAGAACTCCTGCTCTGATACCACTTGATGAAGGGTGCTCCCCTTAATACCACAAACACATAATAGAAAGAGAGAAACAACAACAATATGCAAGAACAGAAAATGGGCTTCTTATTATCTCCACAAATGTGAAATTACAAACTTTCAAAATTACAATATGCAAAGCCACATAAGCATTCCCTTACAATATTTTGTAGGACAAAGTTTCGAATGAATACCCAGATCTACTACCTAGAACTGTCCCCCACTGCCTAAGACAACACTACGGGCCTTCCTTATATAGGCAATTTTCACCGCCAAGAAGGTTCTAAAAATTTAGCCTTTTAGGCCGACTAAACATGGAATTATTTTATTTTTATAATTATTACAATAGGGTCGGCTCAAAGAAAATACAAAATATGTTTTTAGGTAACCCAACTTTCGGAGGCCATAACTTTTTAACAGTAGCTCCATTTTTCTATTGTAACCACTTTTCAGAAACGCCATGACAAGATCTACAATGCTTGACATGCGCAAGTGAAAGTCAGCTGGGGGTCGATTGTGATCCAGAACTTCTATGACATTCAAAATTGACCTGAAAGATTTTGTACCCAAAAACCTCAATAACTTCACCAATACAGATGATGTGGCAATGAAATTCAACTGGTAAGCTGAAATGACTAAGATGAATCTCCACCTATGAAATTAGAACATTCCGAGATCATATGACCAACTTACTAAAAATAGCAAGTTTTCATAAATAGTAGCTCTGCACAAGATAGCCCTTATTGAAAAGAAAACCAAAAATATTTTTGGGTGATGCAAGATTGCTCTTACACCCAGGATGCTCCTGCATCACCATTTCACTCCAAGACTTATAATTACATGTAAATAACTATAAAATAATAAGATACATGGAACAAGCATTGCCAACATAATGTGCTCCCTCTTTATTAACATCTATGGAGGAAGGTTATTGTTTATAACAAAAATAGGCCACACCAAAAAAATAGATCTCATCTCTCCATGCGGATTGACACTATCTGTTGTCAGAGAAAGCCTAAGATTTCAAGGTTCCTCTTTAAAGTGTGGCCACTTTTCCTCTTTGTCCATAAATGATGAACCATCTGCAGGCATTCGAATAATATCATATCGACTCCTTCCACGTGCATCATAATCCATAAATTGTGCCAAGCTATTGCACCTAAATAATCATTTCAGATGTGGAATAATGGGGATGTGACGAAGAACCTTGCGAGGCACCTTTTTTGTCATTTGATCATCTTGATATCTACTCGTATGGCATTTGGGGCATTCTATTGCATTTTTATGTTCTTTATAATAAATAATATGATCTTCAGGACAAGCATCTATTGTTTGATACTCCATTCCAATATGTTTCATAGTGGGACATAATTCTCTGTACGAGCGAGGGAGAACATTTGATGGTGGTAACAGAAAGTCACTTATCAACAAATAATATAAATCATTACTATAAACAATCTTAATGGTACATGTTTCACCTTTTATAGACTATAATGACATATATGACAAACCTTAGCATACATGACATTGCTATGTTGGATAAACCATTCATAACCTTTAAATTCACCGACAACAATACAACAGAGAGAAGAGTAGATTGGGAGCCTTTGTAAAAGGTCATGTCTGCCTTCTCGAGTAGAGGTATATCATGGATGTTGTCAATGTCATTCTCATCATAATCATCATCACCAGCAACATCAGCAGCACCAGTACCAAATGTGTCAACGATCAATGCATTCATACCATCATCTTCAAATGTGTTTTCAAGCGCATGATCGTCATCTTCCATGGCATCATGATCTTCAACTTCAATACTCACACCTCCATGTTCCTCTATATTCACACTGGGGAGATCGACCTATATAAAAATGATGATAATCAAACCCCCCTTCAATGTGATAATCAAACCTCCTTCCATGGTTCATATGTATATTAATTGTGAAAACAATATAACAAACAACTTACCACTGGATTATAATCAAACCTCCTTTCAATGTGACCATTATCTCTACAATGTCTCTTTCTGTTTTGATTTTGATTCTTCTTATCTTTAAGCCGTTACAACTCTTGCATGAACAATAACATTTGTCATCACCTTCTCTTTGAAAGTTAGACAACAATCTAGCAATTGTCACCCTATTTTAATTGAATTCTCTTGTATTATATGACATGATCCTTAATGTGTATATCTGCAAAACAAATTGGAGATGTCTTTTTTCATTAGCTTCATGTCACCTTCTCATAGCTTCTCATTTTCTGACAAATTTTTCCAAAGGCTTTGTAGGAAACCAAGTAAGGGGTATTCTTGAGTTCAAACACATTGAGCTACTACAACTGAATTATAAATCATGAATTCACTATAAATCAAGGGGCATTATAAATCATGAATTTGCTATAAAATTAATATATTGCTCTAGATTTCATATAGAAATTTTGTCAAATAGTTAGCATGTATGTTTATTCAAATGGAGTTATGTCATTTGGAATGGATATATGATAGGTTGATATCGAATTCTATGTCCCTATTTGATCTAATAACATCAATATAACAAACAAAGCACCAACCAATCAAATAGGGACATGAGGTGCTCAAACAGTGAGCTCATAAAACAATATATTTAGTCTTAATAAAATCTTATAAAAAGACATATATTATGTGAAGTGTTTGATCTCTCTTTATTTGTTTTATCGTTTTGATATTCACTATGTGGTACTCCCTGTTTATGATCATTTCATGAGGAAATGTCTTGATGGCTTGCGGGCTGCAAGCTAGGGCATCATGCATTGTTTGAGCACCGACCAATCAAATAGGGACATGAGCTACTCAAACAGTGAGCTCATAAACAATGCATGATGTCCTAGTTGTAAGTAGTTATCTCTTCTATAATGATGGAGGAGTGAAAGGTAATGATCAATGAGGTTGTTGCTATTAGATCATACATTAATACACTTACTATTTTTAATTTGAGCTCGGGCATCATGCAATGTTATTGTTGTCATTGTATGCTTGTTGCTGTTGTGCACCATATATTATTTTATACACTATTTATTTCATTTAGACCGTGAGCTTGACATTTGTAATGTATTTTATGTTATTGGATCAATGCTACCATGTTGTTGAGGCTGTATATACATTGAATCACCACTGTCAATCTACTTTGATAGGAGCAATATAACAAACAAAGCACCCTCCAATCAAATAGGAACATAAGTAAGATATTTAATGCATTATTACTTCATCATGATGATAAAAATTTCATTAGCTCAAAACACATAAAAATTCAAAATAGTAGGATATCTTAATCTTTATGAGCTCAAATTCACAATAGTAAGTGCATTATTTTATTACTGATGTCCCTATTTGATCTAATAGAATCAATATAACAAATAAAGCACTAACCAATCAAATAAGGACATGAGGTGCTCAAACAGTGAGCTCATAAAATAATATATTTAGTCTTAATAAAATCTTATAAAACAACATATATTGTGTGAATTGTTTGATCTCTCTTTATTTATTTTATTTTTTATATTCACTATGTGGTACTTCCCGTTTATGATCATTTCATGAGGAAATGTCTTGATGGCTTGCGAGCTACAAGCTAGGGCATCATGCATTATTTATAAGCTCACTTTTTTAGCACTGGCTAATCAAATAGGGACATGAGGTGCTCAAACAATGAGCTCATAAACAATGCATGATGCTCTAGTTGTAGGTAGTCATCTCTTCTATAATGATGGAAGAGTGAAAGGTAATGATCAATGAGGTTGTTTTGATTAGATCATACATTAATACACTTATTATTTTGAATTTGAGCTCAAGCATCATGCAATTTTATTGTTGTCATTGCATGCTTGTTGTTGTTGTGCACCATATATTGTTTTATACACGGTTTATTTCATTGAGACCATGAGCTTGGCATTTGTAATGTATATTTTGTTATTGGATCAATGCTACCATGTTGTTGAGGTTGTAGATGCATTGAATCACCACTGTCATTCTACTTTGATAGCAACAATATAACAAACAAAGCACCCTTCAATCAAATAGGGACATAAGTAAGATATTTAATGCATTATTACTTCATCATGATGATAAAAATTTCATTGGCTCAAAGCATATAGAAATTCAAAATAGTAGGATATCTTAATCTTTATGAGCTCAAATTCAAAATAGTAAGTGCATTATTTTATTACTGATGTCCCTATTTGATCTAATACCATCAATATAACAAATAGAGCACCAACCAATCAAATAGGGACATGAGGTGCTCAAACAATGAGCTCATACAATAATATATTTATTCTTAATTAAATCTTATAAAATAACATATATTGTGTGAAGTGTTTGATCTCTCTTTATTTGTTTTATTGTTTCGATATTTACTATGTGGTACTCCTCATTTATGATCATTTCATGAGAAAATATCTTGATGGCTTGCGGACTGCAAGCCAGGGCATCATGCATTATTTATGAGCTCACTGTTTGAGCATCGGCCTATCAAATAGGGACATAAGGTTCTCAAACAGTGAGCTCATAAAAAATGCATGATGCCCTAGTTGTAGGTAGTTATCTCTTCTATAATGATGGAGGAGTGAAAGGTAATGATCAATGAGGTTGTTGCTATTAGATCATACATTAATACACTTACTATTTTGAATTTGAGCTCGAGCATCATGCAATGTTATTGTTGTCATTGCATGCTTGCTATTGTTGTGCACCATATATTGTTTTATACACTATTTATTTCATTGAGACCAGGAGCTTGATATTTGTAATGTATTTTCTATTATTGGATCAATGCTACCATTTTGTTGAGGATGTAGATGCATTGAATCACCACTTCTATTCTACTTTGATAGCAGCAATATAACAAATAGAGCACCCTCCAATCAAATAGGGACACAAGTAAGATATTTAATGCATTATTACTTCATCATGATGACAAAAATTTCATTGGCTCAAACCACATAGAAATTTAAAATAGTAAGATATCTTAATCTTTATGAGCTCAAACTCAAAACAATAAGTGCATTATTTTATTACAGATGTCCCTATTTGATCTAATAGCATCAATATAACAAACAGAGCACCGATCAATCAAATAGGGACATGAGGTGCTCAAACAGTGAGCTCATAAAACAATATATTTAGTCTTAATAAAATTTTATAAAATAATATATATTGTGTGAAGTGTGATCTCTCTTTATTTGTTTTGTTGTTTCGATATTCACTATGTGGTACTCCATGTTTATGATCATTTCATGAGGAAATATCTTGATGGATTGTGGGATACAAGCCAGGGCATCATGCATTATTTATGAGCTCACTATTTGAGCACCGGCCAATCAAATAGGGATATGAGGTGCTCAAACAATGAGTTCATAAATAATGCATGATGCCCTAGTTGTAGGTAGTTATCTCTTCTATAATGATGGAGTGAAAGGTAATAATTAATAAGGTTGCTGCTATTAGATCATACATTAATACACTTACTATTTATAATTTGAGTTCGAGCATCATGCAATGTTATTATTGTCATTGCATGCTTCCTGCTGTTGTGCACCATATATTATTTTATACACTATTTATTTCATTGAGACCGTGAGCTTAACATTTGTAATGTATTTTCTGTTATTGGATCAATGCTACCATGTTGTTGAGGTTGTAGATGTATTGAATCACCACTGTCATTCTACTTTGATAGCAGCAATATAACAAACAAAGTACCCTTCAATCAAATAAGGACATAAGTAAGACATTTAATACATTATTACTTCATCATGATGATAAAAATTTCATTGGCTCAAAGCACATAGAAATTCAAAAAAGTAGGATATCTTAATCTTTATGAGCTCAAATTCAAAATAGTAAGTGCATTATTTTATTACTGATGTCCCTATTTGATCTAATAGCATCAATATAACAAACAGAGCACCAACCAATCAAATAGGGATATGAGGTGCTCAAACAGTGAGCTCATAAAATAATATATTTAGTCTTAATAAAATCTTATAAAATAACATATATTGTGTGAACTATTTGATCTCTCTTTATTTGTTTTGTCATTGATATTCACTATGTGGTACTCCCCGTTTATGATCATTTCATGAGGAAATATTTTGATGGCTTGCGGGTTGCAAGATAGGGCATCATGCATTATTTATAAGCTCACTATTTCAGCACCGGCCAATCAAATAAGGACATGAGGTGCTCAAACATTGAGCTCATAAACAATGCATGATGCCCTAGTTGTAGGTAATTATCTCTTCTATAATGATGGAGGAGTGAAAGGTAATGATCAATAAAGTTTCTGCTATTAGATCATACATTAATACACTTACTATTTTTAATTTGAGCTCGAACATCATGCATTGTTATTATTGTCATTGCATGCTTGCTACTGTTGTGCACCATATATTATTTTATACACTATTTATTTCATTGAGACCGTGAGCTATTGTAGTTGATTGTATTATTTTGGGGTCTGATCTATTGTAGTTTTTTTTTTTCTTTGCATCATTATTTACAATTAATTTTGATGCAATATTTGTGTGAAGAACAAGAACAAAATGGTGAATGAGTGTATTCGACAAAGATAAACATGCCACATTTTATTGGGCTGATTGGGTTGGCCTAGTACCATTTACATGGCTTGGCCAGATATTAAATATTGAGCTCATGAACAATGTCAGTATTAAATAGTGAGCTCATGAACAATGTATGATGCCCTAGCTTGCAACCCATGAGCCATCAAGATATTTCCTCATGAAATGATCATAAATGGGGAGTACCATATAGTGAATATCAACAACAAAACAAACAAAGAGATCAAACACTTCACACAATGCCTTGAAGGTAATAGAAACAATGCCCTAGCTCTCAAAGCTTGCAGGTCATCAAGCATTCCAAATGAAAAGATGTAAACAATGTCAGTATTAAATAGTGAGCTCATGAACAATGTATGATGCGCTAGCTTGCAGCCCGCGAGCCATCAAGACATTTCCTCATGAAATGATCATAAACAGGAAGTACCACATAGTGAATATCAACAGTAAAATAAATAAAGAGAGATCAAATACTTCACACAATACCTTGAAGGTAATAGCAATGATGCCCTAGCTCTCAAATCTCGCAAGTCATCGAGCATTCCAAATGCTAAGATGTCAACAATGTCACTAACATTCATATATATTGTGCCATTAAATCAACAAATGTCATCAAAATGAAATTAAGGTGCTCAAATAGTGAGCTCATAAACAATGCCCTTTTCGCGCCACACAAAAGTGCAGTGTCATCTTCGTGGAAGCTCTTCGAATTCACAAAAATTACAAATGACACTTTCTTTTTCAAAATTACAAAATTATAAAAATTTCATTGGCTTAAAGCATATAGAAATTCAAAATAGTATGATCTCTTAAGCTTTATGAGCTCAAATTCAAAATAGTAAGTGTATTATTTTATTACTGATGTCCCTATTTGATGTTCCTATTTGATCTAATAGCATCAATATAACAAACAAAGCACCGACAAATCAAATAGTGACATGAGGTGCTCAAACAGTGAGCTCATAAAATAATACATTTAGTCTTAATAAAATCTTATAAAACAACATATATTGTGTGAAGTGTTTGATCTCTCTTTATTTATTTTGTTGTTGATATTCACTATGTGGTACTCCCCATTTATGATCATTTCATGAGGAAATATCTTGATGGCTTGCGGGCTGCAAGCTAGGGCATCATGCATTATTTATGAGCTCATTGTTTGAGTATCAGCCAATCAAATA
The DNA here is from genome assembly GCA_027943335.1 of Chamaecyparis obtusa. NCBI lineage: Eukaryota > Viridiplantae > Streptophyta > Pinopsida > Cupressales > Cupressaceae > Chamaecyparis > Chamaecyparis obtusa. The sequence goes on from BSBK01001013.1 coordinate 1,526,272, forward strand.
GGGACATGAGGTGCTCAAATAGTGAGCTCATAAACAATGCATAATGTCCTAGTTGTAGGTAGTTATCTCTTATATAATGATGGAGGAGTGAAAGGTAATGATCAATGAGGTTGCTGCTATTAGATTATACATTAATACACTTATTATTTTAAATTTGAGCTCGAGCATCATGCAATGTTATTGCTATCATTGGATGTTTTTTGTTGTTGTGCGCCATATATTGTTTTATACACATAGAACAATAGGTTTGGGGACTTAGACTTATGTTCAATCCTTAGTAATAGTTTGAGAAAATAATTACTAGATGAGTGACTACAGTACCTTAGTTTGCATTATTAGATGATCTTGTTTAATTTGTGTTTATTTCATGCAAAGATACATGTAAAGGAAAAAAAAAATTGCATCTAAAGATTACATGTATATATATGAAAAATAACTTGTATATACTATACAAGGAAAATAACTTTCAGAAAAAAATGCAAGAGTATAAGCATACATAAGAGGATGAACATAAATAATAAGGGTGCCAAACATTGTCTGAAGTGATGAATTTTTTACCCGAGTATGAATCTAGTGTGCCCCTATGTGATCTAGAACCTGCAAAGAAAAAAGAGATGGGGGTTAGATAAAAAATATCTAAGAAATGAATGGCATCCTATTACTGATTTTCATCTACAATTATGCATGTGCATAGTCAAGCCATACACTTTTGAAAGAAAAACCAAGCTCACAGTCTCAATGAAATAAATAATGTATAAAACAATATATGGTGCACAACAGCAGCAAGCATGCAATGACAACAATAACATTGCATGATGCCCGAGCTCAAATTCAAAATAGTAAGTGTATTAATGTATGATCTAATAGTAGCAACCTCATTGATCATTACCTTTGACTCCTCCATCATTATAGAAGAGATAACTACCTACAACTATATTTCATAATTCCTCCTTTGAAGTATATATATATCAAGTATAATTATGAGTTTACATCATATATTTAGTCTTAATAAAATCTTATAAAACAACATTAAACTAACTCAAAATACTTTGTCTTAATAAAATCTTCATAAAATAATATAGTTAGTCTTAATAAAATAATACACTTATTATTTTAAATTTGAGCTTAGGCATCATGCATTGTTTATGAGCTCACTATTTGATTACCAGACAATCAAATAAGGACATGAGGTGCTCAAACAGTGAGCTCATAAACAATGCATGATGCCCTAGCTTGCAGCCTGCAAGCCATCAAGACATTTCCTCATGAAATGATCATAAACGGGGAGTACCACATAGTGAATATGATCAACAACAAAATAAATAAAGATAGATCAAGCACTTCACACAATGCCTTGAAGGTAATAGAAATGATGCCCTAGCTCTGAAAGCTCACGGGTCATCAAGCATTCCAAATGAAAAGATGTAAACAATGTCAATATTAAACAGTGAGCTCATGAACAATGTATGATGCCCTAGCTTGCAGCCCGCGAGCAATCAAGATATTTCCTCATGAAATGATCATAAATAGGGAGTACCACATAGTGAATATCAACACCAAAACAAATAAAGAGAGATCAAACACTTCACACAATATATATTGTTTTATAAAATTTTATTAAAACTAAATATATTGTTTTATGAGCTCACTGTTTGAGCACCTCATGTCCCTATTTGATTGGTCGGTGCTCTATTTGTTATATTGATGCTATTAGATCAAATAGGGACATCAGTAATAAAATAATACACTTACTATTTTGAATTTGAGCTCATAAAATAATACACTTACTATTTTGAATTGTCAAATGACCAATGAGTGATAATTTCAAAAGTGTATCATAATTAAAGACATGTGAATTCATATTGTACTTAATCTGAATGCCACTGTGTGATATTTTTACTTATGATATTTCAATACCCCTCTCCATTTTAAACTTACCTATTACTTCAAAGGAGGAATTATGAAATATAGTTGTAGGAATTATGAAATATAGTCTCCATTTTAAACTTGTAAGAAACTTTTACATCTTTTCATCAAATGACCCAAAAACATCAAGAATCATCATATATGGTTGCTAATAGCCAACTTTCAAAAAAATATGAATGAATGCAAACATAAATAAGTGGATGAACATAAATAATGAAGGTACCAGACATTGCCTGAAGTAATGAAGTGTTGACCCGGGGTTCAATCTAGTATGCTCTTGTATGATCCAAAACCTGCAAGGAAGGAAAATATAGGGTTAGATCCAAAGGATCTAAGTAATGCCTGGCACCTTATTACTGATCCTCATCTACAATTATGTATGTGCATATTCAAGCCATACACAGATTCAACATGGTAGCATTGATCCAATAATAAAAAATACATTACAAATGCCAAGCTCATTGTCTCAATAAAATAAACAGTGCATAAAACAATGGTGCACAACAACAACAAGCATGCAATGACAACAATAACATTGCATGATGCCCGAGCTCAAATTCAAAATAGTAAGTGTATTAATGTATGATCTAATAACAACAACCTCATTGATCATTACCTTTGACTCCTCCATCATTATAGAAGAGATAACTACCTACAACTATATTTCATAATTCCTCCTTTGAAGTCATAGGTTAGTTTAACTATTGGACAATGAGTTGATAGGAGTTTCAAAATGATTTGAATAAAAACTAAGAGTATTGAATTTTATTTGTTCCTATTGTGATTTCAGATGAGAAGAAGGCTAAGACCTTTTCAGCGGATCAGGGTGGTGTATATAGCTTGTAAGTTAATAGCTTTGCACTTTTTTTGTTGGAGGCCTAATTATACAATATTTATACAATTACTTTTGATGCAATATTTATGTGAAGAACAAGAACAAAATGGTGAATGAGTGTATTTGACAAAGATAAACATGAGACATTTTTTTGGGCTGATTGGGTTGGCCTGGTACCATTTACATGGCCTGGCCAGATATTAAACAGTGAGCTCATGAACAATGCCAATATTAAACAATGAGCTCATGAACAATGTATGATGCCCTAGCTTGCAGCCCACGAGCCATCAAAATATTTTTTCATGAAATGATCATAAACAGGGAGTACCACATAGTGAACATCAACAACAAAACAAATAAAGAGAGATCAAACACTTCACACAATGCCTTGAAGGTAATAGAAACGATGTCCTAGCTCTCAAAGCTCGCAAGTCATCAAGCATTCCAAATGAAAAAATGTAAACAATGCCAGTATTAAATAGTGAGCTCATGAATAATGTATGATGCCCTAGCTTATAGCTCACGAGCCATCAAGACATTTCCTCGTGAAATGATCATAAATGAGGAGTACCACATAGTGAATATCAATAGAAAAATAAATAAAGAGAGATCAAACACTTCACACAATACCTTGAACATAATAGAAATGATGCCCTAGCTTCACAGATCATCAAGCATTCCAAACGAAAAGATGTAAACAATGCTAGTATTTAGTAGTGAGCTCATAAACAATGTATGATGCCCTAGCTTGCAGCCTACGAGCCATCAAGACATTTCATCATGAAATGATCATAAACAGGGAGTACCACATAGTGAATATCAACAGTAAAAAAAATAAAGAGAGATCAAACATTTCACACAATGCCTTGAAGGTAATAGCAACGTTGCCCTAGCTCTCAAAGCTTGCAGGTCATCGAGCATTCCAAATGCAAAGATGTAAACAATACCAGTATTAACATTCATATTTTTCTATTAAATCAAAAAATATCATCAAAAAAAAAATGATTTAATGAGAAGACAAAGCTCGAATGTCTACCTCAAGTGCCAGTGTCCTCTTCTCCCATGGTGTCGGCCTCTTCACGAACGTCAAACTTGAATACCCTCTTCACTCCATGCAAAAGTGCAGTGTCATCTTCGCGGAAGCTCTTCGAATTCACAAATTACAAATGACACTTTCTTTTTCTTTTTTTTTGTTTATAACCAAATGAGTGTCGCAATTACGATGCCATCCTCACTATTACGACACCGTTGGGGGTACTTACAAAAAAAAATATAAAAAACAAACACAAATTATAGTGGCATTGCAAATTGGCATCGAAATTTAACCCCAAATGTTGTAATGATATATATATATATATATATATATATATATATATATATATATATATATATATATATATAGACACACACACACACACACACACACACACACACATATATATATATATACGTAGAGTCTTATGCCACGTAGGGTCATGACCCTATGTAACACAACAATTAATCTTAATTTTTTATTACATACCAATTGATATTGGTTGTCGATAATAATGCCCACGATAGATATGTTATTGACTATTGATAACAATACACACAATATATATTATTGACCGTCAATAACAATACACAGAATCTGATAATGTATCGGTTGCTATGTATTGTTATCAACCTTCATTGCCGATAACAATACATAGAAGCCGATATATTATTGGGCTTCATTGCTAATACAAACATGAGTAGTGGTTGGTATTATCGTATCATAGATACATTATGCAGTGTGAAGATGTATCATGTTCACTTGGTTATATGACAGTCATGTTCTGTCATCAGTCAATAATAGGATTTGACAATATTTATAAATGTGATCTCAATTAAATAATATATATGTATGTATGTGTGTGTGTGTGTGTGTGTGTGTGTGTGTGTGTGTGTGTGTGTGTGTGTGTGTGTGTGTGTGTGTGTGTGTGTGTGTGTATATATATATACATATACATATACATATACATATACATATACATACATACATTTCATTCTGCCATATGTGGGTGGTCCCACAATAGTGAGTCCCACTTTTTGGCTAACTTTGACACAGAGTTCAACATTTTCAGAAAAAACTTCACTTTCGAACATCTATTGTAGCAAAACTATTAAAAATTTGAAGATGATGTAAACTAGTCTTTTAAAATTTTCTTTTTAGTTTCTAAATATATTTTAAAATAAATAAAAAAATTATTTAAATTCATTTTTCCTTCTCCTTCGAAAAGTGGTTTGTGTGAAAAAACTATATTTTTAAGGAGTTACTGTCACTTGGATCAACATAACTTTTTTTTAAAATATGATAACGATGTAATTCTTTCAAGATTATATTTGTAACTTCAATATCTAAATGATGCAATTGGTTTTATTCATTTTGGATCAATATATCATAGTTTATTAAGTTTTAAAGTGACAGTAATTGTAATTTAGACATAAGGTCACTTGGATTGCTCTAACTTGATCTGTGTATATCGAAATTTATTTTTTCTTTTTTTCATAGAAAGGTAACAAAAATACATTTCTCCTACATATTTTTTATTAAAAAAAATTTATAATTTACCATTTTTCTCGAAGTCTTGAAGAGACAGGTTGTTGAATGACCAAACAACCTATGTTTAGTTAAAGTAATATTTAAAAGTGATCATGAACTCAATATGTATTAAAATTATATTCATTAGAAAGTTTTTTCCGAATAGCATCGTTTGACATCATCTGTTTAAAAAAATCATCTTGTTTAGTCCTTGTTTCAGGCCTCGGAAGACTATTTTTCTGAAGTTCAGTTATTTTCTAAGGGAAAAATTTTAGTTTTGGGGTCTTCGTGAGAAGACCCCCTTTGCATGAAGACACTTGAGGGTCTTTGTGCGAAGACCCTTCACACAAAGCCTCTCAAGTGAAAATCTTGGCAAAAAAGACACCCACCATAATTTTTCCTTGGGTACTTCGCACAATGTATCTACTTCAAGCGAAGTCGGCTAGTAAAATTATTTTGTAAAAAAAAATTAGAATGGTATAAAAGTAAAACATTTTGTTTCTATTTTATATCGAATCGCAATAAATAAATTTGCATTTTCTATTATTGAAGGTATTTTTTGAAGTAGGACTGGTATTTCTATTTTTTCAACGGCATAATTTTGGAGAGGAAAAATATTAGATTAAAGTATTTTTTGAAGAAGAAAACTTTTGTTGACGATCTTGTGGAAGACATTTTTTGGAGCTCGAAGAAATGGGGAACAAGAAGGGAAGACAAAGTAAATCTTCTAGAAAAAGGTCACCCGATACTGAATAAATAAATCATGAAGCTGCATTGACATATTATCATAAAACTAAAGAAGCTGAAAGACAAGCTGAAGTACGAGGGTCAAGTCAAGTCAAAGAATTGCACATTGAAGAAGGGTCGGGATTAATCCCTACGGAAGCTCAAACAATTGATGTTGGAGAAGGGTCAACATCACGTGCTCCTACTGATATGGATGAAATTTTAAATTTATCTCAAACTAGAAAGAGAAATATTAATTATAGAAACTTAGATCATTTACTTACAATGGATGTGGAGAATTTGATATCACTTGCTAATGATCAACCCTTAAGTCTTGCTAAGAAGAGATCAAGGAATATGATAGCAAGAGAAATATTGGGTAAATTTGATAATTTTGAAACACTTGAACAAGCTCAATTGCTTTCACTTATACTTATAAACAAAAATTTGGAAGGGGCATTAAAATTATTGGGTATAGACACATCATCAAAGAAGAGAAAAGTTGTTGACATGCAAACTGATATGATTGAAAATCTTAAGAAATGTTTGATCCAGCTAGGGAAGCAATCTCAAACTATAGAGAAGTCCATTACAAGAAAATTTATGTTGACATCCATTGTAGGTGACACTATGGGACAAAAAAGACAGATATCTTCAGTTTCATCTCAGTTTGGTTTTAATAGGAAAACAATATCACGATATGTTAATAGGAGAATACTTTTGAATGATAGCACCTTGGAAGGCAATTGGGCAATCATGTGTAGAGCTCCTCATTCTGATAGGATTGATGAAGGATCAAAAAATTTCGTCACATCATTTTGGAATGATAATACACGTCCTTCATCAAACACTAGAGATGTTATCAGACATAGAATTTCAACTAATTAATATGAATATCATACGAAACATTGGTTGGACACAACACAATATGAAATGTATGTGTCATTTTGTAGTTCAAATCCTAATATAAAGATTGGGAAAACATTGTTTGAAAGATTGAAGCCATATTATATCAGGACAAATAAAATGTTTGAAACTTGTTGTTCTCGTTATCATATTGAATTTGATATCCACTATTAAGTTTTTTGAAAGTTTGTAGAAGACACTTATGATTTTGAAAAGGCTCCTCCTACTAGACGAACTGAATTCATCTCATCCATTTTATGTGACAAAAGATATGATGTAGCTGGACAAATAAATTGCATAAAAGGAATATGCCAAACATGTGCCGATTTGTCTCTTTTTCCTTTGAAAAATGAAAATATTGATGTAACAAAGATGGTAAATTGCAAGAGTTACAACTATGTAAAGAATGAAATAAAATTTGGGAAAGAATCCAAAAGATTAGAATATGTTGAAGAGGAGATAAATGTGGGAGTATTTATGAAAAAAAATTTTAAAATGATTCAACCCTACATTCATCATTTTTTTTTTGCAAAGTGACAAGCACAACAATTTCAAACACTAAGAGACAATTTCCCACTTGGAACTATTGTATCAGTTGTTGATTTTACAGAAAATTATTCTTTTATTCATCAAAAGGCAGTTCAGTCAATATACTATTTTCCAGAGAAAATTACTATTATGGTACATGTGTGTTATCGACATGCACAATTAGATTTGGATGGTATTCAGAGCACATTTGAAGCACATGTCTTCAAGAAGGAATATCATTTGATAGAAAGCATGACATTCATTATGTGGAACACTGCTTCAAGATGTTTTTTGCAAATTTGAAAGAAAGAGGTATAAAAATTAATAAACATTATGTTTGTTCAGATGGATGTGTTGCTCAATTCAAATCATCGAGGCCATTTTATGCACTATATAGATATCATCGTAATGAAAACATACCACATGTCTGGAGTTTCTTTGAGAGTGGACATGGAAAAGGTGAACATGATGGTGTCAGAGCTTGCATCAAATGTGCTATACAGAAGTATCAAATGAATTATAAGGGAGTGCATATAAAAAATGCACGTGATGTGGTTTAATGGTGCAAGACACATTTCACACCAAATGAGAATGACACATCATCAGGATTGACTCAGGTGGTGCCATATAGAAAATTTTGGGAGATAAAAGGTATGCACACATTTTTAAATTATTTGAAAGTGTTTAAAATTTTTATGATATTTTTTATTCAAATTATATTTATATAGAATGTATTATATATGCATTTGTTCAGGTGTGGATAGAAAAATTATGCATGGTTGCAATAGGATAGAAAAGACGTGATCTTTGCATTCAGTTATGAGTACAAATTGTCGCAATTGGATGTTGAACACTGAGGGACTACTCATGCTTTTGTTGTCACTACATTGCTGACAATTATGAGTAATGTATCAATCAAGACCGTGGATATGTAGGCGCATGGAATCTAGTGTCACTAGTTGTTACTGATACATTTGATAGAGATGAAGATGAAAACTTCGATGATGTTTCTTTGATTTCTACTGATTATGATCATATCTCAGGATTGGTCAAAATTGGTAAGTATATATATTTCACATTATATGGTACATTGAGTTGCATGTATAGATAGATAGATAAATCTATAGATTGAACTAAGAATTTATTTTAAAATCTCACACATGTATATATAAATTTACTGTGCAGGAGATGTCTTTGCAGTGATTGTTGAGCGTGAAAATGTAGGAGTTGGTTATTATTTACTACGTTGTACTACAGAGAGGATGAAGTTACTTGAACCTGAAGAAAGTGATGGAATTTTGTTCCCCATAGGTTTGTATATGGTTTACATCAATATATTGAACTTAATTTGTAAATTTTAAATTTCAACCTTTTAACAAATTTCAAATTGAGTTTGTTTAAATTTATATATTGTTAAAATTTGTGACCTACAGGTTCAGTTGTTTTAGAGGGAACATATTTCAAGAAAATCAAAGTAATTCAACATGTTATTCAATTTGTTGATTACAAACTAGACAATAAGGTGTTTTAATATAGTCACCTAGTAGTTGCCACATCCATTTGTCTTCATACAATTAAATCTCAACATGGACGTTGTAAGTGGAGACTAGATAGTGAGGATCATGAGAGAATATTACATGTTCTCCATGAAAGGTCTGAACCACTTGAGTTGGTCTAAAAAGTATAATATGTATACTTATTTCTTGTGTTAGGACCTGCTTGATATCTCTGGATTAAATTTCATTATACTTTGTTTATATATTTAAACATATGATGGAGTATAATTTGTTGATATATGATGGACTATTTGATGGTTCAATAGTTTTAATATATAAAATTTTATATCTATACTTTGATTATTCAATATTTTTTATAGCTTGCATATTAGTTGAATATTTTATGTATGCTTTGATTATTCAATGATTTTTATGATGCTTATGATTTATAGATCCCCTTAAGATACTAAAAAATGATGAAATTAGTTAGATTACTTACGACATGTGTTAGTTCTAGAATTAGATACATGTATACTTTGATTATTCAATGATTTTTATAGATTGCATATTAGTTAAAGATTTTATGTATACTTTGATTATTCAATAATTTTTATGATGCTTATGATTTCTAAATCCCCTTAAGACCTCCCCTTAAGACACTAAAAAATGATGAAATTAGTTATATTACTTATGACATGTGTTCGTTCTAGAATTAGTTAGAATAGTTATTATCCATTAGTTACATGTATTAACTAGTTATTTTTTATGATATTAATTGTAGATCCCCTTAAGACACTAAAAAATGATGAATTTAGTTAGATTACTTATCATATCTAATAAAATCAAATAAAACCATATAATCAAATCATCTGATAAAATTATATATCATCAAATCAAATCATCTATTCAAACCAAATCATATCATATCATATCATCTAATCAAATAAAACCATCTAATCAAATCATATTGAATCTAATCATATCATCTAATAAAATAAAACCATCTAATCAAATCATATATCATCAAATCAAATCAAATCATATCATATCATATCATATCATCTAATAAAATAAAACCATCCAATCAAATAATTTAATCAAATCATATATCATCTAATAAAATCATCTAATCTAATAAAATCATATCATATTATCTAATCATATCATCTAATCAAATATACGTCTCTAATCAAATATATGTCTCTAATCACATGTCTAATCAAATATATGTCTCGAATCAAATATAAGTACATCTAATCAAATATATATGTTTCAAATCAAATATATGTCTCAAATCATAAACTAAAAATATCAAACATATACTAATGACATATATAATGAGTCTCAAATAAAAAATATGTGCAACATGTCCTAAACTAGGGAGTCATCTAGGTGCATGTGAACAAAGTGACCCTTTGAGTGACTGCCACGAGCATCCTCTAGCTGTGAGACAACAACTGATCCCTGCAAATACAAATGCATGTATATATAATAATAATCTAAACTAATTAAAATATTATAAATTCATGTTTAAACTTGCATATTTTTAAAACTTACCTGACCACTACTAGGTGTCACATCTGTTAAATCGCTCCTATGAAAAGCATCCTTTGGTTGTAAAGCAACGACTAACCCCTGCAAATTTAGTGTACAACAGTTGGTTATATACATGTATATAGTATATATTATGTAAAGTACTTGAAATATATAAATACATGTGTACACATGCATGCTTAAACATACATATATCTAAAACTTACCTGACCACCAATAGGTGTCACATCATGTAGATCTCTCATAGGAAGATGCTCTAAGACCACACATTGAACAAAATATTATACATTGAACAAACATCAATACACGTCTACAATTAACTGTTCACTAAAACTCCTAAGAAAAAAGAAAAGAAAACTTTATATGTACCTGGGTCTTAGGAGTAGGAGGATCATCAGCGCATTGCACCATTGTATCATCAACTAAAACTACATCACCCACACCACCTAAGGTCTCGGACCTCTCTAGTAATGAGGAGTGTAGGGGTGACACTAGTTGGGAGGGGAGTGATGTAGAACCTGAACCATCTGGATGCAATAACATATCCATATATGACCTGACATTAATGCCAACATCCACTTGACCCAACCCGTGCAACTGCTCATCAAAAGTGTCTAGGCCCTCAGTGATGATGCGTACATCTCCAACCTATATACCTGGCTCTGTAGCTGTAGAGTGATATGTGGGTGGAGAGCTCTCTGCACTATGTTGTGCCTGACTAGTAGATGGTGTGTCCTATGTCACTGGAACTATAGGACCCCGTGCAAGTGCAATGAAATCCCTGACTGAATGTATTGGGACCCTGTGCATGTCAGCAATATGAGAATAGGCCTGCAAGAGATCCTCCAAAAAGTAAAGGGCCATATCTAAATGACTATGATGACTCGATAGTGCTCATATCTCTCCAGGTACAAGAAGACCTGTAGCTTTATATGTCTCCTTAGTCACACCTACAATAGTACTAGATGAAGCCTTAGAAGATGATCTGGCTCTACTTGGTCTAGTCAAAATGTATCTTCCCACTGAATCTGAAGTGATGGATATGGCTGCAGAAGCAATCTATCCTATACTATCCACAACTCCCCTCTGAGAAGCAATGATGACTCTATCTGCAGTAGCAGCCATCGCCGGTGCCACTGTCGGAGTCCTATCCCCAACTAGTTGTCTACGAGGTTGTACAACTCGATCATCCCTACGATACTGATCACGGTCTGCAACCCTACTGAGCCCATGACCATAATATGTTGGTAGATCTAAATAGTTGACCCTGAGTCCCAAACGAAACTTAGCATACAACTGTTGTGCAAAATATAATGGAATCTGGTCGTTATTTGGATAACAACCATGTTCTGCAAGAAATCAAGGGTAATTCATACATGCGATCTAAGGAATCACACATCGTGTGACCTGATATGCCCTCACCACTGCCCTCCCCTCATAATGTGGGAAAACCTCTCGTTTGATGATTTCCTTAGGGACGAGGCTCTGAACCGTCACCAAGGAAACATCACCTGAGACCTCGGCCCTCAACTCTCAAAAAATGCTCTCAACTACCTAAGGTGTGAAGGAGGAGTGAGACCTCAATCTGGCATTCATGGTCTCCAAACTGGTCAATATAGTAGCACAAGTCTCTCTATATATACCATCTGCTAAAGACATAAGGATAGACTGTCTAAGTTGAGCCATCTCTGTATCAGCAATATGAAAAATGATCTGCATATCAGGAGTTTGAGGTGCATCCTGAGCAGCCATCTAGATACATAACATGTGAAAGCTAAGTGTTAATAATTAAGTACTTGATTACATGTTATAACTGCATGTGTAAAATAGAAACAAATATCTAAATATATAAAATTATAGGTCCTATTAGGTCACATAAGTGGTCTTATTAGGTCTTAAGGGTCCTAAGATGTACTAATTATGTCTTAAGGGGTCTTAGATAACATAAGAGGTCTTATTAGGTCTTAAGGGGTCATAGATAACATAAGAGGTCCTAAGGGGTCCTAAGGGATCCAGATAAGAGTCCTAGAATGTTAATTGGTCGTAGGTGCAATAAGTGGTCCTAGAGTGTCTTAAGGGGTCATGGGTAACATAAGAGGTCATAAGCTATAAATAAGGGTCTTAGAGTGTCTTAAGGGGTCATGGGTAACATAAGAGGTCCTAAGGTATAGATAAGAGTCCTAGAGTGTCTTAAGGGGTCATGGGTAACATAAGATGTCATAAGCTATATATAAAGGTCCTAGAGTGTCTTAATGGGTCGTGGGTAACATAAGTGGTCCTAGAGTGTCTTAAGGAATCGTAGGTAACATAAGATGTCATAAGCTATAGATAAGGGTCCTAGAGTTTCTTAAGGGGTCGTGGGTAACATAAGAGGTCCTAATTAGTGGACTAATTGGTCATAATTGGTCCCAATCGGTCATAATTGGTCATAATTGGTCATAATTGGTTATATTAGGTCCTAATTAGTTCTAATTGAGTCTAATTAAGTCCTAATTGGTTCTAATTGAGTCTAATTAGGTCCTAATTAGTTCTAATTGGTCATAATTGGTTTTAATTAGTCCTAATTGGTCCCAATAGGTCTAATTGGGTCTAATTAGGTAGATAATTGGGTCCTAAATTTTGTTCCTAATAGGTCCTAATTGGTCTTGATACTGTTAGGTCTAGTTAAGTCTAATAGGTCCTAAATTTTGTTCCTAATAGGTCCTAATTGGTCTAGTTACCTATCTAATTGGTCCTAATAGGTCTAGCTAGGTTTAGTTAGGTCTATTTGGACCTAATAGGTCCTAATACATCTAATTGGTTAGACTAATGTTGGTTAAAGTCCTAATAGGTCTAATTGGTCCTAATAGGTCCTAGTTAGGTCTACTTGGTCCTAATAGGTCTAGTTAGGTCTAGTTAGACCTCTAGTTAGTCTTAATAGGTCCTAATTGCTAATAATTAGTCTTAGTAGGTCTAATTAGCTCTGAAATTAGGTATTACAATATCACATTTACATGATGAAAATTAAGACAAATTTTCACCATCAACTTAAAATATCTAGAGAGAGAAACAACTTAGACATACCTTGTTTCCTAATATGACCTATTAGGACCTAATATGACCTAGAGTGTCTTAAGGGGTCGTGGGTAACATAAGATGTCATAAGCTATAGATAAGGGTGCTAGAGTGTCTTAAGGGGTTGTGGGTAACATAAGAGGTCCTAAGGTATAGATAAGAGTCTTAGAGTGTCTTAAGGGGTCGTGGGTAACATAAAAGGTCCTAAGGGGTCCTAGGTTACATTAGTGGATCCTCGTATGTATCAATTGAATCTAAGATACATAAATGTGTCATAGGACAACCTAAGATATGTTAATGGGTCTTCAGGATCTGAATGGGTCATATATGTCTTAAAATGTTATAAGGGATGTATAATGGTCCAATAATATTAATGGGTCGTAGATGTGATAAGTGGTCTAAGTGGTCCTAGGACATCCTAAGATTCTTTAATGGGTCTTGGGGGTCCTAAGGTTTCATTTTTTTTTTAAGATTTCATAAGGGATCCAGATAAGAGTCCTAGAATGTTAATGAGTCGTAGGTGCAATAAGTGGTCCTAGAGTGTCTTAAGGGGTCGTGGGTAACATAAGAGGTCCTAAGGTATAGATAAGGGTCCTAGAGTGTCTTAAGGGGTCGTAGGTAACATAAGAGATCTTAAGGGATCCAAATAAGAGTCATAGAATGTTAATGGGTCGTAGGTGCAATAAGTGGTCCTAGAGTGTCTTAAGGGATCGTGGGTAACAAGGGGTCCTAGATGTGTCTTAAGATAATGTAAGGGATGGATAAGGGTCAGGTAGAGTGTCTTAAGGGGTCAAGGGTAACATAAGAGGTCCTAAGGGGTCCTAGGTTTCATTAGTGGATCCTCATATGATATTAATTGAATCTAAGATACATAAATGTGTCCTAAGACAACCTAAGATATGTTAATGGGTCTTGATGATCTGAATGGGTCATATATGTCTTATAATGTCATAAGGGATGTATAATGGTCCAACAATGTTAATGGGTCGTAGATGTGATAAGTGGTCTAAGGGATCTTAGGTTACATTAATTGATACTAGTATGTCTTAAGGGTTCTTGCGGGCAACGATGGGTTCACATATGTATTAACAAAAGCTAAGATAGATGAATGTGTCCTAGGACATTTTAAGATATAATAATAGGACGTATGGGTCCTAAGGGGTCCTATGTGTCAAGTAAGATGTCATAAGCGATACGTAATTGTCCTAGAATGTCTTAAGGAGCCTTGAGGGAAACAATGAGTCCTTGTATGTATTAATGGAACCTAACATGTACATCAATGGGTCATAGGACATCCTAATATGTATTATAAGATCTTGAGATTCCTAAGGGATCCTAAGTGTCGTAATATGTCGTAAGGGAGGAATAAGGGTCCTAGAAACTTACTATACTACAATTTTTTAACCTTTTCTAACATACTACTAGATCATTTTCAAAAATTTAACTATAATTTTCTAAGATTTTTACAAACAAAAAATTATTTAAAACAAATAACTAACTAATATTTACTAAAAATGGGTGTGCATGTGTGTGTGTGTGTGTGTGTGTGTGTGTGTGTGTGTGAGAGAGAGAGAGAGAGAGAGAGAGAGAGAGAGAGATTCCTAATATTTACAACTTTAAACTTAAAATTTAACATTTCTAACTTTAAACTTAAAATTTAACATTTTCTAACTTCAATCTTAATGTTTTCTAACATTTTCTAACATTTCTACTATGGTTTCTAATGTTTTGTAAATATTTTCTAACAGTTGCTAACAAACTACTATGATTTTCTACCATTTTCTAACATATTCTAACATTTATACTACGATTTTTAATATTTCTATCATTTTCTAATATTTAATTATGATTTTCCAACATTCTACTATTAATTTCTAACATATTAGATAATATTTAACTACAATTTTCTAACATTTCTACAAATAAAAAATTATTTAAAATAAATAACTAACTAAAATAAATATTAAACATATTATTTACAATAAAAAAATGAGAAAAATGCATGTACCTAATACTGCTAACAATCTAAAGACGTCGACGAAGCTCGGAAGGCGCTAGCATGCTGACGTGCTAAGGTGCTTCGCTCCAAGGCCCGGGGTCTGCAAACTCTGACAGTGACAATGAGAGTAAAAACAAAAACGCCAAAAAGATATAAAAAAATTTGGCCCAAAGGGGCTTCGTGCGAAGACCCTCTTCGCACGAAGACCTCTGCGTAGGGTACTTCGCGTGAAGCCCCTTGTCTAGGGTACTTCGTGTGAAGTGGGTCCACCACTTCGCGCGAAGTATTAACTTCGTACGAAGGCTCTAAAGTTTTTTTTTCCCTTTCTCGACGATTTTGTTCATCCCTAAAAGTGGGACACAACTTCGTGGGATCACTCATGTATGTGTTAATCACTTGTATACTTCAATCTGAATGAAGCTATTTCTCAGCAGATCACAATGGCACAGTCAGGGTTTGAACCTTGGTGGAACAACAACACCACCACCACCACTTAACCAACACTTTCATTAAACACAAATATAACAAATAAGTATTGTAGTTTGGTGGAGTTTTGTGAAAGACCACTTTCTTAGAAATTTGTTGAAATGTGTGTGCGCGCGCGCGCGTGTGAAATTATCACTGATAATTTAAAAACCTGACAAATATACATTTATACTATAAAACAAAATTAATTTTATGATAAAAAAAATACTACATTTCAATTGATCAATTCTTTTTTATCTAATCACTGATTAACAAAAAAAATTGATTGTAATTAATACTAGAACATAAAATGAGTATTAATAATATCTATATGCATTTATTTTTTATATATGCATTTTTAACATAATTTTTTTAAAATTTAAATATACTAATATAATAATATTTATAAAACTATTAGAATATTTCAAATCTAGTAAAAAGTCCATACACTTCATGAGAAGGTGCCTAGGAATTTCCTCCCTTTGCAGTCTCTTCTGAGAACAACATGCCAGAACGAGATTCTTGTTGGGGTGCATATTACAATGTATCGATGATAACATGAATCTCTCTCAAGGCTCCATATTCTAACATTTATTAGATTTCATGGACTGCCGATTCCCATATAACTCAGTTGTTAATGGAGGTCGGCAGGGAGCTGATCATGATGGAGGTAACTATCAACGTGATTAGGAGGTAAATATAATTATACAACAATTTTGGCCATGCTATAATGACTCCACTGTGCACAGAACAGATTTTGTGGGAACGAACATGCGCATTTGTCAGTTTGATTGTATTGCTTTTATAAGTTAAAGTTTTGGGACTTTAAAATTTTCAGCAATGAAAGAAGCCCATGCGTGTGCTCTGCTTTTATATTGTTAATTTACTTATTTTCAGCAATGAAAGAAGCCCATGCGTGTGCTGTGCTTTTATATTGTTAATTTACTTATTCTCCTAGTAAAGCAAATACTTAATGGGCTTAATGCCAAAGTTATGCTATTGTTAGCGTCTGATTACTGCAATAATCCTCACAATGTCACAGAAACATGATATAGAAAATGCCGAGTTTTCATTCCCTTTAAAACAATGAATATCATATGAGATGGAGATATTAGTGAGAAAAAGACAGAATGACAGATATGGTTGTGTAGCTGTCGCCGGTCTGAATGTTTTATTGCAGATATAGTAAAATAAATGTGGCAATATAGGCATGTTAGGGACCAATTGAAGGAAAAGCATGGATATTTGTTAAGGTTCAGTATGAAGAGGTGCAACTAATCGGCTTTTCCTGTTTACAAGATTGAGAGGAATGCCTGAATTCACCTTCAATCATATTGTTTAAATGCATCAGTGTTATAGAGCATACTAGGAGCACCTTCCATACCCTTAAGACCACAAAGCATAGATATCTATTTCCTTTAGATTCAGAAACAATGGATGTCAAGGAAAGCCAGAGAAAGAAGAAGAGCTTGATGGAGTGGACTGTGGTGGTATTGAACTGCTTGGCCTTATGCATTGGCACCACTGCAGGGCCATTGTCACTCAGGTTTTACTTCATCCATGGAGGCTCTAGTAGATGGCTGAGTTCATGGCTAGAAACTGCTGGCTTTCCCATTCTCATTCTGCCTCTCTTCATACTATACAAGAGGCAGCCAGATGTTCAACATGTTACTTTCCACCAATTCCTTGCTTGTTGTGCCATTGGGCTGATCACAGGGGTGGATGATTACATGGATACATGGGGAGTCTCTTACCTGCCTCTCTTCACATACTCCTTGTTGAATGCCACTCAGCTCGCCTTCAATGCAATCTTTGCATTTCTCTTGGTGCGTCAGAAATTCACCCCATATTCAATCAATGCTGTAATTTTGCTGACCCTAGGCTCTGTATTGCTTGCCTTTCAAACCAAGAGTGACAAACCTAAAGAGATCACAAACACAAATTACATATTGGGTTTTCTTTTGACAATCGGTGCAGCTGGACTCTATGGATTACTCCTTCCAATCATTGAACTTGTGTACAAGAGAAGCAAGTGCAGAGTAACATATTCTCTGGTTATGGAGATGCAGATCATCATGTCATTCTCTGCAACTGTAATGTGCACAATTGGCATGGTAGTGAACAAGGATTTCGAGACCATTGCAAGTGAGGCGAGGGCATCTGATATTGGGGAAGTTAAATTCTACAGTGCTTTAGTGTGGAGTGCAATCTCGTGGCAGTTATTCTTCATTGGAGTGTTTGGAGTCATATTTCTAACATCTTCTCTGTTAAGTGGTATCCTCAAAACTGTGTTCATTCCAGTGACACAAGTGTTGGCAGTTATTATATATCATGAGAATTTCAGCGGGGAGAAGGGTCTTGCTCTGGTAATGGCTTTGTGGGGTTTTGGGTCATATTTGTATGGCGAGTATTTGAAATCCAAACAGCAAGCCGATGTCACAGAGTTAAAGGACAAATGGATTCTTGGCCATGACTGTGAATTCTAGGAATCAAGGAGCAAAAAGCTTTGGAGGTGGCTGTTGAAAAGAAACCCTCTAATGCTGAAATTCCATAAAAGGTAGTGATGCTTTTAAAATTGATCTTTGTTCTATTAATTTCATTTATCCTTACCTAGACTGTTTGATCAACACTGTATGCTTCTCTGTCTGATTTTCTAATAATTAATAGCTACATTGACATCTGATTTTATAATATTTATCCTTTGAATTTGGAAGTGTGTATAATTTATTGTTTTGCCACAATTGCAGAGAAAATCAAATCAATGGGAAAAAAAGGAGATATTACCACCTTTCAATGGGAGAAAAGGAGATATTACCACCTTTCAGATAAATAATTGAGCAAACGAGAAGACCAAAAGAGGTCAACAATCTGTGCCGTGGTCAATCAGCACTACCGTTAGAAAGCTTTGCACCAGAGTGCTCTCTTATATTGGTAGTTTTAAGACTACAGCTCTTATACAAATATCATAATCCGATCTAGCGAACAAAAAAGACAACAATTTTGTTGTTTTATCGAATTTTTATTTGTTTTAATATTTTGTTTAAGATTTCATATTATTTAAATAAGATTATACAAGGTGTTATCTCATCATATTTCTTTTTAAAATCTAATATACTAGCAAGCACATTTTGATATGCAATGGGTACATGGAGGAATTTTTTTTTATAAGTTCAACATTTTATAAATATTATTTAAAGTAAAAATGGTTGAATATAAAAAAATATATTTACTTTTTAATATATTAGTAGTTGTATATTTTTGGGCATGCAATGATTAGCTGTTACATTTTATATTTTTTCAAGGGAGTAGTTAATAATGTTGAGTGTTTATGTTTTTAAGTTTTAAAATATTTTACAATCACTATTGTATAACTTAGGTAATACATCGACTAACTTAAGACAAATAAACAATGAATAGAATTGCAAGAGAAATCAAAAGGATGTTATGAACAAAAATGTATCCATATGAACAAGGATGAAGAGCTTCACATGAAATTGCATTCATCACTTAAACACACACAACATGACATAATTGGAGAATGCAAACTTGCTTAACTTTATTGATCTTCAAAGGTGTAATACTACTATACATGTCTGTATAAAAATGAGTTACAAAATGCTATTTTCTACTAAAAGAACCTCCAAAAAAATTACAAAGTAGCATGAAAAATGACAAAAATTCCATCGAAAATGAAGTTTGAAGATACTTATGCTTTTCCAAGAAGCTGCACAAAAATAGGAACCTTCAAACTCCTTGGTTGTGCACCACAATAAAACCTATTTTTTAGCCTCCTAAACAACTCCAAAAATACTTATGAATGAAAAAAAGGTCAAGCCTTAACCTCTCCTACAATTTTCTTTTTTTTTGGTGAAAAAAATAGTAAGTTTAGGTCAATTTATGATGGTCGTACTCTAAAGGTTTTAGAAATAGACTTTAGGGTCAATAAAAAAATAATTAAAATTATTTAATGAAAAAAAATGCTAATAAATCTTAAGTGCGCTAGGTATCTTTACCTAAAATGATTTTAAAAAACTACTTTTATTTAGGTCAAAATATGGTGGTTGTACATACGTATGGTATGGTCCTCAAACATGCATTTTGAAAAAGTGGTTTTTACACACTCCTACTAAAAACCAATTTCTACCATGTGGGTATTGGAATAAATTACATATTTGAAAAGTAGACTCCAAGCACTATATTTTCTATTATTGAAGTTTTTGAGATTCAATATTTAAGTTTATCAAATTTTTATATCAATTGAGAAAAAATTTGAAAATCAAAGAAAACACTTCCACTTTTTACCCAAAATTAGGACTCAACTTCTTGTAGGCACCTTAAGGAACAAAACATTGACGAGTGAAATTAGTCTAGTTTGGCTAAGAAAAAGGTTCATTGGATTTGGATTATAGAGAATGGGAGATCAAAGGGTCCATAGATAGAGTTTGGAATTCAAGTGATGGAGAAGACACTTAAGGACATCACTCCCTCATTGCTAGTTTTCTTAAATCATGTTGGGAACTACTTTTGGAGGACACTAGAATAGATAATAACAGTAGCATTTAAGTGGCTAATTGATACCAACTCAAACTTTTTCCTAAAATCTATTAGCCAAGTTGTAGTGTGGGGAATATGGGAAGAAAATGTTTGTTATGACATTGACTCACTCTTTGGAATTTTAGAAGGAAGTCTATTTTTCAAAAATCTGACCGTTTACAATTTGAATCGCAGATATGGTGGACAAGGAAGATGGCTAGTAGAAAATATGCCCATTTGGTTGATAAGAAATATGGATCTATGCAGAGGGTGGCAAAATAATGAGTTGGTAAATTTAAAATTTTAACTTTGTATGAAGTAAGACATCAGGATAACAATAAGTGTTGATGGGGTGGCGATAGACAAAGAAAACTAGAGTTAATTATAGAAGGGGAAGTAAAGTTAATGAGTATGGGGTTAATTTTTAATCATATTTAAGAAAGGAAACATTGCACGAGTAATAATTACCAATTACATTTAAAGACACATTATTAAAGGCAGTGGCAAAAGATTTAGGCATTATTTTAATGAGGAAAAAATATTGGGAGGAGAATATGACAATGTTTATATGGTATACAACTATATTTTGAATGAAGTCCCCCTCATTTGAAACACATAGACATTAAAAAGATACGGATGGCTTGTTATACAAGCGATAAGTGTAATTACAATGACCGATGTGAAAAGAAGCCCTTTTCTAATCAAATCCTTTCTATCTCTAGTTTTTTTTTATTTAGTTTTTTTATCTCTGCATTGTTCGTCAATAGGTTCCCAATTTCCTCATCATAAAACTAATTAGAAAGAGCTAATAATGGACTCACCAATTAAGCTTTCATCTCCTGATAGAAAAAAAAAATTGATAGTTCCATAATAGATGTAAGAATTAAGGAAGTAATTAAGTAATAGAATAGATTGATTATCCATACTGTAAAGAGAATTTTAGGGTTCACTTTTATTCATACTAACAGTAGACATGGAGTAGATTCAAACATTTATTTTGGGTTTTTAGTATCCATACTTGTGATGGGAAAAGAAGCTAGTTGCAGAGGAAATTTACATTAGATTGTTTGATAACAATTCCATTCCCAATAGATTATGCTATGGTGATGAAAGTTGGAGGAAAGATTCTAGATTTTGGGGCCAGTATTCGTAGAAGTAGCTATGATGGTCCTCCAAGAAGGTTTTTTAATTTTAGTTAGATGGGAGCAAGAAGATAAGGAATGTAGAATGATTATTATGCATAGGAGTTTAATTTTTCTAAAAAGAGTGGGGTATTACAAACATTTTCAAAAATCCTATTGGAGATAAGATTGATGAGGAAGATGATTGGGTATATAAATACATATATGATGAATATTTAGATGGATTAGGCAGCAAAAGTTCTTCGAAGGCAGAGGAGGAAGGAAGGGAAGCTAGAGAAGAACAAAGCAATATAGAGTGAGAAAGGGGGGAGGTAGGACAAAAAACTTGCATGAAATATGTAGCGTTACTCGAAGATATCAACCCCTGGTTCAAGAAAGGATCTTCTTGAACAATGGACGTAGAACAACAAGGTCTGAGGGCAAAGACTTTTCTAGGCTGAGACTAGCATTAAGAACACCCAAGAATGAATTAACAAAGAAGTTGATGGTACTCTTCGACATTCTAGGGAAAATATGAATATTGCCACTCTCCTCTGATTAGTTAATAGGCTCTTAGAGGTGGCTTTGACCTCTTAAGTTTATATTTTTGTTAGTTTTTTGTATAGACATATTAGTAGTTGTTATGGATCGTTCAAACTGGATTCAAGATTTTTTTTAGTTTTGCAGTAGGGATGTTTGTTTTCATGTTTTATGTTAGTAGGAGTCTAAGACTATAGTTTTTATTATGATTTTTAGGAGATTCTAAAACTTAATTATCATTATTATATTTTGAGTTCATGTACCCTTTTCTAATATCAATAGAAACTTTAGGCTTCGGCCCCTTATTCAACAAAAAAAAAATATTTTAATTATAAGAATTTAAAAAAATCTAAAATTAGTATATTCTATAATATTTCAAATTTTATTAAAAGAATATTATTATGGATTAAAATTATTGAGTTCTTTTTCATTAAGAAAAATTATAAAAGAATTACAATCAATAAAATATCAATCAAAATGAAATATAAAGAAATATGAAAATAAATATTTATTTCAATATAATAAAATAATTTATTGCAAGTGACATATTAACAATTTTTTTTAATTTAGAATTATAAGCATTGGTGAGATATTTTCAATTTAATAGGTATTTTTAAAAGTTAAATATTAAAATATTTAAAATCTAACATGTCAACTCTATAAATTTTGAAGTATTATAAATTTTAATATATTTTAGTCTTTCAATATTATTATTATTACTTTTAGAAACATAGTTGACTGTACATAATTTATATATTTTTAAAAATAATTCATATAAAAAATTCTTATGTTAAAAATCTAAAATTAGTATATTCTATGGTATTTGAAATTTTATAGAATATTAGTATAGATTAAAATTATTGGATTCTTTTATATTAAGAAAATTTATATAAAATTTACAGTCAATAAAATATCAATCCAAATGAAATGTAGAAAAATATGAAAACAAATATTTTTTTAATATAATAATATAATTTATTACAAGTAATATATTAACAACTACTTTTTAATTTAAAATTATAAACATTGCTGAAATATTTTTCATTTTAATAGATTATTTTAAAAGAAAAATATTGAAATATTTAAAATCTAACAAGTCAAAACTGTTAAAACAAAAGGTGCCTAGGATCTTCCTTCCGTTGCAGTCCATAGCATGGATCTAATCGTAGATTAACGTCGTTTTGGGGAGCTTATTACAACGTATCGATGATAACATGGGCCCTTTCTCAACCTGTCTATTCCAATCTAACAATGGAGGTGCTACCTAAAGCTAAATATAATTATAAAACATTTCGAGTCATGCCCATCTGTCATTTCGATTGTATAGTTTGTACAAGTTAAAGCAGAATAAAAGACTAACATATTTGTATGTTCTTTAAGGTGTCATTTTAATATACTTACAATTGTACTTTGGTATATCTGAATTTTTTTTATAATTTTGAAATGGTATTTAAAATAATTAAATGAAAATTATATATATGTATGTGTGTATTCATGCATTTATGTATATGTATGGGCACCGGCTACCCAACCCACTAAAATCTATGGCCATGTATGTGCAAACGGATGGATGGATACGCTTATCGTATTTTTTCAGACTTACATGTTAGAAACTAAGGGGTGCGCACAGTTGACAAGTCTAAATCGTAAAGTAAAACACATATCTTATAAACAAGGAGGACACTTAGTTTTTTTTTAAAACTTCACATATATATTTTACGTTTTTGTTTATGATTTATCTAATACTCGCACGGATATAATATATTTGTTGGGTTTTAAGTATATTTAAAGTAAATGTTAGAATATAATATAATATTATAATTTGTATTTTTATAATATATATAAAACTTATAATATATCATATTATACTAAAAATATATTTTAAATTGTATAATTTTTTTAAATTATATATATTTTTATATTATGTATTTTCTGATATTATATTTTTTTGTATTAGATTATTATTTATAATTTTTTTTTTATTTTCATATAAAGTATATAAATTCATATAACTTTAAAAAAGCTAACTTAATTTTTTTAATGTATTTTATAATTATTACATTGAATTATTCTGATTGTTGTTTGACTTTGGTTGGGAGCTCTGCTAGGGTTTCATGCATACGACTCTATGTCTGTGTCTTTTGCCTGAGTTCTCCATCTGTCATGCCGCATTTACTATGGGATTTTTGCATTAGGGTTAGCTTTTATTATGGCTCCGGCCAACCTCAACCTAGCAATTGATGTTGGTGCTCGAGTTGAAGCGTCGGAAAGCCATGACGCCTCCTCTAAACAAACGTCCTCGCAAGTTCGTCCTGAAGGTCTTTCACGATGTAACCCTAACATTGTTCTTAACATGCAAGAGTTTGATGCTACCTGTGAATGGTTAGAGAAGCATACTTTGATAGGATATTTTGTGGGTCGCACTCCTCCTGAAAGTATTCTCAAAGAATGGGTAAACAAGAGTTGGACTCCTCATGGAGTCCATCTTGACGGTGTGCAAAACCTTACCACAAAGGTTTTTTCCTGTTTCATTTTGCTAACCCTTCCCAAACGAAGGCTATTTTTAGCCGCAGTCCCTGGACGGTTAGGTCCTCGCTTGTTTTTCAGATGTGGTCTCAAGACTTCACTGTCTCAGACAACAAGAAACTTAGGGTTCCCGTTTGTGTTGAGTTTCTTGGTCTCCCATTGTCACGTTGGCCTTTTATTGAGTCTATTGCCAAAACCCTTGGCAAGGTTATTGTCATGGAGCATGACAAGTTTTTTAATGCACGCCCTCAAAAGCTTGTCTGTGTTGAGGTCAACCTCTCTAGGGACCTCAAAGACTCTATTGAGATCCAAGTCGGTTCCCTCACCTTCTCTCAAAAAGTGCTTTATTTGAACCTGCCAAACACCTGTTATACGTGTCAATCGACGGAACACAAGATCAAGGAATGCCCTTTGGTCACCCCTCGAGTGAAGCCTTCGCCAAAGGAAGCGCCTATTAAACATTCTAAAGCTGGGAAAAAAGAAGAATGGACTACAGTCACATGAAAATGCAAGAATGCCTCAGGCTCTAAGTTGGCGCAAGCCGCTTTTGCAGTTGTTTCACCTCCGGAGCCTCCTGTTGGAGAGAACCCTCTTAGCACTGAAGCACCACTGGTAGCTCCATCTATTTCACACATTGCTCCTCAAGGGAAAGATCCAGATGTGAGGCCTACCACCTTACGGGGTGCTCACACCGCGAGCTGTATCACCTATATCTTCTCAGACTTTGTGTCGGTCTCACAGCCCAGATGGTCATGCGGAAGACCCAGAAAAATGGCAATTTATCTCCTCTGGAGAATTACCCACCAGCTTTGGTTCAATACCATCTTTCTTGCAGAATAGTTTCTCCTCTCTTGGGGACAAGGAAAGCATCCAAGAGTTTTTATGAATTTTTTGTCTTGGAATGTGCAAGGTCTAACTGACCTCTCCATAAAGTACTATGTTCGTGATATTTGCCACAGACTTCACAGTATGGATGTCTTGTGTTTGCAGGAAGTTAAAATTTTTGGTTTCCTACTTACTTTTTCCTATCACGTCATCTGGCCGGACGACATTGTTTTTTCTTCGCAACATGAAGCTGGCAAGGGTGGTGTCATTACTATTATGTCACCTCGTCTTTATTCTGTTGTTATTACGCATGGATCTCACCCAATGCAGCGCGTCACTTGGATCTTGTTGTCTTTTCATAATCATTCTTTTGGTATCATTAATGTTTATGCTCCCAATGATGTTGTGGAAATATTTCAGCTTTGGTGTTGGCTTGTGGATAATTTGCCTCCAGCTACTTGGGTGATGTGTGGGGACTTTAATATGGTTGAGCTGGCCTCTGACAAGGAAGGGATTTTTCCTTTTTGATGGACAACTGGGGAGAGAGAAGCATGGTACCATATGCATAATAAATTGGACCTTTTTTATCCCAATGCTAACCGCCACCAGTAGAGTGGGGTCTGGCATACTTGGTCTAACTTCAGAGATGGTTCTGATCGCATATTTAAAAGATTAGATCGTGCTATGATAACTGATCAATATTTTTTCTCTTTCTCTGAAGATCGGGACTTACCTGTCATTCCTTTGACAGATGTGACCTTGTCAAATCATTTCCCCATTTTCTTTTCTATCACTTGGCATTCCTCTGCCAGGCGGGCTTCTTGTACTCAATTTTTTCTCAACACGTATGTACTAACGCATGCTTCCACTATTGCTCACATTCTTCGGGTCTAGAATTTAGAGCCTCGGTCCCATAATCACTTCGGTTGGATACAATGTTGGAATGATGCCATTACCCGTACTAGGAAATTTCTCCACATTTGCAGCTATCAATTGACTTGCTACAGGAAACGTGCCTATGAAGCCAACACCAAAGCTCTTCGCAATGCTTTTGATGCCCTTGCGTCGAACCCCTTTGATGTTGAGCTTCAACTTAAGCTTGCCCATCTCCGCCATGAGAAGCAAATTGCAGACACCTATGCTGCTCGAGGAGCTCAAATCAAAGCTCACCTCCACTAGTTGGAGGTGGGCGATAAAGCCTCTAAGGAGTTTTTTCATGCTCTCAGAGCCCGACATACCAACATTGGTATTCAAAAGATCAAGCAAGGACCTGAAACACTTACTAAGCTTCTTGCCATTCTTTAAGTTTTTGTTCAACACTATGAAAAAGTGTTTGCTTCGCAGGGAAATTATGTTGCTTGAGAGGAGGCTCTCAAGGCATGTATTGTTGTTACTCCAAACCGTGTAGCGATTGAGCAGCGTTCCTTTTGCGAGAAACTTTTTACCATAAGTGACCTTAAAGAGGTTGTCTTTTCTATGGCTGATGACAAGTCCCCAGGGTGTGATGGCTTTCCCTGTAAATTCTACAAACACTTATGGGATGCTATAGGGCATGACCTGCATAAAGTTTATCTTGAGGTCTTCCATAATAAAAGTTTGGGTGCTATTATAAATAAAGGTAACATCAAATTCATACCTAAGGCTGGCGATCGTGAAGATATCTGCAATTGGAGGCCCATCACTTTGTTGAATATCTCCTACAAGATCATTGCTAAGGCTTTAGCTCTCAAAATCAGACATCTCCTTCTGCTTATTATTCTCCCTGAGCAAACTGGCTTCATTAAGTCCAGGTATATCCTTGACAATATTATTGTTGTCTGGGAAGGGATGGAATGGGCTCGTCATTTCAAGCAGTCCACTTTATTTCTTAAGATTGATTTTGCCAAAGCTTATGACCACATTGAATGGCCTTTCATTCTTGCCATGTTGCAAGCTCTTGGTTTTGGTCCTAATTTCTTGCAGTATGTGGAGATGCTTTTTGGTGATGCCTCTGCGTGCATTACTATCAATGGGTCTCAATCTGATACCTTTGGGCTTTTTAGATCCATTTGACAAGGTTTCCTTTTGGCTCCTGCATTATATGTGCTTGTTGTTGAAGGCTTTGGATACCTGCTTGCTAATTATGTTTCCTCTGGTTTAGTTCGTGGCATTTCTCTTCCTGATTCTTCCTCTCAGCTTGTCAATGGCCACTTTGCTGATGACTCCTTTCTCACTCTTATTGAGGATGAGGAGAACATTTATAATGCCCTTTAGTGCCTGGACACCTTTTGTCAGACCTCTGGATCTGCTATTTAGTGGCATAAGACCCTCTACTTCAGACAATCTTTTCTGTGAACCCCTCCCTGGCTTGCTAATTTTGATTGGAAGTGGGTCCAGCATGGGGAAGTCTTCCACTTCCTGGGTATTCCCTTTGCCTTCCATGGATCCTCTGTGGACTTATGGAATGTTGTGATTGCCAAGATTGAGAAAAAGCTTCAATATTGGATCTGCAAGCCCCTCTCTCTTGCAGGGAAATTCCAGATTTGCTCCAAAGTTCTGGTTGCTACTCATGTTTACTACTCTTCTTGCTGGGCTCCTTCTAAAGCCTCGTATCTCAAGCTAGAATGCCTTCTTAGATACTTTCTCTAGGCTTCTGGAGCCGATAGCCATGGGTTCCATAGAGTGGCTTGGGAATATTAATGTCTCCCTAGAGACTCTAGTGGCCTTGGCCTTCTCTCCACTCAGAAGCAAGGGCTTTCTCTTTGTGCCAAGTGGATTATTTGTGCTCTCACTGGCGATGAGGCCTGGAAGATCCTTGTCAAGCACTATATTTCTTCAAGATACCCTGTTCATAGGCCTGCTTGGAAGGGCATTGGCCTTAGGACTCTTCTCATTATGAAGAAGCATGTTCAGATTCAGGGCACTTTCATCATAAAGAGCATTTGGAAAGCCTGGGAAGTTGTTAAGCCCTAGCTTCGGTGGGATGGTGTTGGCTTTCGCAATGGGCTTTCTTTCAATCAACAGAACCTCTAGTGGTCCCCATTGTTTTCTATTCAAGGTATCCCTCTGGCTAAGGCTCAAGGGGCCAGTGCTCTGCATTTTTTCAAACGTGGCATTTAGACTCCCAAGGACCTCTTCTCTAGGGTCACTATGAGTCTCCACTCTTGGGAAGATATGCAGGTGCAATACCACTTGGCTCGCACAGATCGTTGGACTTTTGATCTATTGATTTCTGTAATTCCTGATAATTTTCTTCATAAGCTTGGTATCCAGACTATTCGGCCCTGGTGGAAGGATTGGAAATGGTATCCTGCCCCTCCTTTCAACAATTACAAGTCAAGGTTGGGCTACAGATGGTTGTCTCCTCATCTTCCCATGGTGGACATTCTTAACTAGAGATGGCACCTGCAATCTTCTACTTACCACTGGAGCTCTCGCTTCCAGACCATCTGGGCTGCCATCACGGAGCCCAAGATGGCTCTCTTTTCTTGGTGTCTTCTCTTCCAAGGGCTTCCTATTGGACCTAGGCTCAAACACCTAGGTGTTTATGACCCTCGGTGTCCCTTCTATGGTCACCCTGAGACTTTCTTGCACATCTTCTAGTTTTGAAGGAGAGCTCAACAGTATTGGTAGTGGATCCATAATTTTTTCAAACCCTTCAGGCCTGAGCCTTTTTCCTGGCATATGATTGTCCTGGGAGATTCTCCTAGGCTTCCTTCCAAGTTTACCCAGATTTGGTATACTTTTAGGATGGAGATTTTGTTCACTTTATGGAAGGATAGGAATGTTGTTCTCTTTTCCCACAGCTTTCTTGATACAAATGTTTCTATGTATAATAAAGCTTGCATATGTAATAATGTTATGATGTAGATTTAGGTTCAAGCAAATAAAGTGGCTCTGGAGGTGGCTCACCTTCAAGAGCTGCTCAATCATTGGGGCAACGCTCCCTGCACGGTTGCCTAGGTTCCTCTTGATGTCATTTCTACATAAGGTACCCCTCCCAGAGGTTTCCATCGTGAGCGCAGCTCCTCGGCTCACCGCTCCCATACCCCGCGGTCATAGGCTCCTCGCCACCACTCTCCTAGAGGTGGCAACGATGGTTGGTGGTGCGGTGTCGCTCGGCCTGTCCGCCTCTCGTACCTCTGGGTGGTCTCCGGCTTTGGTTTAGTCTGCCCCTCCTAATGCTCATGTTGCTTTCTGTGGCTCTGATTGGCCTCTTGCCACCTCCTCCAAGTTTCCCCACCTGGCTCTAGCTATTTCTCTGCCTCATGCAGAAGAGAAAGATAATGCTGAAGATGATTGTTGGTTGATTCCCATCCCTCCTGTCAATCCCAAGATGTTTGGGGTTCTGATGATAAAGATCATCCTCCTTCTACCAGCACCACTCTTGCAGCTTGACAACTTTATGCCCTTTTTTTTTAAGAATAGTTGATGTTGTTTCGGCTTCTGCCGTGTGAACTCGGCAGGGTGATTTTTATGTCCCCGGGCCCCTTTTTTGTGAATATGTAACTTTTATATTAATTTAATAGAGAAGGCACTACTCATAAAAAAAAAATGTGTTTTATGTATTTTACATGAGTATTCAATTTAATTCTATTTTTCCATTTTCATCATAATTTATATTTTTAGGTTTTACTATATGTAAATGTTAGAGTATAATATAATATTATAATTTGTAATATTTTTATAATATATATAAAACTTATAATATATCATATTATACTTAAAAATATATTTTAAATTGTATAATTTTTTATATTATATATTTTTATATTATGTATTTTTTGATATTATATTTTTGTATTAGATTATATTATTTATAATATTTCTTTATTTTTTATATAAAATATATAAATTCATATAACTTTAAAAAAAAGCTAACTTAATTTTTTAAATTTATTTTATAATTGTTACATTGAATTAATTCAATGTGTTTATGTATTTTACATAAGTATTCAATTTAATTCTATTTTTCCATTTTCATCATAAATTATAATTTTATATATTTGTATTAAATTAAAATATTAAATGAACAATTTAAAAATAGTTTTAATCATATAAATTATCACTTAAACTAAAAAATAATATTTTTCACTCATGTTTTGTTTTAAAAGCTTAAAATAACTATTAATAAAATAAAAATTAATAATTACAAAAGAGAAAGAAGTAAAACCATAACACTATACGTATGACACAACATATAAATAAATAAAAAGATAAAAACAATAATAATAAACACAAGAAAATAGTCAAGAAGAAAGGGCTTAAAACAAAAGAAATAGAACCCTAAAGCATTAAGAAATTTAACCTTTAAAAATAGAATTCCAAATCTTATTGAAGAAAAAAGGAAGAGAAACATAATTATTAAAAAAAACACTACAAATAAGATAACTACAATAAGAAACAATAGAAACGAAACTAATTTGTTTGTCTTATGAAATTTAGTTTGCATTCAATTAAATTATATTTTATATCATGAATGAAAAAATAAAATAAGATACAAAAATATTTAATGTAACAGTTGTAAATTAAATTGAAAAATTAAGCTAAATTATTTTATTTTTATATTATATTAATGTTTATACCAAAAATTATATATTATAAAAATTAATACAATATAAAATATATTTCTAATATAATATAAAAATTATATAATATAATATATTATAAATTTTATATATTCTATAAAAATATATAATATAATATAATATTATATTATACTCTATAATATTTAATAAAACACTAATAAATATAAATGCCTTAGAAATATAATATATATGTGCGCAATCTTAGTTTTGATAGACATGTAAGTCTGAAAAATACTATCAGATACATCTAATTCTAAAAAATATTGTCAGATACATCTAATTCTGACAAAAGACAGTGGGTGCAAAGACAGTGTACTCATCGATTAGTTTGCACATACATGACCATCGATATTTGTTGACTGGATAGTCGGTGCCTATATGTATGTGTGTATGTATAAGTGTGTGTGTGTGTGTGTGTACATATGTATATAGATATACATATAGATATACATATACATCTACATATACATATACATCTATACATATACATATGTATATGTATATGTGTGTGTGTGTGTGTGTGTCTATATATATATATATATATATTATATATATATATATATATATATATATATATATATATATATATATATATATATATATATATATATATATATATATATATATATATATATATATATATATGCATACATACATATATATATGCATACATACGTACATAGCATATGAATATTCTTAATAAAGAATGAACACATCAAATATATATATCAAATATGTATTATTCAATCAAAACTGAAAAATAGGTGATAGATATATTACTCATATTCATTGATTTTTAAAAATATAAAATGGAACACAATGAAGACAATTTTGTGAGTATTAATGTCCATTTTTTTGAAAGTAAGATAGTTTCTTTAAAATAAACCTCATAAATATAATATCAAATGTATTTTGTCCTCTTTTGCATAAGTATAGACCATAGAGTAGTATAGAGCATTAAAAAATTATCTTTTATGTAGAAGTTGAGACAATAAAAAGATTATAAGATAATGAAAACATGTAATCTATAATATAACTTTTGTTGCATGTTTAATTGCTGGATACTCTCGATAGAATGCTTATCTTTTATCTTATATAATTAAAATGAATGTAAATGCACAATTGTGTAAATGATCTTTAATCTTGACTTGGAAGGTGAAGGTGAAAGTTTACTTTGATCTTGACTTGGAACATCATCATTGGACTCCATTTTAACGGTGTCCTTCTCTTGATTTTAAATGGAATCATTAGGAAGAATAGAAGGGATGTCCTAATCTTGCTTAGGAAGTGGAATGCCAATGGAACTTGGAGGGAAATTTTGTTCTTGAGATGGAAAGGGATCATCTTGTATAGGAGGGACATGGATAATGAGATCATCATGAGGTCAAGGAAAATGAGATTTTGGTCAGTGGTTGGATAGGATTGGTCATTGTTGGGATCTTGATCTTGATTTATTTAAGGACTCATTTCTTCATGCTTTGGATCATCCTCGTGACATGGGGTATGAATAGGGATATGCATGGGGTGTTTTTGAAAGGGATCATTATTTTGGCATGAGAGCTCTATGGACTTTGAATGGGATTGCTTGAAAATGGACGACATGATGGTATTAGCTCTAGCATTTCAGAAGCATGGAAGGGACTTGTATCAAAAAATGGATTAGCTTGGATTTCTTCTATGGATAGTCCTTGGAAGGTTTCATCATAGGATAAGTCACTTGATGGAGATTGGGGATATTTATCTTGTGAAGGTTTAGGGGATGAAGGAATGCTAGGAGACATGGATGATTCTTTAAGGTCAATCCAAATCCAAGTTTGCATAATCATTTCAAAACCCTCAAAATCCAAAAATAAAGTTGCATTTTTCATACGCATCTCATATCTTGAGGTGAATTTAGACATCTTTCCAAATGTAACAAGATCCCAAGTTGTTAGATAACAGAGAGGGGGGGTGAATCAGTTAAGTCCAATTATCCTACGGTCCCAAATCTCTCAAATGTATATATTAAAACTTTTCAATCAAATAATCAACTCAGTAAGATATCAACTGTGTCTTTATCATAAAATAATTCTCTCAACCTTAATTGATATGGAGCAATATTAAATCAAACATATATATATATATATATATATATATATATATATATATATATATATATATATATATATATATATATATATATATATATATATATATATATATATATATATAATAGATATGAAAGCACATAAGAACACCATACACAATAAACACCATTTTTTTATGTGGAAAAACCACAGATTGTGCTGATTCTCAATTACGAAACACTGGAACTAAGGTTATTTTTACAAAAGGTGGCTCACTGTCAAGTTTCTCTCTATAGGTAGGCTCACTGAGGATGGGCTCACTACCCATCTATTACAACCAATAGAAAAAGGCTCACTGCCAAAAGAAGAATAATGAAATGGAATCCACCATTGAAATAACTTTCACAAACTACAACACCAAAAGAACCTTACGGTCTTCTACCTCTATTCACACACTTCCACACACTTCACAATATCAAGACTTTTCCTTTTAGATTCACATTCATCACACATACACAAACATCGAATAGAATAACCTTTTACTTATATCATTCCATGCTTTTAAAAACTTCTCAGATGACCAAACACAATTTGAATTAGGTCACCACAAAGCATTCTTGTAGTGGAAGGGAATGAAACATGGACCACAAAGAACCTCCTTTTTCAAAATAATACACTACTCATTTACCATAATATTTGAAGCCAAAGAATAGAATGTACACGCTACAATGCATATTATGTTTTTGGATCACATTAACTAATATCCAAATCAAACCGGTCCCAAAAGAGTGTATCTCATTATGTTGCAATATTAATGAGACCAGGATAAACACGACCAAAGATATATCATTATAGCACAACATTTGGAGCACGCCAATCCGGATCATCAAAGTATCAAAATAGAACTTCATCTGATTAACCAATGATGTTGACATCAATAATAACCATTAATGAAAATAGAAACAACAAAATCACATTTAAAAAAATCTCCTCATTTTCTATTGATGGCAACATTCATCAATGATACACCAAACAACTCAATATCAACATCAAGACCTTTTTTCTTCTTCCCCTTTGACATCAAAGAAAAGGGAAAAAACTTCCCCTAAAAAACTTACTCCACTCCCCCTAAGATGAAGCCGCCAAGCATTGATCTAGATAAGAATGATCATTTAATACCCTGTACCAATGCATGTGCTAATGCATTTTACTATAGACTAGGAAGGGGCATAACCGTTAACTTCTGTCGAAGATACTCGAAAGTTACTTTGCATAATGATTTTTTGAAGATATCAGAAATATACTCTTTTGTAGATACATATTCAAATCTTACCTCACTATCCAATACCTTCTCTCTCAATAAATTCTATTTAATGGATATATGTTTCATTCTGGAGTGTTGTACCAAAATTTTGGAAATGTTTACTACACTAGTATTATTAGATATTATTGAGATCGGTTCATCAAATGATATGCCAATATCGGGCTTAGCATTTGTTTCGTCCAAAGTACTTGAGTGCAACATGAGGATGGTTCAATGTATTCAACTTCAACAATAGATAATGATACATAATCATATTTATTACTTGACCATGCAACCAACTAGGAGACAAGAAAATAAGCTCCACCACTTGTACTTTTCTTTTCATCAACACATCTGACACACTCAACATCAGTATAAGCTGTAAAAGTGAAATATACGTCCTTGGGATACCATAATTCAAAATATTTTCTACTCTTCAAATATCTAAAGATCCTTCTTACTACAATAACATGTGATTCTTTTGGTTCTTGTTGAAATCCGGTTGCTAAACAAACAACATACATAATTTCCAATCTAGTAGCAGTCAGATATAAAAATCCTCCAATCATTGATCTATAATTACTTGCTTTAGCTTTAGGTGATTCATCTTCTTTTGTCAACTTACATCCGGTAACAATAGGTGCATAAACCAGTTTAGAATTCTCCAGTCCAAACTCATTTAATAATTCTCTAGTATACATGGGCTGAGAAATGAAAATTCCTTTGATATTCTAATTTACTTATAATCCAAGGAAGAAATTTAACTCACCAATCATAGACATTTTGAAATTATTTTGCATCTATCAGCAAATCTTCTACATATCATCATTTCCTCAAAAAATTATGTCATCAACATAAACCACAACAATCAAAATTTGATCTCAGTCAACTCTGTAGTATAAGTTATTGTTAGTACACCCCTTTTAAAATCATTTTCCAATCAGATACTTGTCTAATATGTCATATTAGGTTCTACTTGTCTAGTATAATATGTGCAATACTTTCTTTAATCGGCAAACAAAATTTGGATCACTTCTTGACTTAAATCCTTTTTGTTACTCAATGTAGACTTCTTTCCTTCAATTCTCCATTCAAGAATGTTGATTTTACATCCATTTGATAAACTTTGAAATCTTTAAAGGTTGCAAACACTCAGAATATCCTAATCACTTCTATCTGGCCAATATGGGCATATGTCTCTTCAATATCAATACCTTCGATCTGAGTGTAACCTTTGCAGACTAATCTTGCCTTATTTCTTATTATCTTTCATTTTAATCTAGTTTATTTTGGAGTGCCCACTTTGTTCCAATTACATTTTTGTCTATCAGTCTGGGCACAAGTTCCCAAGTTTGAATTTCCTCTACCTAATCAATCTATTATTTGATTTCCTTTACCCAATTTTGATCGTTGCATACTTCTTCCATAGTCTTTGGCCCAATTTATGAGAGTAAACACAATAATGCTTGATCTTGAGTAGCTCTACTTCTTGTGATAATTCCTTTATTCTTATCTCAAATAATTTGATTTTATGAGTGATTTCTTTGTACATACCTTAGAGTTTTAATTGTAGATGGCAAAGCTTACTCTATCTTTTCTTCTTCTTTCTAATCTTCTTTTCCTTCGAATTTTTCTTTTGTCTATTTTCCTTCTTGACATCCTTTATAGATAATGTTCTCTGGTTTGCTCAAGCTTGGGAAATCTCTAATTGCACTTGTTGAACTTATTCTTGACATCCTTTACTAGAGCCAACTGTCATTAAATTGTGATAATATGCATATCTTTGTAGCTTCTTCTACTTGATACATGTTCCCACTTGTGCTTTTCCTAGCTACAATAAAGGTTTTGAATCTCTTCAAGATCTCACAACCATCATTCTAAAATACAAAATTATAGTATTTTTTGCACATCTTTCCAACTCAAAAGATTATGATATAAACCCTTCACATAGTAAACATTGTTCGCGTTATGTTTTCCATCAAAAGTAATAGAACTAATTTCAATAATTTGTGTTGTTTGATCATATCCGAACCTAACAGAACCACCATCATATTTCTCAAGTTTCACAAACTTAATTTTATCACCAGTCGTATGATTTAAACATCTACTACCAATCAACCATTCATCTATATTTCTTCTAACATGTAATGCAGTTTTAGATTCTTGACAAATGCTAGAGATATTAAATCTTGGTTCGTCATTTTTTATAAAAAATAAACAATCTTCTTGATCTAATTCATCTTTTGATATACTAGCATTTTCATTGACATAATAGGCCTTCTCATTGAATCTTTTAAACTTTTGTCTTGTTCCTTTTTTCGGACACCTAGTTGCTAAATGACCAATCTTTCCACATCTAAAGCATTTAAGAGATAACATACCTTTGGATTTGTTGGTACCTTTCTTCAGTTTTCTTGTAAAGTTTTCCTCCAACTCATCTAAACTGTCACTATCTAGATCTTCTTCTATATTTGTGGCTTTAAAGGTTGTTTCAGATTTCTCCTTTTATTTTCCAAATTTCCTCATCCGAAAAGTAATCAAAGTGCCAAAGATTTTCTCACTGGTGAATTTCTTTGGATCATAAACTTCCTCAATAGCTGATCTCTTGTCACTGTAGCTTTCTGGTAAAGTCATCAAAATCTTCTCCATAACATCTTCATCTATCAAAGTGCCTCCTTGATTCTTGACTTCATTTAATGCACTGCCAAGTAGCTTGCTATATCTTCACCTTCCATTCTCAAGTTTTCATATTTGTGCTTGGTTGTCAACTTCTTTGATAATTTGACTCTATCATTTCCTTCATATATTTCTTTTAACTTTTCCCAAACTTCATAAGTAGTGTTCAATGAAATAACTTTTGTTAACTCGGTCTTTGATAAAGCACTAAAGATAGCATACCTTGCTTTATCATTCTCTTCATAGGTTGAAATCTCATCCATTGTAGTAGGACCTTTTTCTGGTATAACATATTTTATCTCAATAACTTTCCAAGTATTGTAGCTTAGGGAAATCAAGTAACCTCTCATTTGCACTTTCCAGAAACTGTAGTCAGATCCATCAAACACAATAATTGTTAGTTTGTGCACCATTAGATCTACCCCAAGCAGTTAAGCTCTTCTTCAAGGAAACAAAGCTATGATACCAATTGTTGAACAGTTTCGATAACTGAAAGGGAGGTGAATCAGTTATCATAAAACAATTTTCTTTTAACCTTAATTTATCTAAAGCAATCTTAAACAAATAGATATATAAAATAGATATGAAAGCACATAAGAACACCATACACAATGAACACCAAATTTTTATGTGAAAAATCCAAGGTGGGAAAAACTACAAAGAATGTTAATTCTGAATTATGAAACATTGGTTAAAAGGTGACACCGGTTAACGTGATTTTTACAAAGGGTGGCTCATTGCCAAGTTTCTCACTACAGGTAGGCTCATTGTCGGTGGGCTCACTTCTCAACTATTATAGCCAATAGGAAAAGGGTCACTGCCAAAAGAAGAATAATGAAAGGGAATTCACTATTGAAATAATTGTCACCAACTATAACATTGAAAGAACCTTACGATCTACTGCCTTTGATTGCGCACTTTACAATATCAAGGCTTTTCCTTTTAGATTTGCATTCATCACACATACACATGAACATTGAATAAAATAACCTTTTTCTTATACCATTTCGTGCCCTCAAATTCTAAGTCATCCAAACACAATTTGAATTAGGTCACCATAAAATATTCCCTCAGTGGAAAGGAATGAAACGTGGACCACATAGAACCTCCTCGCTCATAACAACATGCTACCCATTTATCATAATATCCAGAGCCAAAGAATAGAATATACACACTACAATGCATACTATTTTTTCAAAGCACGTTAACCAATATCCAGATCAAACTAGGCCCAAAAGAGTGTAGCTCATTATGTTGCAATATGAATGAGATAAGGATAAACACATTCAAAGATAGATCATTAGAACACCACAACATTTGGAGAATACCAATTCAGATCACAATATCTAGAGATCACCAAGGATGTTGACATCAATGACAACCATTAATTACAACAATAGCAACAACATTATATTCACAACAATCTCCAATAATAAGTTGGTTCCATGCAATTTGTAGTGGTGGGGGTCCTTTTGCTAAATTTTATATAGGTGCATTTTATTGTTGATTGAATTTCTTTTTCCCCTTTTGGACCTTCAAGCTGATAAATTTTCACTAGGTTATCTAGTGGCAATTGAAAGGAATTTAAGATTTCTATCATTTTGTCCATAAACTTTTTGCACATTCAACACTAGGTATATTTTATTTAATTTTTGCATATTTGACATCCTCACTGATTACTTGGACATACTATCTCCTAGAGAAGTTTTATTTTGTTAGGTGCTTCATTTTTAGTATTCATTCAAATTTGGGAGGATGCTTAAACTTTAGATGAATAACATCAGATGCTTAAACTTCAATGCGAGGGTACAAGTTGACACCTTGCCACCAATTGCTTCACCATCGCTTGACAACAGATTTTTTTAAAACCCTCTTTTTTGTTGACATTCATATTAGAGACCAATTGAAAGTACTTGGGGGGCTTACTTTTTGCCCCTCTAAGTGCCCAAATAGAACCTTTTTTATGTTTTTTTGGGTGGATATTTTACAACCGATAGTTTTGGAATCAATTGCAAAACAGTAGCTCCAACCACAACATGTGAGACATAGTCTCTCCTAACTATAAGGGAAGGCTCCCCCTATCTACTATTACTAAAAATAATTAATACTATACTAAAAACTAAGATTATGTACACTAAGCTAATTGACAGGGTGTTACATTGACCATACTCTCTTCTTTCAGAGTAGGTGTTCTTCTTGCATTGTATTCTCTTATTTCATAATATACATTTCTATCTTTACAACAATATCTTAAGTACAATTCAATGAAGTTAACAACAAGAAGCTTATGAAAGCTCATAGTCTTTTCACAACTCGTATGAATTCAGAAAAAGGGTGAAACATACATGCAACACAAAGCCTCCAATATATATTTCATCTTACATGCACAAGCATAGAAAATAAAAGCATCACAAAGTCTACAAGTCACCTCCTTGCTTGAGTGTTCTACACTAGATTCAAACTTGATAAGCATCTCAAAGTCTACAAGACCAAATTTTAAACCAAACTATTACTGTAAAAGCAATAAGCATCTCAAAGTCTGCAAGATTGAGCTCAAATCCCTCTTGAATGAAAGCAATAAACTCACAATCAATCTCGAAACAATTTCATCACATAACACCTTAAATCAACACAAAGCTTGAAAGCAAGTTGCTTCTTCTATTGAAAGCTATTTGATTTACATCTAATCTCAAAGTCTTAGAGTGCACATACAAACTGAAAGATTATTTTTACCTTGTCAAAAGATAAAGATTACAATGAGAACCCTCTCTTATTTATAGGTGAGGGGTTGAGAGAAAAAAAAAAGTGGAAGAAGTCCAACTAACTAAGACTTATTCCACAACTAACTATCTATAGTTGACTTATTCAACATTGCAAGTCGTATTGTATTTCAACTTGCAATGTGAATACATGTAATTACAGGTTACAACTTTTCAAGTGATATAATCAAATGCTATTACAATTTTTGGCATTACATGTAATTTGTCAAAATAACATTACACGTACATAACTAAAACTAATCTAAGTGTCCACAAACATAAATCTATTTACATCATCCTTTGTCTAGTCTTTATGCTGCTATAGGATATTGGCACTTCGGGGAATCTGGGCTTGGTGAAAACATTTTGTTTTGAGACAACAACTTGCATCTTAGATCGCTCTTCATCACAGTGGCCTTTATTGGAAAAGCATATTTTCAACATTTTGTGACCATCTAAATCTTGAAAAGCAAAATCCCAAGTCTTTAAGTTAAAAAGAAAAATCGCAAGTCTTTAAGTTAAAAATGACTTCAAACTCCTTATTACGAGTTTTAAAACCTAGACGCAAGTTCTTTTAGGATATTCAAACTTGTATTGTTGATTATAAAGCTTGTAAAATACAGGCAACACAATAATCATGTTTTTCATAGTCAATAACAAGTTACATCAAGTTTCAAATGTCATTGAAAAAGCCACGACTTGTATCTCACATTAGAAAGGTTTATTACAAGTCTACTTTAATTTAAAAATTTTATTATGGTTTATAAAATCTAAAAAGTATATTGAGTTCTATAAAGAATATTACAAGTCGTAAGATTATATAGAACTTGCATTTCGGGTCTGGGAGATCGCAATGCAAGTTTGATATTTCAAAATGACTTAAAATTTTTACTTGCTATAGCAAATATAAAACCTGAGCTTATAAAACCTCATTTTTGTTATGTTTTGTGTCTTTGGTTGGGCTTGGTGGAGGCCATTACAAGTTCATCTTTCTAGAAGCATAACACAAGCTCTTACAGTTTTATTTCATGATTTAAACCCCACATTGCAAGTTGTATTCTTTTGAACTCAAAAAACTCAAGATAAAGCCCTTACTTGTAATGAAAACCATAAAACCTAAAATTCACTTAAGAGCATGACCAACTCAATTAAAAAACATAACAAAAACACTAAAACAAACTAAGTCAAAATCAAGTCTTAAGAAGGCTATTATGAGTACATGTAATACAAGCTTGCAATTTTACTTGTAATGACGATCACTTGCAACTATAGGCTGGAGATCCAACATTGAAGAAAGACTTCAATGCAACCTCTCAAACACAAAATTGAAGAAAAAAATAGCTTTTAGACACTGAAACTCGACAAAAATGGAGGCAAAGAACTTGAGATTTGTTAAAGAATGTCAAGGTGATTGAAAGATGCC
The DNA here is from genome assembly GCA_027943335.1 of Chamaecyparis obtusa. Taxonomy (NCBI): domain Eukaryota; kingdom Viridiplantae; phylum Streptophyta; class Pinopsida; order Cupressales; family Cupressaceae; genus Chamaecyparis; species Chamaecyparis obtusa. The sequence goes on from BSBK01001013.1 coordinate 1,567,663, forward strand.
TCGAAAAGCATGTCTAGAGCCTCAAAGCATCAAAATTTTGGTAGGTTATGCCTAGTTTTTACAAGTCAATAATTAGGGACAATATGTTTGCCACAACTTTTTGTCAAGGTGTCAAAATTTTGCAAATGAGATGCCAACAATAATTTGGTTCCATGTAATTCACAGAGGTGCAACTTATTTGTCAAATTTTACTATAGTTGCATTTGATTGCTGACAAATTATTTTTTCCCTTTTGGACCTTGAAGCTCATAACTTTTGACTAGTTCATCTAATTTTCATGATTCTATTGGTAAATAAAAGATATTCAAGATCTCTATGATTTTGTCCATGCACTTTTCACACATTCAATTCTAACTATATTTTATTTATTTATTGTAAATTTGACATATTCATTTATTAATTGGACATATTGTTTTTTAGAGAAGTTTTTTTTATAGGTGAGCTTCATTGTTAGTATTAAATCAAATTTGGGAGGTTTCACATCAAATTTTCATTATATTTTATCTATTTTTCTCTCTTGGTACTTGTTATCTTAATGGGTAAACTAGGTTTTGAGGTACTCACGCATAATTAAAACATATGGAAGGTAAAAATGCAGTAGTTACTTCAGTCTAGTGGTTTTTGGTCTACCAAGGCTCATCATCAACCTAAATTTTCTGAGATATTTTCTCACAACAATAAATGTGATGAGGCTATTAGCTCAAGACAATTTGTTCTTCCATGTTGAAGAGTGCAATATACCTAAGGAGGTATGGTTTAAGTACAAAGACTTTTTTGGTTTAGTTAATGAGGTTTGTGCTACAATTAGAAGCAGAATTGAATTGGCATCTCTTTCTACTGATAATTGGTCTATGGATAAGTGCATGGAGATGATATATAAAAAGGGGGTCAAAAGTAGCCACCTTTTTTTGAAATCAACCTAAAATTGGATGAGTGATTTGAGTTTCATGCACTCAAAAATTGTTGTTTGAGCGTACAACCATAGACTAAATGAAACATGTGGTCCATTACACTTAAAATGATTATTTGAAAAATAAAACTTCCATAATCCACTTCTGTTAAGCTGCCCCACAAACAATCCATAGTCCCTTTTTGATGGTCACATCTATTTCAACACAAAACTTAGCCATCCCCCTTGTCTGATTTTTTAAAGCATGAAGGTTCAACTCCAATGCTATGCCAAAGTTGACTTAAATACAATACATATAACTTCATAACTTACCCCACTAATCTTCTTGTACCATACAAATAACTTCATAACTTACCCCACTAATCCATCAAGAAGATAGGGAAATTTAATCCAAATAGGTACCTCAAGTGGAATTTAACCAAACACCAACACCAAAAGAATAATAATGGAAGCCCGTCTATGTGAAGAAAAATAACTAGTTCTGAAAAGTCACAAATTTATACCAAATTTTCCCACTACTTTTTTCAAACCAAATATTGAAACCTTTCACTTTTGACTAAAACTGAAATCCATGCTTCATGGAATCTCTCCATGTTACTAAAGGTCATTTATCCATTGCTCAAGTGTCAATATAATAGTATTAATATTGATAAGTGAGGTAGTAATCTAAGTGGGCTTAACTTTGGAGGAAGCTCCATAGTTAGGCGTGCTTGAGTTGGCACAATATTGGGATGGGTGGCCATCTAGGAAGGCTCGTGTTTCACCCCTATGAGCATCACCTAGATGCAATGGGTGCTAAGTGTTCCATTCATCCTCATGAGAGATGAGTTCTTGTGAACCACTACTCATGAAACATGGGTCAATGAGTTTGACTTGAAAACTACACAGTTGAATACTAATTACATTATCGCAATATTAAAATTTCCAATTAACATTTAAGCATATATTTTTAAACGAATTTTTCACAATATATTTTCAAACAAATTAAGACCTACTACTATATGGCAGAAGGCAACATGGAGGGCAATATGGTGGATCCTTCATAGAATAATTAACCAGTCCTATGATGATATTCCAACAACTTGAGTAAAATTTCAAGATGAAGAAGTCTCTTCGTGTTTTTTGTGCTAGGGAACATTGCAAAAAGCTATGAAATCCTATGTTTCTCTAACATGCACTACGGTTTGCCCCATAGAAAAGTGCAACTTGGCTTGCCTTTTTGGAGATGTTATTTGATATTTGTTGGCATTAACCGATAAGGATGTAACTAGTACATGGCAAAGCAGTTTTGTCATTGATGTCTAGGGATGCAAACATTGTTCAATCAGGAATAAGCAGGTACAGTTGACAATAATAACTACAAGAGAGACTAGTTAGGAGACCAGTGACAAATAGTGAGTAAGAAAAGGTATTGTCTATGTAAATGATAAAGCTCTAACTGATCATCAGAGCAATCGGTAACCAAGGAAGGAGAAATCGGTAATCAAGGATCCAGAATTGTGACTGATAAAGTGTATAACCAGAACCAAACAACCAAACCAGTATAGACAGAGAAAGGAAAAGTGACAGGTGATGTCTATGACCTATTCACCGCATAAGGATGGAAACCGAGACTATTGAACCGATGAAAGTCAAAGTTGACAAACACTTGTGTGACTCTTTAACTAGGATTTGTTGCACAAAATCTGGACGACCTTATGTTTTGAAGATCGATGCAAGGCGCAATTGAAGGTTTTAATGCCGAAAATTATGGCATTAAAACATGGAAAAATCTCATGTAAAGGAAAGCATGCAACACATATCTGACGCATCCTTTATAAAATGGAAAAAGCATATAGCATGCATCTGTTGTTTCTGCAGTGAACAGAGACTCAACTAGGTGATGGATCCGAAGGAGATCTTTATGGATGACATGCAAAAAGCAAAAAGGGCAAGAAGCCTATATATTCTTCAACCTGTGAAGAATATTGTTTTCCTTCATTCTGCCAAAAAAAAGAGTGAACTTGTACATTGAGAGAAGCTACGAAAAGGTGAAACGAAGGAGAAGAGAAGAGTGTGCAAGGAAGCACAACAATCTGAGGGGAGCATACCTGAGGTGTATAGTGATGACTCTAAATTGAGAAGCACAACAATCTGAGGGGAGCATACCTGAGGTGTATAGTGATGACTCTAAATTAAGAAGCACATCGATCTTATCAAGCTTAGTAAATCCATTTCAAGAAGATCAAACTCTCTATTGCTCTCTAACAATTGCAATAATAAAATCTTAGTATTTTGAGTGGACATTAACACGTCCCTTGTATTAAATTCCTTAACCGGTTGACATCGGTATAGATGTTCTAAGTCCTCTAACAAGGTAAGCTTTAACAAGACTTATTTTCTAAATCCCTTAACCAAGTCGCATCTAATAGTGCATTTGTAATCCTTTAACAGGGAAGGCTCCTAATAGGGCACACTTCAGAAGAGTGCAAAATTTGTGAGGTTTCCTCACACCATAGTTTACTCCCGATTTGGGTTTCCACGTGATAAATATGGTGTTGTCTATTGTTTGAATTTTGTGATAGCTATTTCTGTGATAGAATATGTTCTTCTTACAGTTTAGTTCTATTATATCATATTAGTTTTTAAAGTTTTAGTGGGTGTTGATTCACCCATCTCCTCTCAGCACCGGTTGGGACCATTAATTGGTATCAGGGTCAAGTTCCTTTTCTAAGCTACTTAACCACAATAGGGAAAAGATCTAATGATGATGAAAGAAGGACCAAATTTTTCTAAGGAAACCTTCACCTTATGGTGCAGCAAAATGAAGCTATACATGAATACCAACGGAGATGAATATTGGACTCATGTAATCAATGATTACACTGAACCCACCGGTACCTTGACACCTGATCAACAAAAGATCAGTAGTGAACACACAGCTACAATGGATATGATAGCAAGTATGCTACCTAATCATGTATATGTAGAGATTGAAAATCTAACTACTACTTGCAAGATGTGGGCTAAGCTACAAACTATTTATGGAGGTAACACACATGTTCAAAGAGAAAAAGTAGAAAGTCTCAGAGGCAAATATGATGACATGAGGATGAATGAAAGAGACGACATTGAGCACTACAGCAATAGAATCAAAGAAGTGATGAACTCCATCAAAAACGTTGGAGGAACATTGAGTGAGGAAGATGTGGTAAGCAAGATACTGAGGACGCTAAGGCCACAATATGCCATCAAGATCTCAGCCATACAAGAGCTCAAATCAATGAGCGCGTCTCAAGTCACTCTTGACTCCCTAATCGGCAAGTTGACTACTTTTGAATTGAGTAATTATGATAATAGTTTACCAATGTTAGAGGTTGTTTTCAAGTCCTCTATGAATATTGCTTCCACCAAGAAAGGAAGAGAGACCGGCAATAGTTATACCAGTAAGTCAGAAATTTTTGTTGAAAATCTACTCTCAGAAGAACTAGAGCAAGATGAGTTTGAAGCACTCATCGCAAGGAGATTTCCAAGAGGAAAAGGGAAGTACAAAGGGAAATTTTCATAAAAGTGTTTTTCTTGCAATAAGATAGGACATATTGCTGCAAGGTGTCCAGAAAATGAAAATAAAGAAAAGTCCAACTGATTCAAGAACAATAGAGTGCTACCTTGCTGAGGAAGGTGTCACGGACAATGAATCTAAAGAATCAGGAGATGAATAAACTGTCTTTGTTGCAATAAAAGAAGAAAGCATAGTGATAAGTGAAATGACACTTATCTCAAGATCTCATCAATGTGATGACTAGATCATTAACAGTGGATGCAATCACCACATGACTGGTGACGAGAACAAGTTCATCAACTTGAAGCTTAAAGATGGTAGATCGGTGACTTTTGGTAACAATGTTTCTTGTACTATCAGAGACAAAGGCTCAATAGCACTTGGTAATGAAGTTGTATGTGAAGATGTGTACTGGGTGGAAGGACTCAAGTACAATATAATGAGTGTAGCTCAATTAAACAAAAATGGATACATGTTGGAGTTTGGGCAAGGTTCTTGCATTGTCAAGAATCAATCAGGAACTCACATTGTCACTAGTAGACAGAGCAAAGGGAACCTGTTCTATCTAGACTCAATCGAGGAGAGACATAAAATTTGTCTCATAACAAAAGAGAACAAAAGTTGGTTGTGGCATAAGAGGCTCTGTCACATAAACTTTGATAGTATTGTCAAAGTAAGTAAGAAGAAGTCAGTTAGAGGGCTTCCTGAAATCATAAAATTGGAAAGGGGTATGTGTAAATAATGTCAATTAGGCAAACTGACACAAACAAGCTTCAGCAGTAAGTCATTTTCTGTTGCAAACGTGATGAATCTCGTTCACACATACTTGTGTGGACCTATGAGAACAAAGAGCTACTATGGAGACAGGTATTTCATGCTCTTTGTAAATGGTTTTTCAAGGATGATGTGGACACTCTTCCTTAAGAAAAAATCAGAGGCCTTTCACATGTTCAAAATCTATAAGGCTCGAGTGGAGAAGGAGACCGATAAAAGCTTGAAATGTTTGAGATCAGACAGAGGAGGTGAGTACACCTCTCAAGAGTTCACTAACTACTATGAGGAACAAGGGATAAAAAGGCAGATGTCTGCACTGAGAACCCTGCAACAAAATGGAGTCGTTAAAAAAAGAAACAGGACTCTGATTGATTGTGCTAGACCTTTGATGATTCAGAAGGATCTTCTCCACCACTTCTGGAGAGAAGTAATCAGCATCGTTGTGTATACACTGAAGCGGGTTCAAGTTAAGAAAGGAACTGGTAAGACTCCCTACGAGTTGTGGTTTGGTCACACCCCAAGTGTAGGCTATTTCAGAATTTTTGGTAGCAACTATTACATCAAAAGAGATGTGAACTCTAGCAAGTTTGAGCCAAAGAGTGATGTAGGCATATTTTTTGGGTAATTCTACCAACAGTAAAGTCTACCAGTGTTTGAATAAGAGGATGGGAAAAATAGTGGAAAGTATCAATGTAAAGATTGATGAATATTCAGAACTGGGGGAAAAGAACAGTCATGATGAATCAGACAGTCACCAGGATCATGATGTTGAAAATCATTTGGAATTCAAAGAAATGATTGTTGTTGATGAAGAAGAACGAGTAAATAGACCCTTGGAGCAGGGTAATGTGCTTGAGCCAGGAAGGGATCAGAACATAAGACCAACTGAGGATGATGAATAGAAAATTATTCATGACCTCGCTAGAGATATTGCTCGACCGAAAAACGTAGACCGGGACCATCGATCGGTTTTGCCAAGGTATGTCACATATCACTCCACTGATAACATTATTGGTGACAAACATGTCAATATTCTGACCAGGAGAAAGGCTAGAGAAAGTATATGCTTACAATCCATTATAGAGCCCAAATCCACCAGAGAGGCTCTGGAGGATGATAACTAGGTCAAGGCAATGGAAGAAGAGCTTAAGAAAATTGAGAAGAATGAAATATGGACTCTTGTTCCTAGACCACAAGACAAGAATGTCATAGGAACCAAGTGGGTGTATAGAAACAAGCTAAATGAAGAAGGAAAGGTGGTAAGGAACAAGGCAAGGCTAGTCTGCAAAGAGTATGCACAGGAGGAAGGACTAGATTATAGAGAAACCTTTGCACCTGTGGCAAGACTAGAAAGAGTGAGAATCCTACTTGCTTATGTTGCTCATAAAAGGTTCAAAATATACTAGATGGATGTAAAGTCTGCATTTCTAAATGGTATATTGGAGGAGGAATTATACATAGAACAATCATAAGGTTTCTCATCCACATAGAAAAGTGGTATGGTCTGTAAATTGAAGAAGGCACTCTATGGGCTAAAACAAGCCCCAAGGGCTTGGTATGAAAGGTTACATTCATACCTCTTGACCATAAGATTCACATGAACATGAGATAATAGCAATATGTATCTCAAGATTGGTAAAGATGGGAACCTGATTGCCAAAATATTGGGGATGACATCATCTTTGGAGGAGATGACAAAATGAGCAAAGACTTTGCTGAGGAGATGAAATAATTTGAAATGTCCATGATTGGAGCTATAAAATTCTTCATTGGATTGCAGGTCAATCAGCTAAAAGAAAGTATTTTTATTTCTCAGTCCAAATATGTTAAAGAAATTCTAAAATCATTTGGACTAGAAGAATCCAAACTAGTTGGCACACCAATGATAATTAATTGCAAGTTATCAAAGGAAGATGATGCAAAGAAGTGAATGAAACATTGCATCGGTCAATGATTGGTTAGTTATAGTATGTTGTACATAGCAAACCTGATATTGCACATGCAGTAGGCATTGTAGCCCGATTCTCTGCTAACCCAAAAGAGACACATTTAATAGTAGTGAAGAGAATCTTCAAATATTTAAAGGGTGCTGAGGAGTATGGTCTATGGTTTCCTCACAAAGGAGGATTCGAGATAAAAGTGTTCACTAGTGCAGATTGGGCTAGTAACATTGATGACCAAAAGAGCACAAGTGGAGGTGCATTCTTTCTTAGAGAGAGGATAGTGTTATGGACAAGTAAGAAGCACAATTGCATTTCACAGTCCATGGCAGAAGCTGAGTATGTTATTGCTGCAATTAATTGCACATAGGTGATCTGGATAAAACAAATATTGGAAGGAATCTAAGAACATGTACCTGAACGGATTGCAATATATTGTGACAGCACAAGTGCAATAAGTATATCTAAGAATCTTGTCATGCACTCTAAAACAAAGCACATTGCTATAAAGTATCACTATTTAAGAGAGCAGGTGCAAAATAAAAAAGTGAAATTAGAATATGTTCCCATGAAAGAACAAGTTGCTGACATATTCACAAAGCCTTTACCGAAGAGTATATTTGAGTATCTCAGAGGTAAATTAGGGGTAGTGCCATTTCTTGATCTTCAATAATAGAACAGAGGTGTTCATCAATCCGTTGTGCTTCAATAAAGGATTCAGCCTCATCTTAATAGGATTGGTGATAAAAGACTGTTGCTCGAAAGGGGAGCATATTTCAAAAAAGGTAGTCATTTGACTAGCCTTTGGCATTATTGTCAAAAGGGGAGATTATGACCGGTGAAGATGTGGACTGGACCGATAAGTTGTGTTTTGTCATCAATGCCAAAAGGTGAGATTGTTGGCATTAACCAGTAAAGATGTAACTGGTACATGGCAAAGAGGTGTTGTCATTGATGTCTACGGATGCAAACGGTAAGGATGTAACTGGTACATGGCAAAGAGGTGTTATCATTGATGTCTAGGGATGCAAACATTGTTCAATCAGGAACAAGCAAGTACAGTTGACAATAATAAGTACAAGAGAGACTGGTTAAGAGACCAGTGACACAATGAGCAAGAAGAGGTACTGTCGCTATAATTGATAAAGCTCTAACTGATCATCAGAGTAGTCGGTAACCAAGGAGCAACCGACAATCAAGGATTCAGAACTGTGACCAATAAAATGTATAACCGGAACCAAAGAACCAAACCGGTATAGACAGAGAAAGGAAAAGTGACAGGTGATGTCTATGACCTGTTCACCGCCTAAGGATGGAAACCGAGACTATTGAACCGATGAAATTCACAGTTGACAAACACTTGTGTGACTCTTTAACCGGGATTTGTTGCACAAAACCCGAACAACTTTGTGTTTCAAAGAAGATTGGTGCAAGGCGCAATTGAAGGTTTTAATGCCAAAGATTATGGCATTAAAACATGGAGAAATCTCATGTAAAAGAAAGCATGGTGCACACATCTGTTGTTTCCTTTATAAAACAGAAAAAACATATGGCATGCATCTGTTGTTTCCGCAGTGAACAAAGACTCAACTGGGTGATGGATCTGAATGAGATCTTTGTGGAGGACGTGCATGCAAAAAGTGGAAAAGGCAAGAAGCCTATATATTCTTCAGCCTATGAAGAATATTGTTTGTCTTCATTCTGCAAAAAAAAAAAGAATGAACCTGTATGCTGAGAGAAGCTACGAAAAGGTGAAACGAAGGAGAAGAGAAGAGTGTAAAAAAGCACAACAATTTGAGGAGATCATACCTAAGGTGCCTGGTGATGACTCTCAATTAAGAAGCACAACAATCTTATCAGACTAGTAAAGTCATTTCAAGAAGATCTTATTGCTCTCTAACAATTGCAATAGCAAAATCTCAGTATTTTGGGTGGACATTAATAGGTCCCTTGTATTAAATCCCTCAACCGGATGACATTTGTGTAGATGTTCAAATCCTCTAACAAGGAAGACTTTAACAAACCTTATTTCTTAAATCCCTTAACCAGATCGCATCTAGAAGTGCGTTTGTAATCCTTTAACAGGAAAGGCTCCTTACAGGGTGCACTTCAAAAGAGTGCAAAATTTGTGAAATTTCTTCACACCGTGGTTTTCTCTTGATTTGTATTTCCACGTGATAAATCTAGTGTTGTCTATTGCTTGAATTTTGTGATAACTATTTATGTGGTAGAATTTGTTCTGCTTACAGTTTAGTTATATTATATCAAATTAGTTTTTAAAGTTTTAGTGGGTGCTAATTCATCCCTCCCCTCTCAGCACCGGTTGGGACCATCAATATTTCCTTGAGGTCAAACTTTCAAGCAAGGATTCAAATTAACTCCTAGTTTCTGATCAAGTACCTGCCCTTGTGGTCCAATTCGCACCCCATCATATCCACAAACTAACATGCAATTTGTATCAATCCTTGAAGCTATTCATTCAGCTCAATACTACGTAAATAAGTTTCTTTGACATTTGCTAATCAAAACCATCATTCACACGGCAAAGAAATATCAAAATGCTAAAAAAATCTGTGGATAGCTCAAAATTTCCAAATATTTACATCTTGAAGATGCTCAATCTATTTTTAACTTTTAAAGAACCTTGTTTCCCACAGAGTGAAATTGTTTCCTGTATAGCTGCCTAACTATTACTACTACAAAGACAATATTTCTTTGAAATTCAAAACTACTGCAGTAGGTATTTCCAAAAGGAATGAAATAGATAATTGTTATCTGCATAACCATTTGATGCAAAAACAATTCTCAAATTGCAGCAACAAACACATCAGTAATCATAAAATACAACCTATGTTTCTTAAATCTGATTTGATGACAAATTGTTTTTAGAAGCAAAATTTAAATATATTTTAGCTAAACCATACGAGCATGATCCCTGCACATGATATGTTTTACAAGAAATCACCTCAAACCAATATATTCTGTATAAAGCATTTAAGGGCTGTTTTCTATATAACAATTAAAATACTACCTATATGATCCATATAATATTCCGAATCCATGAAAATAAGCATCTTATGCAACCTAAATCCATTAAGACCAAGAAGATTTAGGAAAAAGAAAAGCAAGTAAACATGGTAATTTAATTAGGCTCTGCATCATCACTAACTAATGAGGATAACAATGGAACTTAGTGTTAGATGCTATTGTGTTTCATTTTATCAGGTCATATGCCAGAAACACAGGCAAAGATATGTGTAGTCCACACTACTTCTCCTTGGCATTTTCAATAGCTGATACTTTAAATAACCTCCTTGCTATTACATCTCTTAGCCATATTGGCAAATAATACAAGATGGTCGATACAGTGGAGAACTGACCATATGAAAACCAAGGAGGGGGCTTCCTTCTCAAAACAGCATCCACAGTTTTGTTTGCAAAAACATCTGTTGAGGTAGAGCCAGGATTTTGAGAGAATTCAACCCTTTCACGAATTGCCCTTTCAAAAGGCTTGTAGAGCCTCCATTCTGGAAGTTTCTTGTATATAGCTGAGGAATTAGACCCTATATTGGATTTGATTGCCCCAGGAACCACAGTGATTACATTGATGCCAAAAGGCTTTAATTCTACCCTGCAAAAAATCTCATAATATGTCAGAATTGTAAGTGATTACATCTAACTCAAAAGGATTTTATTCTACTCTATGAAAAAAAACTTCTGGTATATCAGAAATGTAGTACCTACTTGACACCGTGAAGTTTGAACTCAATTAAAATGTAATTCAAGGTATTTAATAAAGACTTGTTAAGACAAGATAAGCACACATAAGTAACCTTGAAAAATGCATATTCAGTAGGCTGTAGTTCCCAGGAAGCAAAAAAAAAGATATAACATATATTCATCCTTCCAAAATGCATAATACTTAATAGAAAAAGGTTCAGTGGCAACAAGCATTTAGTAGTCTTTCAAGCTTTATTAAAGATATGTACAGAGATGTACATTTAGTGCTAGAAGCTTAGATCTCAGAATAATTTCTTCCTTTTCTTTTCATTTTATTTCGTTGTCCTCCAAATACATTTTGCCTGCAAATATCTTTGCGAACAAAACAACAATAAATGCTTTTGATTAACTTAAAACTTTCAAGTTTTTTATATGATATGTCAGAAATTTAACGGAATGAACTCTAATTCCAACCCAGCTGCAACTCCTAACTCTTATGATTACTCATTAATAGAGTGTAAGTTAGGTTGTAGGTGCTAATTAACAATGACTGCATTGGAATAATTTACTCTACTCCTGTATTAAAATTGTCAATTGTGGTCCCTTTCATATGTTCTGAGATTATGTTCTTTTTGTCTACCATGGACCTTGTTTTGATAGATCAAACCATCTAATCAAGAAAACATATTATATGCTAAGTTACTGATTTAGCTTCTGGCACAGCACTAGGCAGAAAAAAATAGAGTTGAGTACGTTCTGGGTATTACACAAAACATATAATAAATATATATACGTTTTAACCTAAAAACAGGAATTAAGCTCAACTAACACATAACATGTAAACAAACAATCATAAAAGCTATTAGATTGTATTACCTCAATATTAAAAGCTGTAACCCTCTTTCTGTGGACCCCATTGAAAGCTCCATTTCATGTTGCTCTTAGGTGAGATTGTCTAGGATCATATAGAGAACTATGAAAAAAAAACATTAAACCCACACCACACACATAGTGGACACTTAATGGCATTAAAAAGTAAAGCATGTATTGTTTTTAATATCATGAAGCCAGTAATTATTTCTTGTTACATAGATATGCAGCAGGTAATACTCCAAGACTTGTTTAAAAAAGACAAATCATAAAACCCCCCAACAGCTGTTATCTATCCCCCAAGGCCAAAATTATGAAAAAAGAAAAAATTGAATGAACAGCCTATGAACTTAAAAAGAAGCAGCACCAACAATAATAGTACCACCTCAAAAACAGCATCATATTCATGCACGCATACTCATTGAGCATCATAAGATCGAGAAGTTGTTAATCATAGACTACTTGCATGCAAAAAATCAATGGCTAAACACTTGGATTATATACACACTGGCATATCTCTCTGTCTCACCCAAAGTACATCGAGTCCTCAACCCTCTATGTGCTAAAGGTCAAAAATATTCCTATGCTAAACCATGCACAAAGTTAATAAGAATCTATGTACACACTCTACATCCATTGAGGTAACTCTCTTTATGTTTGTGTCTATGTCTCTTCCCTCACAACTATAAGGGTATGGCACCCACCCCTAGCACCACCGAAACTATAAGTATAAACAGATCCATGCATAATTGATGAATAAAGAAATCTTGCTTTAAAGATAAATACAAATTGCATTTACATTGTATCCTAAATATATCTTATACATGATTATCTATAACTTATCATATACATGCTAACAAAGTCATGAATTTCTATCTCTAGCCAAGTGCTAAAAAGGTGCAAATACAAATTGTTACATTGTGGCCCCAACATTCTCTCGACGCAATTCTATATTCTATATTCAAAACACAGAAATAAAATATGGAACAATTGTACAAAAAAATGAGAACTCGTTCCTCTAGATTGGCCACTTGTAATGCTTGATTGGATATATGTGCAAGCTCTGGTGCATCTCTGAAAATTTAAGGTAAAAACTCATTTCTCCATTTTGCAAGGCTAGGTGCCATGCACTCCTTTCATGCTAATGTGGTCATGTTGATGTTTTGGAGACTGCCATTATTAGGTCTGGTCAATTGTTTGAGCTTCTCCTTCAATAGTTCCATTGCTTATTTATGTCATATATCTTTTGACATCTACTGAAGTTGTGCGTGCAATTTTGAATGTACCTGAGTGAGCACATCAATGTCTATTGCTTGAATAAATGCCATGTGCTTGAGAAAATTTACATAGAATCGATTGAGGAAAATGTGCATCAAATATGTCTTCTCAAATCAGCTAACCCTTAAGTTCAGTATATTCCACACTCGTTGGCACTAGTCGGACAATCAACAAGTCAACCCAGCTAAATCATGTGTGACCTTACCTACTTGAACATAATCCACTACTAGCTATTTGATGGTGTTGATGGCTATTGTGACTACTAGAATGTGTGCATAAGATTCTTATTTGGTCTTGATCAATTTTACCTTTCTTTCTCTGCATAACAAATTCCTCTTGCTTTAATCACTCTCCTTCCTCAATTGCCTTCCTATGCTCCTCTTCTTCCCATTTTTACTACTTATACTCTTCCTTTTTCTTTCTCTCTTCCATTTTCTCTTTCTTGGCCTTCATTGCTTCTTCCTCTATGCATCTTTCCTCCTCTTTCACCAAATGATGGTTCTCATCATCCATTTCTTTCAAGCATTGGTCTAAAGCTTTTATGATGCCAATATGACCCTCTAAACTTTCATCTAAGCCAATAATTTTCTTGTCAATCATTGCATCTTGTAATGTATATGAGCATACCATGATAACTTTTTCCTGCAGCTGATGTAATCATTTGTTGGCTTGAAGCATGCATTGCATACTTTCTTCCTTGGTCTACATTAGGCTTTAACTGTGCACAATTGGGCATTTGAATGTGTAGTGCTACTAAATATTTTCCTGTTGAGTGCATCTACTAAATCTACTGCTGCTTGTCAATCCATGAGAACTTTGGCTAACTCTTCCTTCAACCGGTTTACCTCTTCTGCTTCTTGCTTAAGATATGCAACACCACCAACTTGTGTGCACAACTTAATGAATTGTGTTCATCAAGCCCAACAAACATGTGATTGCATGCACATTGAATCTCCATAAAAAAGCCTCGTGTGCACTATCAACTACAAGACCCATCAACCATTGTTTCAATTGATACTCCTAGAAGTCACACCACCATATTGAGGGTATTACAAATGTACAATATGTTGGCTAGGAATTCCTTGTGGATCATAATAACATTTGAGACTTTAAGTTATGTTTAGATAATTCTTTTCAGTCTCTACATGGGTGAATTTGTGTGAAAGCTCTAGTACCTCAATATCATTAATAGTTACATCAGGTGGTAATCATGTTGGTGTTGGTCTATGGGTTAGTACTTGATTCTACCCTTGCGCCTTTGGAGTCTTTAAAGGAGTTGGTGTAATGTCCCTAATTTATTAAAAGTCAAAATTAATTTTTATTAAGTTGTCAAAAATAAATGATATAATTAAATGATGATTTAATATTAATTAATTTAATTAAAGTAAAGTAAAATAATAAAATATTATTAAATATCATTTTATAAATATTTCCCTCAAAGTTCAATTTAAAATTAGAAGAGAGAAAATGTAAAGACGAATAAAGGGAATTTCAAGAGTTTTCTGGAATCTTCAGTGAAGGATTATAAAAAGCAGTTTGGGCTTCATTTTGTTCATGCTTGGTTTATTCATTTTTTCTTTGGCAGATCTTGGAGAGCTTCTTGTTACAGTTCTAGTTTCCTGAGGAGAGGAAAACCCTTGGGATTTTCTGGACAGGAACCTGATTCGTTTCTTGAGAGTGGATTCCAGACGGAATTCACACTTATGCAGAATCTGTAAGGTTTGAAAACTGTTTCAGAGATTAAGATAATTGCAGTTTTGATTTGGATAAACAGAGAAATATTTTATTCTGATATACCTTTGGCGACAAACTGGCTTCTGCTATTCTTATTTATTTGCAAATGTTAAACAAGGAACCAATTCAAATAAAATATTTTCTGAGTGGTAACTGTGTGGCCAGTTTATTATTTGGGGATATGTTATTGTTCAGGAGATATTATATGGTGAAATACTATGCGGCAACTTTATAAGGAACACCCAAACTCTTCATGTATATTTCAAGGTTAATATTAGCAATTAATATTTGGGCGGCTCTTGTGATAAATATAATGGTTGGCTTGTTTATAATCGAAAATCAATACTTCTGATGCCTTTGATTATTTGCTGTGGGTCCCGTTTTAGACTATACCCGTGGAATTGCGTGAATAAATATTTGATGGAGTTTCAAATGTCTTTGCCGTAAATGTTTTGCGTTAGACTTGATAAATAATAATAATATCTGCCGTGGATTATAAAATGACATTTGCATTTTTGTCGTTTGAAGTTGGGGTCGTGAAAACCATATGAGGGACACCTGAGCTCTTAGGGCCCGTTTGGTGCATGGAATACCAAATGCCAGATATAGTCAATTCTGGAAGGTACAAATTCTGAAAATGATTTCCGCAATATGGGATGACCTGTTTGGTTCACCCGGAAGATGACTGAAGAAGTACTGTCAAATTTCTCAGCTGAAAGAAGTGGTTTGGGAATGAGATTCAATTACAGGGCTTGGCAATACTGTTCATCCATGTTCACTGGATTCGTCTCTCACTTCCAACTCTCAAACAGCGAATGGATGAGGGAGGAAATCTCCTCTGTGCGGACTTGCCTGAAGGATTCAATTCTGTTTGCCGTAAAACAGCTGGACGTTGCAAATTTTCCTGATGTTTCGCCAGTAAACAGCCCGAAGTTTTTGAAATCATACCCAATATGCTTATCATAAAGAGCAAGCGGACCCGATGGCACATAAAATGGGCATTCGAAAATGGGAATTAAAGCCTCTAATTCTAATTCCACGTTTTCAAGTGGAAGATGAAATGCTCATTTTGTGGGCAAAATTGGAATTTCGAAATTCCAATTCCTATTTGTTTGGATGGACACAAACAGGGAATTCACTAATCCGAAAATGTTATTCCGGAATTAGAGCCCATATTCCATGTACCAAAGGGGCCCTTATTAATTCATAACTTTCCGCGGATTTGAGGAAGTCTGGTTGAATTATGTTGCCGTGTGATTATATCTAAAGTTCTGGGCGAAATATTTGCAGCGTTTCTTCTCTGCCGTGAGTTTGGAAAGGGACGGAAGGAGTTATGTTGATACTCAAAGCTGTGGACATTAACAGAATCAAAGAAGCATCCGTGCTAAGACCTGAGAGCCGTGAATCTTCAGGAAGGCGCTGAATAGTTTCACTAGTTTCACTAAGACATTTAGAACTTGGAATAATCACCATCGAAGCTAGGAGTACATACGGAGGGCATTGTCATATCCGCAGCTACTCCAATAACAGAAATCGTTGGAGCTCATCACGGGCACTCTGATTAACCTCATAGATCAACATGCCTAGAGAAATGGTTTTGTTCTCCACATGTGAACGTTGCCAAGTTCCCTAAGTCCTTCCATTTACATGGGTCGGACTTCAGCACCTACATGACTGCATTATTTTCAATTCTATGGTTGCAGCCACTACTCTTGGTTCATCTGCAGTCCTAATATTTTCTTGTGCCATGTAAATGGCTCTACAACTAACTATTTGAACCTACCAAGGGTCTAGTTCCAATGCATGAACATCCTATCATCAGGGTGCTATTATCATTCTCTACAGATACTTTACATTTCCTTACTATTTATCTGCTTAACAATGCACTTAGAAATTTGAAAATTTCAATTCATGGAATCTCTTCTGCATAAAGCTTGAGCATTTGGTGGATTTAGTAGGAAAAATTGTGCTTGTAGATTTTTCCAAAAACTTGCAATAATAAATCCACATCCCCATCATTGATGGGAAAATCTTGGCATTAGCTCAGCTATATCTTTCAATAGCAATCATGTCCCATTAGAACATTGCTTTGGTTCCCATGTGACTTTTTTGTCCCTTCTATGTTGGTTGTACTATCATGTGCATCTTGCCATCATTGACTCGTCATTCTACTTTGAAATTACAATGATTTTTCAAGTCATGAGCATCCCCATGTGTTAATATAGCTTCAAACATGGCCCTTTACCTAACACTTACATTTCTCTTTTCTTAGGGAATTCAAACACATTCTTTTGAACCTTGGGTGCACTTTTCCTCTCTATTTGTTGCATAGCTTTCCTTCCCACAATATGGATTGAGGCCTTGTTCTTTGAAGCTCAATTGCTAATGCATGTATAATGTTTACTCTATAATGTGCAATATGTATCTACAATAGGATGTTATAAAGTGTGGCATTTCACCATAAACAAATGATCTACAACCTTTCTTCTTGAACTTGCGATGGTGTCATGTACATCTCTCCCAATTGCTCTCAATCAACTACACAAAATAGGCAAACTCGTTACTCACCCATTATAACACTACATCTTCATCTACCCCAACTTATGGAGTGAGCCTCGGTAGGATTATTGCATACACACCAACAATTTTGCATAAGTCTAGGCCCTTGTAGCATAACCAAAATACTTTTTTTGTTTAAGAGACATGACAACTAGCAAAATATCGTATGTAAAACTATTTGTACACATTGACTCAACAACTAGCAAAATATCGTATGTAAAACTATTTGTACACATTGACTCTACAACTAGCAAAGTATCTTCTGCAAAACTATTTATACACATTGACTCAACAACTAGCAACATATCTTATGCAAAACTACTTCTACACAGGTTAATGTAACTTGCATGCTCATGTTTCTAGAGTATGCCACAAATTCTTGTATAAAGATTACAATAGAATATGTCCTACAAATGATAAATAGAAATTACACAAAAATAAAAGCCTAATATAATTTGATTGTCAAATCAACCTAATTATCAAAAAAGGAAAAGACCTTAGTGAATGGTCAGCCAAGTTTAGCACAACACAAGCTATCTATCTCATATCGTTCCTACCAAACTTCATAGGGCAAGTGTGGCTACCTATTCAAGATGTTTTGGTGCACAAACTACACTTTCATGAGAGTCCAAACTTCAAAGTATCTTCTAATGCCATTCTAACCATTTAAACCTTTCAATGATGCATAACAATGTCTTTAAAAATGGAGTTTGGCAAACTAACATGTGGACAACTTGAAAAATAGTGTGAAATATCACATGTTAATAAGTAGACAAATTGCATATGGCATTGTTGAGAAAATTAGAATTACTTACATCATTGCCAAGTCAATGTGCAAGTAATGTAAATTTTTCTAAGAGGCATAAAAATTCCATATTGTGTGTCCTTGTCCCAACTTTGTCCTACACGCTTTGAAGTCCCATGTTGTGTGTGACTTAGCCAACTACATATGAGTTGGTTCTGAAAAATGCTCTCGTAATGCAAATCTCTACCATGGCAGCAAAGATGCATAAATCTACAGTTCATCAAGTTAAGCTTGTGCACCCCATGTCTTGTTAATACTTATCTATCACAACTTCTTGTAGGCAAAGGCACAAATTTACAAATGAGGTGAAGGTGTGCCCCTAGCATGAGCTTCCTTGGCTCTTAGAAGTAGATAAACTAAAAGTAACTGCCATACCAAGCATGCAACATTGGCAGCTAATGATTAAATAACAAATCATTTTTGTGGTTAGGCTTATCTATTTTGTGTTTAGACTTTGATGCAACAACTAGGTTGTTCACTTGCAAAACTATGATATTTGCAAAGTTGGGAACATCTAGAGCCACTAGCAGGCTTATTAAGGACCCATTTTGCTACAATCCTCTAAACTTTTAACTAACTATGTAGGTGTATGCTTGGTTGTTGCCTCAAAACTAGCTTTGTGCACTCATCTAGAAATTACTTGAATGGGTCATGATCTTGTTCTCTTGTGGACATGGCATTAGAATTAGAGGGACACCCACTTCATTACACTTCCTAATTGACCTACCTCTTGAGGGGGTCATTATAATGAGTGGATGTCATTCCCATGCCTTCTTGGATAATGATGAGTTGTCTAGACTATAGAGAACAAGTTTCTCTAGGTACTATTTCAATTGGGGCAATAGTCCACCCTCTTGCAAGAGATGCAAAACAACAATCTTGACATCAATATCTCCTCTTTTGAGCACATATTCCTCCATAATGCGATGTGCAAAATGTTGTGATGGCTATATGGGATCAACTCTTGGTTTACATTCTGTGGTTAGAAACCCCTTTCATCCTAAAGGTATTTCTTTCATGTGCGCCCCTTGTCTTGGGAGTGATTGATTTGCACCACATGCTCAACTATTGCCCTATGACATATTGTGAACCACTTTATCTGATTGTGTAGTATGCTTCCCTCTATTCCTTCCAATCCAAATCATTTGTAGCATTCTTTCAATATTCAAAGCATGTGAATCTGTGGCCACATCTGCTGCCTCTATCTCCTCCATGACCTAAATGGCATCCACCTTGTTCTAATGTTGAGGTGCATAATACAGCTAAGGTGACTATTGTTGTTGAAATGTGTATTGATTAAGAAGTGCATACTGTGATTGAGCATACTATTTTTTGAGGCACATGATATGTCATACAAATGTGGCTTGTACACTATAATTGACAACCTCCTTTCCTCTAGTTTCATGCAAATCGTAAACAACCTAGCAAGAATTGATGTCATGAGTTGAATTTCACAAACTTCACACCAGTAGTTCCATTTAACACCTTTCAGTTTATGTAGCAATGTGCATGAGGAAATGTCATGATGCTCATGACAAATTGCATATCACCACTAATTGATGGAGCTCTCCCCACTAGACTCCATACACAATAGTCCATGCTTCTTTTTTGTGCACCTATTAATTGTTGCATGTGTGGGACCATCTAACTCATCTCCTCTAGTTATGTGTCACATCAAAAGCCCATGGTCCACTGGCTGCTTCTAAGTATTAAATGACTTCCAAAGCCTCCTTTTGTGTTGCAAATTTACACTAAACCAATTCTCTTTATATACATGTTAACGGAAATAACCCTAGGGTTTGATCCTTTTAAAATAATACTAGGTTAGGATTAAAGTCTCCAAAAAAATCAGATTTATAATTCAACAACAGAAAGCAGTGAGCTAACAATGAACAGAAAGAGAAGTATACTTTGGATATCATACAATATAGCACAAGTATAGCAACAAACTATTTGAAATTCATTGCTAGAAAATCCAAGTCTGAATTTCAAAGATTAATTATCCAACACAATGAACATTACAGATATAGCCTGATTTACATTTGTTGAATGCAATTACAATTCATACACCTCATAGCGGTCCGGGCTTTTAATGACCTAGCAAATGATGGATTCTGCTAGCAGAAGTCACACCTCGGGTTTCATCTCTGTTGTAGACAACTCTTGGTTAGGTGGATCTTAAATTTGATGGCTACCGTGTAGGATGATGACAATCAGAAAATGGCAAGCCACTTGCTAGTACATTGGTACCAGCTTTGATTCGATGCCTTCATCTCAGACTCGTCATCCTCTGCAAGATCTCCACACTCTTGGATGCACATTGATCTGGAAACTGCACCCAAGACCCTTGAATCAGTAATAACTCATGAGTGCCTGTTGCTAGTAATGCCCAAATGAGCAAAAATGAATGCATGTAACCCAAAAAACCCTAATGCATAACCCCCAAAGTCAGTGGCAACCTATTGGAGGGATCTGATTCAGATAAGTATTGAAATTAGGATAAGATATTGTGTTGCAAATAGGAAAATTTGACCCAAATATGGGTAAGGTTTAAAATCCTAGCTTTGCAAGGGGCTAAGGTTTTAACTTTTCATCTTAGCATGCCTATTTGGGAGATCTCCCAAATTTCCAATCAAACCTTTTAGGTGATGACATGCAACATCAAAAACAAAATATATATGAGCTAGGATAAAGACGCTAGAGCCCAAAAAGGTGGTGCCAGATTTCAAATTTTTAGTTCTACTTTATTCAAATTTTGTTATTGTTATGTTTTATTTTTATTTTTATTTTATTTTATACTAATTTGGTGTTAAAGAACACATTTCTTTTACTTGTTGCCTAACCCAGCTAGTGAAGGGACATGACAATCCTTTCCAAATTGCTTGCCCTCAAACAATATCAAGCTTGGGTGCTCAAAAATCCCCACAGCTTCCCATGCAACACCATTAACTGAGAGACTCTTCCATTTCACCAAATATTTGGAAATAACCTTGTTACTTAGCTTCTTATCCCTTACATCCAGGATTGCCTCAAGCTCTATAATCAATCTTCCTTCATCATCAAGTGGGGGGGGGGAGGGGGGGCAGCTCTAATGATGGAGCGATCTACTACCCAAAGGCCTTCTTAAAGCATGACACGTGAAAATGTTATGAATGCTATTATATACTCGTAGTTCAACCTAATATGCAGCCTCACCAATCCTCCTTATGATCTTATAAGTGTTGAAATTTGAACCAAAAAGAAGCATGAAAACAGAATCCAAATAACACAGACGATTATCCTGGGAAAAACCCCCTTGGCAGAGGGAAACAACCCAGCCCACGAAAATGGTACTCCTTTATTAATATGCAAATCATGAGATATAGTACATAATGAATCCCGTATGAATGGAAAAACAATACAAAGTGATACACAGTGATACAGCTCACAAATCAAACATGCATATAAAATACCAGCTCACTGGTTGAGCACATACACAGATGAGAAGATCACCGAAATCAGACCTGAGACTGGTGAAGTTCACGAAACAAGTGACATACAATCCGTGAGAGAGAAACAGAGCTAGTTCGCATATGCAAGATCACGCAAGTAGAAGAACTAACGAAAACTTCAAGTGCCGTGAACGCATGCGGGATGAATCTAGAGCCATGAGCACACACGGGATGTTACCAATGCCGTGAGCACACACGAGGTAAATACACAGCAATAACCAGGCGACCGAAAGAAAATCACCCAATATACACAGATGACCGTTTTCAACGTGAATGTTATCATTACATCAAATAACACAGACGATTATCCTGGGAAAAACCCCCTTGGCAGAGGGAAACAACCCAGCCCACGAAAATGGTACTCCTTTATTAATATGCCAATCATGAGATACAGTACATAATGAATCCTGTATCAATGGAAAAACAATACAAAGTGATACACAGTGATAATCTACATAAGTAGATACAGCTCACAAGTCAAACATGCATATAAAATACCAGCTCAATGGTTGAGCGCATACACAGATGAGAAGATCACCAAAATCAGACTTGAGACTGGTCAAGTTCATGAAACAAGTGACATACAATCCGTGAGAGAGAAACATAGCTAGTTCGCATATGCAAGATCACGCAAGTAGAAGAACTAACGAAAACTTCAAGTGTCGTGAACACATGCGGGATGAATCTAGAGTCGTGAGCACACACGGGATGTTACCAATGCCGTGAGCACACACGAGGTAAATACACAGCAATAACCAGGCGACCGAAAGAAAATCACCCGATATACACAGATGCCCATTTTCAATGTGAATGTTATCATTACATCAAAATATGAAATAGAGGCCATACGCGATGGAGAATGTGATCGGGAATGAGATGCCAAGGTGACGCTTCACCTTGCTTGGCGTTACAGCCAGCAAGGTGAAGCGTCATTACCGTAACCGTTACTAATGAAGGAGAGGGCCCGTGCCTAGTAATGTCTGCCAAAGGTGAACACAACGCAACACACCGCAAGGAAGGAGAAGCTCATAACAGTAATACTCCAACATGAAGTCATGAGGCAATCTGACAGGTGGCTGTAAGTTTCAACTGAAACTAACTACCAGTGACAGTTGAAGTCTCTGTCGCTGCTACCGGAATTCAACACTCCCTCTTAGCAAGAGAGAGACTTCCGGAGAAGTTCACCTGGACAAATGCACTCAGCTACAAAGAAACAATCATCAGTAGATAACCTCAATGAACATTGAAAATTAGTTATCATTAATCAAAGAACTTCACCATAGCTCATCCCAGAAGGTGAAAGAAAGATAATGACAAAACATTTATTATAGCATAATATCACAACAAAATGTTCAACATGATCATTCAAAGATCAAAAACAACATTTTTAGAGCTCACATAAGTGACTCCCACCATGGTTGTTTCTAGAGGGTGGGTCAAGGACTTTCACCTCAAACTTCTCCCTGAGAAGAATGTATTATCACCTTGCCTACATGCAGAGGGTGGATCAAGGGCTTTCACCTCAAACTTCTCCCAGAGAAGAATGCAGTAACCACCTTGCCTACACACAGAGGGTGGGTCAAGGGCTTTCACCTCAAACTTCTCCCAGAGAAGAATGCATAAAAGAAATGGAGCAATCCACCTGAGGTGCCTTCTTAGCAAGAGCTTCATTTTCCACTAAACCAAGCTGTTCTCAAAAGTAACAGAACTTCACCCTTGGAAGTGGCTTGGTGAGGATGTCCACAGTTTGTTCTTCAATAGGAATATATTTCAGTTCAACTGCATTCCTTTGTACCATGTCTCTCAAGTAATGAAACTTGATTTCCACATGTTTGGACTTGTCATGAAATACTGGATTGACTGAAATCTTTATGCAGCTTTGGTTATCACACATGATAACAGAAGGCTCAAGAGGCTGTCCAAACAATCCTCCAAGCAACTTACGAAGCCATACAACTTCTTTGGCAGCCATACATGCTGCCAGATATTCTGCCCCAGCTGTGCTTTGAGCCACACAAGACTGTTTTCTACTGCTCCAGGAAATCACAGCGGAACCAAGATTGAAATAGCTACCTGAAGTGCTCTTCCTATCAGACACACAACCTACCCAATCCGAATCAAAGAATCCCTGCAACTTCAACTTAGTGCAAGAAGAGTACTTGAGTCCATATCCAATGGTGCCACAAAAATATCTCAATACATGCTTGGCTGCCATATGATGAATGTGCCTTGGTTCACACATAAATTGACTTAACGTATTAACAGCAAAGCATATGTCAGGTCTTGTGTTGACCAAGTACATCAATGAACCAATGAGTTGACTGTACATGGAAGGATCAACCAAATCTGAATTAATTGAGTCATCATGCAGCCTTTTCAGATTTACTTCCATAGGAGTAGCCATGGATTTACAATCCAACATCCCAAACCTTTTCAGAATGTCAATAGCGTATTTCCTTTGACTTAGAATGATGCCATCTGAGTTCTGCCATACTTCAAGGCCAAGGAAGTAGTGCAACATGCCAAGATCTTTCATTTCAAATTTTGATGTTATCTCCTTACACATGGTGATGAGATCGTCACTGCCTGTGAGAAACAAATCATCTACATATAGGACTAAAATCAAAATTTTATCACCCTAAAGCTTTAAGTATAAGTTAGGATCAGCTACATTCTTTTGGAAGCCTAAACCCAAAAGATATTTATCTATTCTCTCATACCAAGCACGTGATGCTTGTTTGAGTCCATACAAGGCTCTTTTCAACTTACACACATGAGATGCTCTGTCATGGATGATAAATCCTTCTAGCTGTTCCAGGAAGACTTCCTCTTCAATGACTCCATTCAGAAATGTTGTTTTCACATCCATCTGATGGAGTTTCTAGCCTTTGATTGCAGCTATGGCAATGATTGTTCTGATGGAGGTGTATCGAGCCACTGGTGCAAATGTCTCATCATAATCAATGCCTTCCTTTTGAGAAAAACCTCTAGCCACAAATCGTGCTTTGTATTTGTCTATGCTCCCATCAGCCGCATGCTTAATCTTGAACAACCACTTAGATGAGACAACTGATTTGTCTTGAGGCCTAGGGACAATGTCCCATACATCATTCTGAATTATGGACTTGTATTCCTCCACCATAGCATCTCTCCATACTTGATGTTTGGAGGCCTCCTCAACATTAGGAGGTTCAGATGAAATAATGTGACTCATCAACTCAACATAGCCAGCAAACTTGTGAGGTCGTTTGCTTTCTTTGAAAGTCCCTCGAGGAGCTGTATAAGGTGAAGCCTCTTCCACAATATTTCTAGCCCATAGAGGTCTCTTCTTACTGGTGGAAGAGGAGTGGGGACCTATGAGATCAGTAGGTGTAGAGAGAGAAGTAGGGTCAACAAGATCTTCACACTCGCTCTCAACTTCTGAAGGAAAGTTCAGATCAGCCATGGTGGAATCTTGAGGGAGTTCAAGATCTTCCTCATTAGCTACAACTTCAGATTCCTTGGGAGGATCACAAGCTATGTCTTTATCAAAGATGACATCTCTGCTGATTTCAATCTGCCTTTGACCAAGTACATAAATTCTGAAAGCTTTAGAAGAATCACTGTAGCCAACGAAGAATCATTTCTTACCTGAAGGTTCCAATTTTGACCTTTTCTCTTTTGGAATGTGAATCACTACTGGGCAGCCAAATATTCTGAAGAACCTAACATTTGGTTTTGATCCTAAGAAGGCCCGTTCAAGAGACATGTTACCAAGAATCTGATGCGGGCTGTGATTTTGAATAAAGACAGTTGTACTGCAAGCTTCAGCCCACAAGAACATAGGAATATTCTGATCGTGAATCATAGCTTTCGCTGCCTCAACAATAGTCTTGTTCTTCCTTTCTACCACACCATTTTGTTGAGGGTTATAGGGAACACAGAGCTCCCTCTTAATCTCAGCATCAGTACAAAAACTATGAAAGACTCCGGATACAAACTCCCCACCATTATCAGATCTTAAGGTCTTGATCCTTTCTCAGTGGAATTTTCAACAAGGGCCTTGAAACTTTTGAAACGGGACAGCACTTCATCTGATTCTTTTGACTTAAGAAAGTAGATCCAACACTTCCGAGAAAAATCATCAATGAAAGTAATGTAATACAAAAAATCGCTAAGGGATGCAACAAACATGGGGCCACATAAATCTGAATGAATTAAATCTAAAACACCTTTAGCTCTAGATTCACTGCTATGAAATGTGCTTTTAGTATTCTTACCTAGAGCGCATCCGTTGCAAATACCTTCATGATCCTTCTTGAGCTTGGGAAGACCAATGACAGCCTTCTCCATGGACGCCAAGGTTTTGAAATTTAAGTGACCAAATCTCTTGTGCCAAAGAATGTTTGGATTTGAGGAACAAAGAGAGAGAGCTTGAATAGGCCAGGCTGAAAGTTTGTAGAGGCTGCCATGATGAACTCCTATCTCACGAGCTGAAGTGGAGTTAGAGTTCTTCTTCCAAGCCAGGACCTTACCATTAATGAAGGACACATGATATCCTTTGTCTTCAAGAGCTGAAATGGAAATCAGGTTTCTCTTAATACCAGGAACAAATAGAACATCACTAAGGTGTAGAGGAATGCCTGAATCAAGTTGGAAAGAAGTAGAGCCAACCCTTTTACTAAATAACTAGCATCATCTCCAATGATCACTTGAAGGTGTGAATCCTTTTCACTGAGGTTGGAAAGGTGATTACGATAACCTGTGATGTGACATGAAGCTCTGCTATCAATCAGCCAGGTGTCATAGTTGGTAGGAATGTTGCTGGATAAGGCAGAGATGAAACTAAAACCCTCAGGTTCATCAAATGAATCTCTCTTGGGAGAAGAGTCATCAACACATGCAGTAGAGACTTGAGGCTTCGGCCTTAAGGTGCAATGCCTAGCATACTGGCCGAATTTGTCGTATCTGAAGCATTGAATTTTAGAGATATCAACCTTCTTTCTTTTGTGGGAAGAATCTGGATGAAAGTCATTATTCCTAGATCGCTTGAAGTATGGTTTCTTTCCTTTTCCTTTAGAGGTGTGGGCTGCTAGCACTTGATCATCTTCATGATGACTTTTGCGACCATTACCTCTAGCCTCAAGTCTGCATTCCTCTTGGATGCAATCAGCTCTCAATCTGTCAAATTTAGGGAGATCATCACGTCCACTAACGCCTTGAATAAATGATTCCCAAGAGTGAGGAAGACCATTCATGGAAAGCATGACCAAGTCTTTGTCAGGAATTGAGTCGCCAATAGTACTAAGTTGGTCTCTGAGTTCTGAGATTTTCATGAAGATATAGCTGATTCTCCTCGAGCCATCTTGATGTGAAGGATCTGACGCCTCAAGGCCAAAGCTCTGCTGGTATTATTAATCTCATAAAGGTCTTTCAAGGTCTGAAACATCACATTTGCTGAAGACAGGTTGGAAATAATGGGAACAAGATGATCCTTCACAGAATCAATAAGAATTTTCTTTGCCATAATTCTATTCTTTTTCCAAAGTGCTTTCTCAGCATCATCAACAGGTTCTTCCGGATCAGAATTTATGTAGGCAAGAAGATCATTTTCCTCTAGGGCGATAAGGATCCTAAACTTCCAGGAAGAGAAGTTGGAAGAAGCGTCAAGTCTATCCTCGACCTTCAAACCGTTGACCATGATGGCGAAGCAAGAAGAAGTGAAGAAGAGGATATCTGGTCTTTCTGATTCTGGATCGAAATGCCTAAACCCACTCTGATACCATGTTGAAATTTGAACCAGAAAGAAGCATGAAAATAGAATGCAAATAACACAGACGATTATCCTGGGAAAAACCCCCTTGGCAGAGGGAAACAACCCAGCCCACGAAAATGGTACTCCTTTATTAATATGCCAATCATGAGATACAGTACATAATGAATCCCGTATGAATGGAAAAACAATACAAAGTGATACACAGTGATAATCTACATAAGTAGATACAGCTCACAAATCAAACATGCATATAAAATACCAGCTCACTGGTTGAGCACATACACAGATGAGAAGATCACCGAAATCAGACCTGAGACTGGTGAAGTTCACGAAACAAGTGACATACAATCCGTGAGAGAGAAACAGAGCTAGTTCGCATATGCAAGATCACGCAAGTAGAAGAACTAACGAAAACTTCAAGTGTCGTGAACGCATGCGAGATGAATCTAGAGCCATGAGCACACACGGGATGTTACCAGTGTTGTGAGCACACACGAGGTAAATGCACAGCAGTAACCGACCGAAAGAAAATCACCCAATATACATAGATGCCCGTTTTCAACGTGAATGTTATCATTACATCAAACTATGAAATAGAGGCCATACACGATGGAGAATGTGATCGGGAATGAGATGCCAAGTAAGGTGACGCTTTACCTTGCTTGGCGTTACAGCCAGCAAGGTGAAGCGTCATTACCGTAACCGTTACTGATGAAGGAGAGGGCCCGTGCCTAGTAAAGTCTGCCAAAGGTGAACACAACGCAACACACCGCGAGGAAGGAGAAGCTCATAACGGTAATACTCCAACGTGAAGTCATGAGGCAATCCGACAGGTGACTGTAAGTTTCAAGTGAAACTAACTACTAGTGACAGTTGAAGTCTCTGTCACTGCTATCGGAATTCAAAAATAAGTTCCATAAAATTGTGGCTTTAACTTCTCAACACCACTTCCCTTGAGGGAAGATTGGCTATAGGTTTAGAACCTCAAAAATTCCATGTCTTGTTCCTCAAACACCCTTTCAATTCGGTGGCGATCAGCATACAACTTTTGTTGGTTTTGGGATTGTTGTAGGCATTCTTTGAGTGCATTCACAATGTCTAAGCATTGTTGAATCAAATATCTAGCCCTTGGTACTCTACTATCCGAAAGAATAAAAATCCATCAATGAAAAAGCATCATAACCATAGAGTGTCTTAAAAGTAGTCATAGCTACAAACATGTGATGAATAGAATAGTAGCAATATTCCCTGAGGTCCAGCCACTTAACCCATGATGTTTGCTGTTGTGCAACATAGTTCCTCAAGAAAACTTTTATCCATTTATTCATAGTTTTCATTTGCCCCTCAGTTTGAGGATGATAGCTAGTGCTTGGGGTCAAATCCATACATATCAACCAAAACATTTCTTGTCAAAACATGCAGATAAATCTATTGTCCCTATCACTTACAATGTTCCTTGGGAGCCCA
Source organism: Chamaecyparis obtusa (assembly GCA_027943335.1). NCBI lineage: Eukaryota > Viridiplantae > Streptophyta > Pinopsida > Cupressales > Cupressaceae > Chamaecyparis > Chamaecyparis obtusa. The sequence goes on from BSBK01001013.1 coordinate 1,596,507, forward strand.
TAAAGTCTAAAATCTCTCTAAAGAACATATTGACCACTTGTGGAGCCTTGTACTAAGAAGATATAGCATAAAAATAACCATGTTTAGTGATTCTATCAGCAACCACATATATACAATCCTTACCTTACAGTTTTGGTAAACATATGATGAAATCCATGGAAATACTCTCCCATTTTTGTCTTGGATGGGTAGGGGCTACAACAATCTAGTTGGAAATACATGCTCTATTTTTTTTTGTTGAAAAACCAAACACTTCCCAACATGCCTCAACACATTGCCTTTGAGCCCTTTCCATGAAAAATGCCCCCTTGTATTTCTTATAGTACCTTGAATGATAGTGTGTCATGACACGCTCTCCAATTTCATCCCTTCATCTTTGATCCCGATACAAGATACACTCAATCCTTGTAAAGAATAAGCCCTTCAACCATTTTATACCTATAATCTTGTATCTTTCCATCCAAAATGTCAATGGCAAATGTGTTTTGGTCATATTCAACTATTACAGAAACCTTCCAATCAACAAATATATCAGTCATAGAACAAAATTAAGGTTTCTTAAAGAGAGCATCAACCACCACATTATTCTTTCACTTAACATATTCAATGTCAAAATGATAGGCTTGTAGCTTAGTTACCCAATTATTTTTCATTAGATTCAAATCTTTTTAATTGAGGAATAACTTCAAGTTAGTAGGATCGATTTTCACCACAAAATTCCCTCAAGCCAAGTATTACCCAAATTTACCTAGTGTATGCATGATAGCTAATCTCTTTGTTATAAATAGAGAAGCTCCACTTTGTCTCATTGAGGTTTCTCCTCTCAAATGCTATTTTTACATCAAAATTGCTGCAATTTCCTCTCCTAAAGTATCACATTCTAAAACAAAAAGAAGTGAAAATTTTGGAATAGCCATAACAAGACATGAACTCACTACCTCCTTGAACTTGTCAAAAGCTTTGTGTTTAATGCTCAAAGAGAAAGCCCCCTTCTTTGTTGTATCTATTCATGGGCCTGCAAGTTGTTAAAACACCTTGACAAACCTTCTACAATAGCTGCAGAGCCCCACAAATCCCTTCAATTGTGATAAAGTCCCAGGCATAGGCCACTCCGTTACTGCCTTGATCTTCTCCTCGTCCATGCCAACCCCTTCAGTACTAATCTTATGCCACAAATACAACTTCTTTTTCAAACCAAGCCACATTTAGATGCTTTGGCATAAAATGAATGTTTCTCTAGTGTGCCAAGCACCTCATTTATGTGCTTCAAGTGATCCTCCCATGTCTTACTATAGATCAAGATATCATCAAAGAAAACTAACACAAATTTCCTCATTTGTTAAATAAATACCTGATTCATGCATGACTGAAAATGGCAGGTGCATTGATCAACCCAAATAGCATGAGCAAGGATTTCTAGGTGACACCTAAAAGTTGTTTTTAGAACATCCTCATCTCTAACCTTTATTTGATGATACCCTAACCATTAATCAATCTTGGATAAATACACCACACCATGAAGCTCATCTATCAACTCATCAATCTTGGGTATGGGGTGGCAATTCTTGATTGTCTTTTTTGTTGAAAGCTCTATAATCAATGCACGTCCTCAAAGTGCCATCTTATTTTTTGACCAACACCGTGAAAGAAGCAAATGGGCTAGAGTTAGGATGCATGTGTCCCATGTCTAACAACTCCTTAATTGCCTTCTCAATCTCCTCCTTGTACCTCCTAGGATGACAGTAAAGTGTAGTAATGACAAAATTTTCTACTTCCTCTAGCTCTATTACATGCTGAAAGCCCCTATCTGGTGGTAAACTTGGAGGTGTTTCACTCTAAACACCTTGCTATCTTTATCCAACATGGATTGTATGTCAACATGATAAGATCTCCCATCCTTGGACGAGCCCATATTAGTAATCAAGCACTCTAATTATTGCCCAAGCCACTTGGTCTCTACAAAAAGCTCTCTCCATCCTCTTGGCTAAAATCATCGTGGGCCCTCCAATGTGTAGGCCACGAAGAACTACCTACTTCCCATCAAATTTGAATTTTAACCCCAAAGTTTGATAATTCTATGTACTCATCAAGTGAGTGAAACAATTGCACTTCCAACACCAAATTTATCTCACCAATGCCCATCAAAAGAATTCATCTCGCATCTTGTGCCCTCCTAGAGTCAACTCCAACTGCTAAATCCTTCAATTGCATGGAATATTAAACCCATCACCATTGTAACATTAAAACCCTAAAAATCTTTTGTCCTCAAACCCATCTTAGCCACCAAGCCTTCATCAATGAAGTTGCAAGTTACCCCACTACCAATCAAAATTGTGACCCTACAGCCTAACAAGACTCCTCTAACTCGAAGAGGATGATATCTAGCTGCTCCTGAAAGGGCTGTAAGTGTGCCACACAAATGCTCTCCTTGATTCTCATGCTCGACCTCATCCACAACAATCTCAAGTTTAGACTCTTCTATGCCTCGAATCCTCATTGAACACCACCTCTATAGTGTATTTGCCCTTTTCCCAAACACCTATGACTTGGCTTCCATGGGTCTCTACAAGTGAAGTATAGCTTTTTCCTTCGAAGTTCATTCTTGGATTCCTCAACCTACTTTGGTTTTGGGGGTACTGCTTTAGGTTGAGGGAAACTCTTATGAGAAGGCTTCTTATGCTAAATTGATGGTGCATTCTAGGGATAGAGTTTGTTTTTTATTATTGAATCTTCCAAACTTAGGGCTCTCCAGATGGCCTCTTGCAAGGAATTCGCGTCAAATGCCTTTACTAAACCCTTGAGTGGTTTGCATAGACCCTCTACAAAAGGCTCAATGAAGTCTTTTCTCCATCACATTTCGAACCATTACTCAAAGCCTCTAAAATTCCACCACATAATGCTCAATTGTTCCATGTTGCCTCAACTATGCTAGCTCCCTAAAGTGAATCCCTAGATCCAAACTACCAAACCTCTCTATCAATCTGTAGTTGAACTCCTCTAGGGTAGTGATTAAGCCATATTTTGCAAACTCTCTAAGTACTCCCTGAGTTGCCGCATACTCTCTATTTTTTTCTAGGCAAGTACTCGCAAGTTTAACTTCCGCATTTTTATAGACACAAAAAACCATGGGTAAAAATGTCGATGCAGGTAAAACGCTGGTTAAAATGTGTTTTTCACATGCTGTTTTTTCTATAAAACCATGCATTTTCTCTTTCAAGATGTCAGTTTTTAATTTAATACATTTTATAATTGAATTTTACAAAAAAAATATGTTTCTTTAAGAGATTTTAATTTTTTCTTTCTAAGTTGCCGAGTTTTTGCTGAGTTGAAAATTTTGGGCTTGCCGAGTACTCTCCAAGTCCGAGTCTCCAAACTATGGATTAAGCTATGTCAATGGGTCACCATGCCATGGTACAACCACTCATGGGCCACACCCTCTAGGTGAAGGGTTGCAAATTTGATTGCCTCCTCTTCACATGGGTTTTAAGGAGAAGTGGGTATCCAATTTTTGCAACCAGGGTCTACATGTAAACCCATTGGAACCATCATAGGAGGGTATAGTGATCTTTCCAAACCATTGTTGTATAACTCCCCTTGGCTGATCTTCATATCTTCTTCCCTTTCAATGAGCATTTCTCATTTCTGTGTCATAATACTCCATGAATGAGATGTCACGACGGATGCTTGGGGCTAGAGCACTATATTCAGCATGGTAACTTGTCATCAAATCTAGGTGGTACTTGTTCTTCATCAAATGGGTTCTCTTCCTCTCTTTGAAAAGTTCATCTCCAGATGTCTTAGTAGGTGGATTGATTGAACTCCATCATTGGTTGACTGATTTCCTTCAACACTGTTGATTTGGACCTTCCAGCACTCCATTGTTGGTTCATTCTTCTCAAAGTCGTCAAAATATCTACAATAGACTCCCTCGTGGTGAACTTAAATTCTTTGGCCAGCTCTCTGTTTTCATTCCTAATGACCTCCTTGAGGTTGATTTATTCATTCCTACCACCCATGGTTTCTTCCTTTCTCTTTTTTTTCTTCACTGGTACCTAACTAATTACCCAATAGATTTGCATCACAGAAACCCAAAGATTGGCAAAAAAAGGGTGGCTATGATACCACTGAAATAACCCTATGGTCTGATCCTTTTAAAAGTAATGTTATGTTAGGGTTAATGTCTCCAAATTGCTCAGATTTGTAATTCAACAAAAAAATGTAGAGAGCTGACAATGAGCAGAAAGGGAAGTAAACTTCGGATTCCACACACAATAGCACAAGTATAGCAACAAACTATTTGAAATTCACTGCTATTAAATCCAAGTCTGAATTTCAATGATTAATTGCCCAACAGAAGAAATATTATAGATATACTATAAGTTCCCTTTGTTGAATGCAATTACAATTCACAGACCTCATACGATCGCTGATATAGTAGTCCTAAATTCCTAATGTCAATGACCTGGCAAATGGTGATTGTAATTAGGAGGCAACACCTACAGTTTGATATCTCTATTGTACATGCCTCTAGGTTAGGTGGATCTAATCTTTGATGGCCACCACCTGGGATGATGACAATTGAAAAAAGGCAGGCCACTTGCTAGTTCACGGGTACCAGGTTTGATTCGCTGCCTTCACCTCAGACTCAATATCCTCTATTGGATCTCCACACTTCTAGATGCACACAAATATGGAAACTGAACCCGACTCCCTTGAATTGGCAATAACTCTTGAGCACCTATAGCTGATATTGCCTAAATTAGTGAAAATGATGGCCCACAGCCCAGATAACCCTAATGCAAACCTCCCAAAGTTGGCGGCAATGTTTAGGAGGAATCTAATCCAGATCAGAACTGAAATTAGGATAAGATATTGCATTGCAAATAGGAAAGTCTGACCAAAACAGGCCAGGATTTCATGTCCTAACCTTGCAGGGAACTAATGTTTTCGTATCAACACACCTATTGAGGATTTCCCTAAATTTTCAATTGAACTTTTCATGTGATAGCACTCAACATCAAAAACATAATATATATAAGCTAAGATAAGGATGTTAGGGCACAAAAAGGTGGTGCCAAATTTCAAAATTTATGTTTTATTTTATTTAAATTTTTAGTTATTATTTAATTTTATATCAATATGGTGTTAAAAAACATCTTTTAATTGTTGATTTTTATACCAGAATTAAGATAAACAGCAAAACAACAAAAAATTGATGAACCCAGCACAAAATATCACTTTATTAATAATGAATCGTCAGAAGACTGATAACCAATTGTTCAAAAACTATAACAAACTGAAACAATGATAACATGCTCCTGTGAAAAATGTATATCTGCAGACAATAAAATATAATCCTATAACATAATAAACAGTCAGCGTAGAAACTCGAAGAGGCAAAATTGAATGTCGTTTTCTGATTGACGTATAAATTTGACTAGGCAAAGAAGAGACAGACTATTCATTGTCCAAACAATGAAGAATTTGTCGTGACCTTTGAAGTGCTTGTGGTTACAACTGAAGTGTCTACCAATACAAATAGGATTGTCTGTCGTTACAAACAGGATTCCAAAACACTTGAAGCATCTACAGCGACCAAGATAATGACTCTTCATTGACTTCAAGTGTCTGCCGATACAATGATAACCGCTTGACATTAAACTTGAAACATCTGGGCAAGACATTAGAAAGAGAGACTGTATTCCTGCTGCTACGATGTTGATTATTTCTGCAATTCTTTAAACAACAAAAGATAACTCCTGCAGCTACATAACATCAACACTCCCTCTTAGCTAGGGAGGTATCTTTCCAAATATCCAGGTCATGGAGTCTCTCAACATGACACCCAAAATGGCTACACCCATTTGTGGAAAAGAGTTTATCACAGAATCTCTCAATGTGATAATGGCATGAAGTCACTCAACATGACGTCCATCATGGCTACTCCCATGTGTGGAATCAAGCATATACACAAGTGCTCATCACAGAATCACTCAACGTGATGTCGTCATGGAGTCTCTCAACATGACATCCAACATGGCTACCTCCATGAGTGGAAAGAGCAACATCTCTCAAGGGTTTTCACCTCATATTTCTTCGTCTCAGAACATGACGTCCAACATGGCTACCCCCATGAGTGGAAAGAGCAACATCTCTCAAGGGTTTTCACCTCATATTTCTTCATCTCAGAGAAATATGCATTTTAGCACAGCAACATCTCTCAAGGGCTTTCACCTCATATTTCTCCGTCTCAAAGAAAAATGCATTTTAGCACATAGTAAGGATCACTGATAACTGGCAATCCCCAGAATTTGTTAACATTTTATACAAGTTATCTTTCTAGAAACTGTATTTCCCCAACAAACTGAAACTTTTCTTAGATCTGTAACTCCTATTTGATGTCTTTTTCTCCTATCTACTGATGATTTAAATCTATTGTATTTTATTGCACTGTCTAATCGACGAATTTAATTGCTTGATCCCCCTTTTCCCTTGGTCAAGGTTCCTACTTGTACCAGCATGGAGGGTTGTGTCTTTCCTTCAAATGCCACATCCTTTGAAACTTGCTTATTTAATCATATGTTACTGAGACGCCCGGTTTAGTCTTGTTTTAAGATATCATTCAATATAGTCCATTATCGTTTGATATGTTATACTGAGCATATCTTATGTTTTATATGTGGTATATATTATATTGTACATTATACATTATTGGTATATATTATAATCTATTTCAAATTGTATTATATTATTGTTGGTTAACACATTTGTCCTTTTAAATAATACTTAAATTATCACTCTGCAACTCCTTTTCTAGAACAAATAAATAACCAACAATTCTCTTAATATAAGGTACAACTCCCTTTAAGTAATTTTCAATGAATAATACTATAATAATATGGAGGAATTGTTTTGAATATATTGAATGTCTTTTTTACAGAGAGCACGAAGCTCATATATACAATCGAAGATACAACAAAATAGTAACTTTCTAAAAGAATTACAGAGAGCATTAAGGAAACAAAATAATATTAGAAATATTCTAATACCCTCCCATAATGCTCAATCTATCAGTAACACCAATAGCCTCCCTGAATTTTACAAATTTATCAGAACCAAGAGACTTGGTGAAGATATCAGCAGACTGCTCTAAAGTAGGAACATATAGCAACTGAATAGATTTGTCTTCAACCAGCTGACGAATGTAATGACAATGTGTTTCGACATGCTTGGTTCATTCATGGAAGACCGGATTCTTTGCCAGTTTGAGCACTGCCTGATTATCACAGAATATAGGAGTCGGTCCTGACTGAGGAACATGCATATCTGCAAGCATCCGCCGAAGCCAAACTGCCTTAACTGCTCCCCGATACTCTGCTTCAATCAAAGACAAAGCCACCGCCTGTTGCTTCTTACTCGTCCACGTGACAGCACCAAATCCTAAATTAAACACATATCCAGCGGTAGACTTACAATCATCGACAGAGCCGGCCCAATCTGAATCTGTGTAGCCACATAGTGTAGTATCAGGACTCCGAGTGTACAAGAGGCCATAATCAGAACACGCTTACATAGCCCAGAACACGCTTTGCAACTGTCCAATGATCAGCCTTGGGAGCTGTCATAAACCGGGATATGTAGCTTACTGCAAAACTGATGTCAGGTCTAGTGATAGTAAGATAAATGAGACCGCCAACTAGTTGTCTAAACAAGGATTCATCCATAGCAGGTGAAGTGGACTGAGCTGACAATTTAAGCCCGGGTTCCATAGGAGTGGGAGCAGATTTACAATCCTGCATTCTGAACTTGTCCACAAGATTTCTAGCATACTTGGACTGAGAAATAAAGATACTGTGCTCAGTCTGCCAAACCTCAATTCCGAGGCAATAGTGCAAAAGTCCCAAATCTGTCATATCAAAGGTATGACATAAATCCTGTTTGATTTCAGTGATCAAATGTTCTGAACTGCCAGTAATGATCAGATCATCCACATAGACAACTATAAACAATATAGTGTCACCTACATGTTTAATATACAAATTTGAATCTGATGGACTCCGCTGAAAACCCTGATCTGTTAAGTATCTATCAATCTTCGTGTACCAGACCCGAGTGGCTTGATTTAGACCATAAAGAGCTTTGACAAGTTTGCAGACTTTGTGTTCCTGACCAGCAATCTTAAACCCAGGGGGTTGTGTCATGTATACCTCTTCCTGCAAATCACCATTCAGAAAGGCACTCTTAACGTCCATCTGATGGACTTTCCAACCAAACTGCGCTGCTAAGGCAAGAACAAGTCGTACAGTACTCATTTTGGCTGTAGGAGCAAAGGTCTCCTCATAGTCAATGCCTTCTTTCTGTGAGAACCCACGAGCAACAAGATGAGCTTTATACTTGTCTAATCAGCTTTGTATTTCACCTTGTACACTCATTTGCAACTAATGGGCTTCTTCCCTGAAGGAAGATCAGAAAGGACCCAAGTGTGATTTTTCTGAAGACTTTGGAACTCTGCTTCCATAGCCTATTCCCACTCAGAAATACCGTTAGCTTCAGAATAGGTTTGAGGCTCATAGACACTATGAATGTTAGCCATAAGAGCAAAATTAACTATAGGTTGCTGTTTGCTCTTATTTCTAGAAACTCTACCTTCGATGAGCTCATCATCCCTGAGATCACTAATAGTTTTAACCCACCATTTGGGCCGGGTTTTTGGAGGAGCTGGAGGAGGTTCAGGAGCAGCAACAAAGACAAGAAGAGGATCATGTTCAGGAACCTCAACAGGAGCATCAAGTGCCTCAGGAAGGACATTATCTGTGTCATCCCTCCCATCAAGGGGTGCTAAAGGAAGAGGAACACTAGAAGACTGTTCCTCAGAACACTGCTCAGAAGAAGACAGAAAAGGTCAGCGAGTTTCATCGAAAACAACATCCCGACTAAAGATAAGATGATCAGTATCGATATCTATCAATTTGTATGCCTTATGATTGTCACTATACCCTGTCATCATGAGTCTTTGACTCTTAGAATCTAATTTGGAGCATTTGGCATCAGGAATCCAAACATATGCAAGAGAGCCAAAAATCTTCAGGTGGCTGATCGTGGGCTTACGACCAGACCGCAACTCTTCTGGAGTTTTGTGCTTGACAGCCTGAGGAGAGCAATTAAGAAGGTAAACAGCAGTAAACACTGCTTCTGCCCAATACTTATTAGGAACACTCCTATGTTGTAACATAGAGCGAGCCATCTCAACAATCGTACGATTGCGACGCTCACCAACACTATTTTGCTGAGTGTAGGGTGTGGTGAACTGGCATTTGATGCCATGTTTAGTACAAAAATCGGAAAATGCAGTAGAACAAAATTCCCCTCCATTATCTGTACTAAGAGAAATGATACTGCAGCCAAACTCGTTTTCAACCAAAGACTTAAAATTCTAAAATGTACTAAAAACATCTGATTTGTGTTTAAGAGAGTACACCCACATCTTTCTACTAAAATCATCAACAATAAGCAAAAAATATTTGCAACCTGTAACTGAAGATGTATTCATAGGACCACAGATATCAGCATGAAGTAATTGAAGTACCTGAGATGCACGCCATGAATCTCCATCTTTGAAGGGAGTCCGATGTTGTTTGCCAGCTTGACAGGCGTCACATACTCCAAGATGCTGCGTCTGGATCGGAGGTAGACCAGAAACAAGTTCCTCCCGGAACAGCTGAGAGAGATACTGGAGGTTGAGATGTCCATATCTCTAATGCCACAAGGTACTTAGAGATAAATCACGAGCTGCCATAGCTATTTCAGGAGAATCGCCAGTGTCAGTAAGCCGATATAGGCCATGATCCTCTAGACCAATAGCAACAGTACGACGAATCTCTCGATCAATAATGGAGCATTTGTGGGCACTGAACACCACATCCAACTGAGGGGAATTGCTCATGATTTGCTCATGATCTGACTTACAGAAAGCAGATTGAGTGTCATGCCAGGAACATAACATACATTGAGAAAGATGAGCTGACACCCACCAAACTGTATCTGAACATTTCCTCTGCCAAGAATTTTGAACTCCTCTCCTCCACCAAACACAACTGAATCACTGTAGGGATAGAAGTCTGTAAACCAGTCACGCCGATGAGAAAAATGGCGTGACGCACCAGAGTCGATATACCAAGCAGACGACCGGGCTAAATCAGAAGGGCTTTTAGCCATAAATGCATAGAAGGCAGATTTCTTTTGCTCAGAATGTTCAGAGTGTTCAGCAACATTTGCCTGTGGATTTGACCTTCCCAGCTTCTTTTGTTGGGAAGCGAGTCGCTGACGGCAATCTTTCATGTGACCATACTTGTGACAGTAATGACACTGAACACTCTTCTGTTGATAACTGCCTGAGAATTGATGCAAACTGCCCTGTTGTGATGACTGAGAAGACTGAAATTTTGCTGCAAAGGCTTGTTCTGACGAGGATGAGGAAGTACGGTTGCCAAACTGCTACTTCCAGCGATCTTTCTTTAAGAGTTTGTTGCACAACTCTGGGAATTTCAGATCAACACTAGTTGAGGTAATGTTGAGAGTCTCTATAAAATGCTCATAAGATGTTGGTAGACTTTTCAGGGTAATGACTACCATATCTTCTTCCTCCATCTTTCGACCGATAGCTTCAAGCTGATCACGAATGTCCTTGATCTTCGTGAGATGTTCCTGTAAGGACATACGTTCATCCATCATAATGGAGAATAACTGATTCTTTAGAAAGAACGCACGACTCTTGTCGGATGTTTCGTGCAACTCCTTCAAATATTTCCAGATGCCTACAGCTGACTTGCCAAAGGGAATCTGAGGTAACTGATCATTTGCGACTGATAGCTTGAGAAGCATAACAGCTTCTCGATTCCGATCATCAAACTTATCTTGATCTGTTTGAACAGAGGTCCCACCGGGCGTGCTAGCGGAGGTAGGACGTGATTTTGTGCCTAGAACAAGCGCATCCAAACGACAGTACTCAAAAATGGTTAACATGCGCTGCTTCCAGGTGTTGTAATTGCTGCCATTAAATTGCTGACTATTTTCCAGCATTAGGTTGGTCAAAGACGCCATCAGATGCGACTTCAAGAAGAAATTTAATGGGCACGAATTCCAAGGCAAATTTCTAGCTAACCTAGAAAAAGATGACAAGTACCCAGAAGAGTAGACAAAAAACCCAGAAAGAATCCGCAATCAAAATGCAAATCCGCTGGCCCGAAAATTGAGGCATGAAAAACGAGGTACCCAAAAAATTCTGACAAAGACCCAAATAGGATCTCGAAAAACCCACCACAAAAATGTAGTCGAAGAAATTTTCTAGTCCCGAAAATTAGGGTCTCCACAAAAAACCGGCTCTAGTTATAATAACCACCAACATGAGCCACGAAATTTTGAATGCAAGGAATGTTCAGACCGCGCCAGCAAGTACGACACTGTAGGTTGCGTCGGAAGAGAGCCGTAGACCAGAAAAAAAAAAACGGGGCACCAGTTCGAGGACCTACAGGTCGCAAAAGTTGCATGAACTGGTCACAGTTCTGCTAGACACGACCAGAAGACCAGTCGGGGCGGATGCAAGTTGCAGACGGATGACGACCAATCGCGAGCAGAATACCAAGGACGGATGAAGACCAGTCGCGATCAGAATAACAAACGCAGGCGCGAGCAGAATACCAGGTGCAGGCACAATCGCGATCAGAACCCCAGACGCGGGCGTGAGCAAAATATTTCAAAAAAAAATCGAGCCTTAGCTCTGATACCATATAATAATATGGAGGAATTGTTTTGAATATATTGAATGTCTTTTTTACAGAGAGCACGAAGCTCATATATACAATCGAAGATACAACAAAATAGTAACTTTCTAAAAGAATTACAAAGAGCATTAAGGAAACAAAATAATATTAGAAATATTCTAATAAATACTATGCTAAACAAGTTCTGGACATACTTTTAACTAGAAAGTAATAAAGGTAAGCTAACATTCACACATAGCCACGATATGAATGTGATCTTCAATATGAGTAATTTCGGAAAACAAGGCACTAGACTCTATTTCAATGCTGATAACTTAATTAAAATGAGCTTATAAACCAACCACATCCACTGAGATATGTAATATATTTTCAAAAGGACAAACAACCATTACGATGAAAGATGAATCCACACAAAAATTCACATTCATCAACTCAGATACACAGATTTAAGTCTGCAATAATCATTCATCAACTCTATTAACAGATAAAGTCTTTCTTTCAAAAGTATCACATATCAAAATATAGGTATTAAGTCTATATGCTCAAAATTCTCGGACCTTTCCAATGTCATTTTAAAACATATAAATAGCCAGAACACGGCTAACTATCTTTGAAACCCAAAGTAAAATTCAATTCAACTAAGAAACTAAATTACGATATATAAAGAAACTAAAACAGAGCAAGGCAATCAGATGGCACGATCATGGTGGTGGTGATGTGGAATCTCTTGATTTGTTCTGCCCTACAGTAGTGACACACCACGCCTTCCATTCTAAATGCGCAGCGGAGAAGTTATGAATTACCACAAAGTTGGGAAACCCAATATGAGTAATCCGTTGCTTCCATACTTCCTTATCTCGCCCAACTTGTGCCACCTTATTCGCATGATTATCTAGTTGATTAATACAGAGAACTAACAAGGATTCAATTTTAGCTACTTTGGAGAAATCCTCTGTTATCAGAACCTTTGCCTCTTCAACATATTCAATTTTTCCTTGAAGGATTGAATTATGTTATCAATAGCTTCCACAATTTTATCATCGTCCTTCAAGCATTTAACGTTGATGCATTTTAAACCATTTTGCATTGATAAGGTGAGCTCTATCAATTCCTTTAGCAACTTAACAGATTCTTCATGGCCCTGCTTCACTATCAAATTCCTCCATTCGACACTCTTCTTGCATACATACAATATATTATCATCTAGATCAGCCACTAGTTTCTCTGCTAGGAACTTGATCACACCATACTTTTGGACTTCATTCATTTGGTCAACAACCGCCATCCATTTAGTTTCTTCTTTCTTCAATGAGGCAATTTCTAATTCCAGCTCCTTGATAACAACCACAATGTCATCGTATACTTTGCTCAAGTCACTGATGTATTTAGTACCTCCCTGAATTACCCCTTCCAACCATTCATTGAAGACTTTGGCTATCACCTTGGTCCTTTGGATTTGATCGAGCATTTTTTGGTTAATTGAGGATTTTGGATCAAAAGTCACAGGTAACTGAGACAGAGGTTAAGGGTTGTGGAGAATGTTGCTCCACAACCCCCAGCTTGTCTCGAAAAATGTGCAAGTTTTACCCAAGAGAGGCTTGGTGACAATGTCAGATGTATGTTCATCAGTGCAAATATACTTGAGTTGAATTTCTTTTCTCAACACCATATCTCTGATGTGATGATATTTGATCTCCAAATATTTTGATCTATCATGAAACATTGGATTCACAAAAAGCTTCATACAACTTCGATTATCACAATGAATCACAGTTGGCTCCATTGTTTGACCAAACAAACCTACAAGGAGCTTTGAAGCCACACTGCTTCTCCAGCTACTACACATGCTAAAATGTATTCAGCTTCTGTAGTGCTTTGGGCCACACATGATTGTTTCTTGCTGCACCAAAAAATCATGACAGACCTTGAGCTAAAGCAACATTCAAAGGTACTCTTCCTATCAGTTACACTCTTGGCCCAGTGGGAATCAAAGTAACCTTGTAATTTCAGATCTCCATCGGAAGTATATTTCAAGCCATATCCCATTGTGCCATGCAAGTATCTCAAGATATGTTTGGCTACAACTAGATGAATTTGTCTTGGCTCACACATGAATTGACTGAGTGTGCTCACTGCATAACAAATATCTGGTCTAGTATTCACTAGATATATCAAAGAATCAATCAACTGTCTGTACATGGTGAGATTTATAAATCTGAGCTATCTGTAGCAACACTCAACTTCTTCATATTTGTCTCCATGGGAGTAGACATGGACTTGCAATTTATCATCCCAAACCTCTTCAAGATATCTATGGTGTATTTCCCTTGACTAAGAATAATCTCATTGGGTCTTTACAACACTTCCAATCCTAGAAAGTAATGCATAAGGCCGAGATCCTTCATCTCAAACTCGGAGGCTAAATCTTTCTTGCAATTGACAATGAGACTATCTTCTCCAGTAAGAAATAAATCATCAACATAAAGAACCAATATAAGACCTTACCATTAACTATCTTGAAGCAAAGATTTGAATCTGCATCATTCTTGGAGAATCCCAAGCTCGTCAAGTATTGATCTCCTTTCATACCATGCATGAGCTGCTCACTTAAGGTCGTACAATGCCTTCTTCAATCTGCATACATGAGACGCCTTCCCATGAATCACAAAACCACCTAGTTGTTTAATAAACACTTCTTCAATTACACCATTAAGAAATGCAATCTTTACATCCATTTGATGTAGCTTCCAGCCTTTAGCTAATGCAATAGCAATAATAGTTCTGATAGATGTATAACAAGCAACAAGAGCAAACGTCTCCTCATAATCTATTCCCTCCTTTTGAGAGAAACCTCTTGGTACAAATCTTGCTTTGCACTTCTCACTATTTCCATCAACTGCATGCTTGATATTGAAAAGCCACTTGGAAGACACAAATGATTTTTCTTTAGGCCTTGGTACAACATCCCAAACATCATTCTTGATGATAGATTGATATTCTTCTAACATAGCATCTCTCCACACTTGTTGATTGGATGTTTCCTCAAAGATAGAAGGCTTAGACTCAATGATATGACTCATTAATGCCACATATTTTGAAAATTGCTGCAGTCTCTTGCTTTCTCTAAAAGTGCCACGAGCAACTGCAAATTTTTTTGCCTCTTTCATAGTTTGTTTAGCCCATAGAGGGCTCTTTTTACCTATACAAATATTACTTGGCCCATCAGTTGGTTCTATGGGATCAGCTAGATCAAAAGTCTCTTTTGGTTCAGTAGACTCCCTCTGAATCTTAGGAGAATGATCAGGATAAATGTCCATGTCCTGAGGTGCCTCATGTTCTTCGTTGTCTATCTCCATGGAAGACCCTTTTGATCTTTTGAAGGCTACTTCCTCTTCAAAAGATACATCCCTGCTGATCTCAATTTGTTTCTACCCTAGAATGTAGATCCTGTAGGCCTTTGAAGACTCATTGTAACCCAAAAATATTCCTTTCTTGCCTAAT
This sequence comes from Chamaecyparis obtusa, assembly GCA_027943335.1. NCBI lineage: Eukaryota > Viridiplantae > Streptophyta > Pinopsida > Cupressales > Cupressaceae > Chamaecyparis > Chamaecyparis obtusa. The sequence goes on from BSBK01001013.1 coordinate 1,611,788, forward strand.
GGTTCTAATTTAGATCTTTTATATTTAGGCACATGAATATAAACAAAACAACCAAAAATTCTTAAGTGACTAACCTCAAGTTTGACACCTGTGAAAGCCTCTTCAGGAGTTATATTTTCCATTATTTGATGAGGGCTTTGGTTCTAAATATACACAATATTTCTAGAAGTTTCTGCCCAAAGAAAAGTTTGTAGATTTTGATCATGAATCATAGCTTTGGCTGCCTCGACTATGGATCTATTTTTCCTTTCTGCAACTCCATTTTGTTGAGGGTTGTAGGGGACACAGAACTCCCTCTTGATCTCTACTTCAATGCATTAAGTTTGAAAGCCTCCAGAAGTGTATTCATCTCCGTTATCGAATCTCAAAACCTTGATCCTCTTTCCGGACATGTTTTCAACCTAAGCTTTGAATTCTTTGAATCTATAAAGTACTTCTTCAGACTCCTTAGATTTCAAGAAATAAATCCAAGTCTTTCGAGAATAGTCATCAATGAAAATTACATAATACCAAAATCCACTCAAAGATGCCTACAACATTGGTACACAAATCAGAATGGATCAGATCTAAAATTCCTTTTGATCTACTTTCACTACTTAGAAAAGAACCTTTAACATTCTTACCTAGTGAACATCCTTTGCAAATGCCATCATGCTCTTGATTGAGCTTTGGTAAACTAGTAACCATCTTCTCCATGGAGGGAAGAGCTCTAAAGTGTAAGTGAGCAAGTCTCCTATGCCATAGTTCACTTGAATTGATGGAGTCATGCACTAGTGCTTGAATTGGACGAATAGAAAGTTTGTATAGACTCTTGACGAACACCAATCACACAGGGAAATTTGATGCTAGAGTTATTTGGCCAAGCAAGAACTTTTCCTTCAGAAAATGCAACTTGATACCCTTTGTCCTCCAATGCTAAAATTGAGACCAGATTTCTTTTGATTCCTGGAACAAACAAGACATCACTCAAATGAAGAGGCATGCCAAAATCTAGATGAAGAGAAGTGGCCCCAACACCTTTTACTGAATAACATGCATCATCTCCAATTATCACTTGTAAATTGGTTTCTCTTTCTACCAAACCAAAAAGATGCTCTCGATATCCTGTAATGTGACGTGACACACCACTATCAATCAATCAAGTGTTGTTGTCGGTTGGAACGTTGCTTGAAAAAGCTAAGATGAAGAGAAATCCCCCTGAGTCGTCACTAGATTCCTTTTTAGGTGACACCTCATCAACATTTGCAGTAGCAACATGATGTTTAGTTCTTTTTACACAATCTCGAGCATAGTGACCATACTTGTCACATCTGAAACATTGAATGTGAGAGAAGTCCTTCTTTGGTTCAGGGGCTGAATCATAATTTCTATCTCTATTCCTCTTGAAATTGCCTTTTTTCCCTTCACTTTCTTTTCTTCTAATTGTTTGAGTAGCAAGAACATGATTTTCTTCATTATTAGAGCTTCGATCATTTTCTCTTGCTGCCAACTTGGATTCCTCTTGAATGCAATCAGCTCCAAGATGATCAAACTTGGGAATTTTAGATCTTTCACAAATGCCTTGGATAAAGGACTCCCAAGATTGAGGAAGACCATTCATTGCCAACATGACTAGGTCTCTATCTTCAACTATATCTCTAGTGGCATATAGCTGATCTTTTAACTCAATAATCTTCATGAAGAGTATATGACTGACTCTCCTTTAGCCATTTTTATATGATGGAGTTGTCTTAAGGCAAGAGCTCTGCTGGTATTGTTGATCTCATGCAGATCTTGAAGAGTCTTAAACATGACTTTGGCTAACTTCATCTTGGATATGATTGGCACAAGATGATCCTTTATAAAATCTATCCAAAACTTCCTAGCCTTAATGTCATTCTTCTTCCATTGAATTTTCTCAGCCTCATCGGATGGCTCGGGCACATCATTCTCCACAAATTCTAGAAGATCATTTTCTTCCAGTGTGATAAGAACTCTGAATTTCCAAGAGGTGAAATTCGATACGCCATCAAGCTTATCTTCAACCTTTATACCGTTCACCAACTTTGATGATTAGAAAAACTTATTCAGATGAGAAGAAAACAAGAAGACTTCACTGCTTGAATTAATCTGATCCTGGTTTGCTTAAACCTACTCTGATACCATGTTGATTTTTATACCAGAATTAAGATAAACAGCAAAACAACAAAAAATCATGAACACAAAGACACAAAATTGAAAATACCCAAGGAAAACCCTCCAACCTGAGGGAGAAAAAGCCAACACAAAATATCACTTTATTAATAATGAATCATCAGAAGACTGATAACCAATTGTTCAAAAACTATAACAAATTAAAACAATGATAACATGCTCTTGTGAGAAATGTATATCTGTAGACAATAAAATATACTCCTATAACATATTATTTAGCATAGAAACTAGAACCAACAAAACTAAATGTCATTTTCTGATTGACATATATATTTGACTAGGCAAAGAAGAGACAGACTCTTCATTATCGGACTCTTCAATGTCCAGATAATGAAGAGTCTGTTGCGACCTTTGAAGTGCCTGCGGTTACAACTGAAGTGCCTACCGATACAAATAGGATTGTCTGTCATTGCAAATAGGATTCCAAGACACTTGAAGCGTCTCCAGCGACCAAGATAATGACTCTTCATTGACTTCAAGTGTCTGTTGATACCAGGATAAGGGAGAGGAACTAGAGGGTCTAGTCCTAGAAGTAGAACCCTGCGGCGCTGCGCTGAGCATGACTGTGCCTCCTCGCTTGGTATCTCTGCCATTGTGTGTGGCTCGCTCTCCATCCTGATTATAGCTCCTAGCACTAGCAATGACTCCTCGTCTGATTCCTCCTCATTGTCCTCCTCCTCAATGTCATCCAATGTGAAACCAAATCCACCCCCTCCTCCATAGCCTGCCTCTCCAAATCAGTGATGTCATCCTCTGTAAACAATGGAGGCTGCTCCTGTGCCGTCCAATCGCAGTATGGAGGCTGCTCCTCTGCCTCCAACACTTTGCAATCACCTAGCAAGGGCTTGGAAGCCCAAAAAACTCCTTCACTCACAAACCCAACAGCTGCAAACAAGAAAATAACAACAAAAGTGTCATTTTTTGCATTTTAACGCAGGTATACAGTCATGGACAAGTTGTTTTTTAAAAAATCGCTGAGTTTTTCGGAAAGACTCGGCGATTAATCGGCGAGTCTTGCAACTATGGCTACACCTATGCTATGATATCTGATGAGAAACACCATTCTAGATATGTATGCGTAATGTTAAAAAGTACTGAAAGCCAAACACTCATCAAAGTTGAAATAGTTACTCTTTCACATATAACTCCTCACCTTCTAAAAACCTGTGAACTACATAGAAATGGAGTGCCCGCCTAGCTGAAATACAGGAAACCTGGTCACAAATGTAACTTCCAAGCATTGCCTCAAGGCTTAAGCACATGGTCTCTGGAAAACTTGATTTTAAAGCCAAAGACCCTGTAATTGTACCCATATGTGCATCTCTTATGCATGGGTGTATACTAACATAAAACATACACATATATAGAAATAAAAGCAAATTTTCGGTAGAGAATTAGCACCTGTAATGAACATTACCACTTTTTGATCAGATAAATGAACTATTTTATTTGATATTTATATCTACCATTTTATACCATGTAGCATTAACAGGGCATCCACATAAATAGAGAACAATGTGCCTTTCAAGTTTTGAACCTAACAGATTGTGGCTGCAAGTGTGTTGCCTTGCATCTAAACCACATCAGCCCTCTTTGTGGCAAATAAAGGATTACCAAGTTGACAAGGCACTTTTAACAGCCGTGATCAACTAAGGATTTCAATAAACTAAGGTAGCTAGGAACAGAGACCTCACTTTACATGGCTAAGAATGGCTTCAATACAGATCACTTAACTGCACAACTCCTGGGGGTATTTTGTAGCAATTTTTTTGCATTTATAAGGAGATTCAAGTAAGAAAACTTTAAGAGAGCGGAACTAAGGGAGAAAAGCCAGTAGTTGAGTAGATAGGGTTATAGTGTTAACTGGAGAGTGGAGACTACAAAGAATTTCTGGATTGAATAGAATTTTATTGGATGTGACTTTTTTAAAGAAAAAACTTAAGTTATAATGGTAATTTGAGACTAGAGAACGGTTTTTGAATTGAAATAAACTTATTCAAAGTGACTTTATTTTCAATAAAAATTTATTGCATGTGAATTAGTTTTGTGTGTGTAAAGGAAACTTGATCCTTAAACCAGCTGTAACAAATTGCCCTCCTTTAATGCTGGCTATAGTCTATGAGCTAATGTGATGTTAAAAAAATAATGATATCACAACAACCATCATTTTAAAAAAGAAATTCATGCGATATAACACATACAGGGTTACCTGGAAACGCATTTCCACCCTAAAAGCCCAAGTACCAGAAACGGAAACCATTTTGGGGACTTGGGGACTGCCAGAAATGTTTCTAAGCCGTCCCCAATCATGCAAAAAAAGCGGAAACTGTCCCGGAAACTCGGAAACAGTCAACTCTTGTCCCGGAAACCGTTGACCATCCCCCGGACAGCTGGGGACGGCCAACCCATACCCTGGCCATCCCGGGTACGGATGACCGTTTCCGGCAATCGCAGCCATAAAGCAAGTCATTTTTATAATATTAATCTTCACACATTTCAAGGATCAGAAAATTCATTGCCCTGTTAGACACAAAAATTAGAAAATTCTCCAATCTAACACCCATTTCATTCTTTCTGTGGATCACCATTGCATGAGCCAGTGGTTTCTCCACGTGTCAAAAAAACAGTTTACAATGCCCAGAAACACTTAAATTTCCCTTTCTGACTTTTGGTGAACTTCACAAGTTTGTTTAGTCCACTGTAAACGACCAAGAGGCAACGAGAAGAAAAATTAAGTGAATTCCAATAGAATTTATATCTTCCAAATGAACAAGCAGGGTATAATCAGTAACCCAGAATTGAGAACTAGAAGTGCATTACAGAGCTAATGAGCGTGACCTTAGCATTTAGGAACCGAACATTGTTGTTCCAGGATGGTTGTCTGCCCAAGGGGCCTAATATTGCATTTTTCATTGTAGAAACTGGATAAGTGGGTCATTTGTCTCACTTGTAAAAGATCATTTTGTAAGTTTATGCCCACACAAGATCAACTGTGAGAGATTTGTTAACTCTGCAGAGAGACATTGATTTTAGATTTATTAATGTTATTATGTTGCTATAATAATTGTTATTATTTTATAGCATATGAATATATTTGAAATTTCAGATTTCCCTATACATTTTAATTTTCTCCTATTTTTAAATTTGTATCATATACATATACACCTACACCTACACCTATACATATGCATATACATATAGCTGTCCCCTGCTCAGAGAAAACAAAAAGGTTCCCAAAACCTGTTTCCCCTTCCCGGAAACTCGGGGTAACATAGAATACATATTCCCCCAAAAAATTAGACCAGCCAAATCTCCTCTATAAATGCCCTAAATCAAACAGCCCAACTTCCACATAATAAAACCCATGAATTAAAATTTTTAACTTATAACATATTGGTGTCCAATTTAAGTTCAGCAGATATTTCTAATCTTACAATAAAAAATGGGCATAAGAAGCATTATAGGTGAGTTTCTGGCAAAACTGCGAATTTAGTTTAAATTGACAATTTCCGATCACGAAAAACAAATAATAACAAGATTGCAAAATGCCAAGAGACGCTATGGGAGATAGGCAAACCGAAAAAAGAAGAGGGGAAAGGAAAATAAATGATCATTTGAAAATAAATAAAGATTGTAGTGACCTTAAACTCTCAGATAAACAATGAATTGCAGCTTTAGAGGCGGAATATGCACCAGTCCACGGGCTCGGCACCAGCGTCGAAACGCTTCCTACATTCACTATTTTCCCCTTCCTTCGCGATGCCATATGCGGCACAACAGCCTTTATCACACGCATCGTACCTTGCAAACAGTGAAAATTCAAATTTAGAAAGGTTTTTAATGGCAAATCCTTCTTCTAAACAGATTAATGATTTGACGGCGTAGGAAGTTTTTTAGCATACCGAAAACATTGGTGTCGAAAGTTGATTGCCAGAGGGCAATAGGCAGCTCGGCAAGGGGGCCAACGCAGTGCACGGCCGCGTTGTTGACAAGTATGTCTATGCGCCCATACATCTCCATAACAGTTCGTACTGCCTCTTCTATACTACTCTCAGATAGAACATCCAGCTGCAATGTGTGGAGGGCTACACAAGAATTGGAACAGAGGGCTTCCAGGGAGGAAATGGATCGAGCAGTGGCCACTACCCGGCATTTCCTACGGGAAAATTCAATGGCCAAGGCATGTCCAATCCCACCGGGCGTACACCCTGTCACAAGTACTACTTCCTCCCCTTCCCCTGCCTCTGTCATTTTTGCCTATCTTCTGTTTTGCAGACTATCCAATTTTTCAGAAGTTGTTCTCGCTAAGTTCGGCCATTTCATTATCGGCTGTACCTTTCACGTTACAAGAAACTTGTAGTCATTATTTTAAACTTGTGACAATTATGTAATCGTAATGTAGGCCTACATGCTCTGCCATCCGGCGAAAGCCCATCGATCGGGTCGCCTGCAAACCTGAATGTTACGAGCAACCTCTTCATTTATTTCTTGGAGTTTGTTTGGAGAATATATTTTTATATTAATATTTAATTTTAGCTTTATAGGCATGGTGTCACCTTCACGTGTATTAGGTATGTGGTTTCCAAACATGTCTTACGCATGTGGTTTCCAAATGTCTTATAATGTTCTCTCTCTCATCATAACACAACTATTTGTTAATGCCAATAAAGTAATCCGTGGCTGGATGGCTGGATGTCAATAAAGTATACTTACGATTATCGAACATTTCAAACACCTCACAACGTGCTGGTTGACTTGACTACTTTAAACTTTTCATAACATATGAGTTTTAATTTTATATTTTAGCTACTTTAAACTTTTCATCACTTACCCTAATTTGTCAATAAAGTATACTTATGTTTACCGAACACCTCACAACGTGTTGGCTGACTTGACTACTTTAAACTTTTCATAACATATGAGTTTTAATTTTATATTTTAGCTACTTTAAACTTTTCATCACTTACCCTAATTTGTCGATAAAGTATACTTATGTTTACCGAACACCTCACAACGTGTTGGCTGACTTGACTACTTTAAACTTTTCATAACATATGAGTTTTAATTTTATATTTTAGCTACTTCAAACTTTTCATCACTTACCCTAATTTGTCAATAAAGTATACTTATGTTTACCGAACACCTCACAACGTGTTGGCTAACTTAACTACTTTAAACTTTTCATAACATAGGAGTTTTAATTTTATATTTTAGCTACTTTAAACTTTTCATCACTTATCCTAATTTATTTTAGATACTTCAAGCTTTTTGATTTTTTTTGTTTTCTATAATTTGATTGGTAAAATGAATTCAGCTGATTTTTAAAAACTATCTATTACATAAAAAAAATTTAATATTTTCTTGTTAAAATATTTATTAAAGCCCATAAAAAATAGAAAGGAAATATATACATTTTAGAAGAAAGTATTATATCATGATAAAAATAATTTAATTATTATTAAGTAAAATTATCATTAATATTATAATAATTTATATAATATTAATATATAGATATTATTATATCTTATTATTATTTATTAATTAAGTAATTATTATAATTATGATAATATGAAAAAAAATTAAATAATATTATATATGATGTAGAATATACATTATAAATATATTTACAATTTATATATTATAAAAATATTTAAATTATATAAATTAAAATTATATATTAATAATAATCATATTATAAATATATTTCATTATTAAGAATTATAAATAATTTTAATATTTATTATTTATATTTATATTATAGTTATATATAATATATCATGATATTTGTTGTTTTTCATTGGTTAAATTTAAGTAATAAATTTCAATTTAGTACAACTATATGTAAAATGGCAATATTTTATTTATTTAAGATTTTTAATCAAATAGCTTTATAATATTGCATCTTGAATTCATTTAGACAATAATTTATAGAATTTCTTAATATTTTTACAAATTTCATTTAGTTATATTTTTGTAAAAATAAACATATTATATTGATGTAATTTAATTTTGTTTATTTATATGATAAACCACTTATGATATTGGTATTAAAACTCTATAGTTGAGACATTATATCTCTCAATTACAATACATTTTGTATGGTTCCACACTCTACATTATTTCCAATCAATGTATGCAAATTGGACAGAATTTTAAAATTAATTTTTTAATTATAAATAATTATAATTATAGTTGTAATAATAATTTTTTTAATTTTAGAAATAATTATAAAATATAAATTGTAAAATAGTTTTACTTATAATTAATTTTTATGTTAATTATTTAGGCCAAAAACTATTTTTAAAAGTAAATTTAAAAAACTCAATATTATTGAAATCATAACAAGTGCCACGTAGTGGCTATGTACTTGCCTTTAGTTATAGTAGAAACTAAAGTAGAAGTAATAATATATTAATTTTTTAATTATTATGTTTTATATAGTTATAGTAGAAGTAATAACTTTTTATAATTAAATTTTTTTAATGTAGAATCATATTGATAGCATTAATATAGTTGAAATTATAAAAATAGAAATCTAATCATAATCTTAAAAGTATTATGTGTTCCTTTTAACCATAATATTAATTTTAATTAAATGTATTTTAAATTACATAATTACAATTATTTATTTTAGTATAGTTGTAACAATAAATAATTTTATTTTTAAATTATAATTATTTAAAAAAATTATAAATTATAAATTATAATTATTTTAAATGCTAATTTAATTATTTTATATATTATTCTTAATCTTAGTTTTATTTTATTAATATATTTTAAAATTATATATGATTGAAATAAAATTATATATATGATATTATAGATTAATGCTATTAAACATATAATTTACATAATTTAATCATTCACACCTAGATTAATGTGTTACACTTATCACATAAAAGATAACAAAAAATTAATTAATAATTGTTCATATTCTACAATCATCCGTGTATAACACTTCAAATCTATTAACTGAGGAATTTTTTTTTAGAATTTAAAAACTTAAATAACATGTATGTAAACTTTAGAATGATAAAATAAATTTGAAAAATAAAACAGTCGAATCCAAAATTCATTACAATAGTACTATGCCTTACTGGCAAGTACTAATAACAATATTATAATGTTATAATATTAAATCTAAATTATATACTTTAAATTAAAAGTAAATTTAAAAAACATTCAATATTTAATAGTATAACAAAAATAATCAACATTATCTTAAATGTGACAAATTACACATTAGACTTTTGGTTAAAAAAATTGTAAAAAAAATTATTTAAAAAAATTGAAGAAAAATGAAAATTTAAAAAAAAACTTTAAAATATTCAATAAATTAAACAATATGAAAGAGTAATAAAATTGAATTTGTGAAATTGAGTAAAAATCTTTTTTAAAAACATTTATAATTTTTTACTAAATATCCTAAAAAAATTATCATATATATATATATATATATATATGTGTGTGTGTGTACTTTGATTATTGATTAATTGTTGACATTAAATTTAAACATAATTAAAAATATATATTATGTTTGTGCACTACATTTATATTATAAGTATTGATTAAATTATTTATTTCAATTATACTAAATTACATATTGTAATATAATAATAATTATTGTAATTAACAATAAAAAATAAACATAAAAATAGTATTAAAAATAAATTCTATTAATATTTTAATTTATTTTTTATTAAATAAAATAAATTATTTTTAAAACTGTAAAAATATTTGTCACTTAATATTTCTTCCCCATGTAAGCAAAGAAAAGTTTAAAATAAAAAATTTTAAACTTTGAAATTTTTTAAATTGTGTTTCTTATTTATTTTGTGTTTCAATATGCTCCTTTTTTTTAATTTATACCCACATCAGTATTTTACCTGCGCCCGAACCAAATATGTCAGCATGTTGTCAGGGACGTACGGGGGCTTACAGCACAAAGTGATGGGGCATGAGCATGGGCATACTTGCATCTTGCATGGACATCCAGCCATATCCAATGATATGGTTGGATAGTCGTTGCCTATCAATCATCTATTAAAAGGTAACCAAAATATATATAGAGTAGAGAATATTCTACAAGGTGTGCACATGTGTATGCTTTAAAAATGTGAGTTTAAAATAATATAAATAGTGAAATGGAAGTTTCAAACTCAAAATCTATATAAACACAAATAAAATTTAAGATTTATAGATTCATTCTCAGATCTTGTTGCATGACTTTATTTAGAATGATAAAATGAAGCTTCATGGATGCTTAATAGTCAAAGATAGTGTAGGTATTTCAATTTGCTAGATGTGATGTTGATATTTAGGCTAGGTAAGAAGAAATGGAGTGAATAATCATGATATGCCTAGGAATAGGTTAGGAAAAGGATATGCAAGACATGTGCAAATACAAATAGAGGTAAGTATATGCAAATTTGTCTATTGATCGAATTCAAAGTAAGACATGAATGAATAATGAAATGGATAGGAAAATGCGAGATGGAAAGGATATCATTTGTAAACATGGAAAGTTTTTGGAGGATATGCAAGATGGGAAGGATATCATGGATAAGATAGAAACTTATGAACGGATAGATAGAATAGATAGCATATTGTAGGCTAAACATGCCTAAACATGCCTTATGTTATTTGTTATGCTTTGTTATGCCTTATGTTATTTGTAATTTGGCATGGTAGGCTAAACATGCCTTATGTTATTTGTTATGCCCTATGGATAAGATGGATACTTATGAACATATAGATAGAATAGATAACATATGGTAGGCTAAACATGCCTTATGTTATTTTTTATGTTTTCTATCATCATTGAGCGGTTTGGATCAAACAACGCACAAGAAAACAAGCATAAAGATTAGGACAAAAATGAAAAATAAAATGATAAAAAAAGAAAACTTAATTTGAAAAAAAAAACACCATGAGCTACTCCTCGCTCTCCACCATGATCAAGGTCAAGGTTTCTTTGAGATGACTCTCCACCATGACATCAACATCAAGGCTTCCATGAAATTCATCAAAATAGGCAAAGACAAAAGATAATAAAGATAAAAAGATAAATCAAGGATTAAATATACAAAGATCAAGAATCAAAAAATTAAGATAAAAAGATCAAACTCCAAAGGATATGCAAGACATGTGTAAATGCAAGTATATGCAAATTATTGCATTGATCAAATCCAAAGTAAATCATACAAATGTCCATAATGAAATGGATAGCAAATTGCAAGATGGGAAGGATATCATTGGAAAACATGGGAAGATATGAATAGGCAAAGATAAAAGATAAAAAGATAAGAGGATAAACCACCCAATATAGGAAAGATACATTGGTCAAGGTGAGCAGAACATTAAGACGGGTTAAAATGAATTTCCAAAACAACATGCTAAAGATATATCAAATCATTACACGTCATTACATCACATCACACAATAAATGCACTCTAAAGCATTCATAGCTAAATATCAACATTATTAGATTGGTAAACCAATGACATACATTTAATGAGAAACCCACTAAATGTAGCTTTTGACACTTTCTAATGTGTTTAATGCATTCTAACCATATAGAAGTCTTAAAAGTTTAACTTTTTTTATTATTAGGCTACCTTTTCTTCTTACGAACATGTTGAGCCTTGTTTTAACACAAAGTAACAATTAGGAATACGTGATATGAATTCCTCTCTTGAAAGAGTGACGAAGTCGCTCCCAAGGTTCTCAGTGATGATGGTACAACTGCGTAGAGACTCGATTGAAGATAAATGTGAAAGTTCACAAGGAGGCCTTTGTTGGTTCGTTTCAAATTAGGCTGAAGCAATGGATCTGTAAGCACTTTTTCGTATTTTATAATTTTTCGATGTATGCAATTCCTACAAATGCAATTTTAATTAAGAAACTAATATGAATTTTACACTTAACTAATTTCCAAGAAATATCAAAAGATTGAGTAACAAGAAATTTCAAGCAAATCACTGAAAGTAAAGTAATTTCTTAATGGACATTAATCATCAATAAGCCAAATTTGTGAATTAAACTTGAGAAAGGTGGAATACCCACAAAGCATAAATTGGATAAATTCACAATTCATGTTTTTCTAAATGAAATCGTCAATAGAATTTCGTTAAGAAGGAAGATTTCTCAAAATTTATCAAATCGTGAAGCTACCTAAATGTAAGCACACACGAGACAAATTTCTCTTCAAGCACAAATAGTAATAATCTCTCCAAACATTCATCACAACAAATAGATCCAATAATCTCTCTTCTGACAGGGATTATGACAAAGAAGCGAACGGTATGGACACTGAGGGAGACAGCGCTAAAGTTGAGGAAGAAACAATTGGGGAGGAGGAGGAAACTAACAAGAATAAGAAGGGGAAGAAAAAATGTATCATCAAAATGCCAGCAAACAGGGAAGAGGTTACGGATTGTGGCAGGAAACAAAGGAAAAAGAGGAGAATGGAAGAGGAGAATAAGGAGGAAGGACAAGAGGAAGGGAAGGATAGTGAAGAGGAAGAGGAGAGTCAGGGGAGAGAGGACGAGCATATGCAGGCTGCTGAAGATCAAGGGACCAACTAGTACGCTTGCAAGATAACTAATAAAGAGAAGAATGTGGTTTGGAGAGACTTCCACAAAATGTCTGTCAGAATGGGCCTATAGAGAGAAATGATGAGAACCCTGGTTAAGGAAAACAATGAAGGCAAGATTCAAATGGAGGACATCATAGACCGTACCCTGGTGATTCTAAGTGACATTACCAAAGAACACCCTCAGATGGATGTCCTCAATAATGCCAAAAACAGTGTCATTGATAGCTACAGGACAACCAAATGGACTTTCCATGAAATTCAGGAGTTAAAATTTTGGGTGGGTATGCTGGAAAGGGAGGGCAATAGCAGAAAGATTACGCTAATGGAGGAGAAGAATGAGATGGAAAGTAAAATGGAGGATGTGAAGAAGAGGATGCAGAGCTTGGAGGGGACTTTGCAGAAAATTGCAGAGCAGAGCCACAGCATCCTCAAAGCCTCAAATGATAACATAAAAGTCTTGATCAGTAAATTTGAGGAACACAGGAGCAATAAGGAAGAGTCTCCAAACAGCAGTAAAGATAGAACTCTGGAGGAAGGGTCGAGGAAGAGAACTAGGTCCAGCACCATGAAGAAAGACACACAGGAACCTGACAAGGACCTGGCTGACCTCAACGATGCAGCGGACAAGGTGTCTGAGCTCAAGATTCAAGCGGCGGAGATACTCAGAGAATTTGCTTGATCTGCTCCCCTAGTTTTTTTGGGCCTAGCCTAGATTTTTGCTTTCTGTTTCTAGTCCTGTTTCCTGGTTTTTATTGTTTGTTCTGCTGGTGGACTGTGTCTAGCTTATTTTTTGTTATGGCTATCATTTCTTAGTGATCTGTAACTGCTATATCTTTGTATATGTTTAATACTTTTTGGGTTTCAGGGCCCCTTTAAAACCTGTTTTCCTTAATAAAAAACAAATAGATCCAATGATAATCAAAACCAAACTAATAAATTACAGAAGCATTTACCATAAAAACACAATTGGCTCTTTGAAATTATGAACATAGATTCATAAATTTCACATAGATAGTAGATTTCTCACACCATGAATGATGCACCAACTATATATTATTTCTATTGCAAAAGATCTAACCCTAATTACATCTTCTTGATGAGTTTATATAGATTTTACAATCAAAAACTTGAATCTTGTAACTAGGGTTTTCAGCCATGAAAAAATAGCGAAATAAATATAACACTAGAGGTTAACTACAACAAACTACTTCTAAACTTATGGTTATTATGTTGAGAAGGATTTCCATCCATTATTATGTTGAAATCATGCAAAATCGAGCTAGATTCAACCTCGAAAATGTAGGAAACAAATGTTGTTCCACCTCTTTACTCAAAAATGACCTTTGTTTCTTGCACAAACTTTCTTGTTGTCATCCAAAACTAATGGAGGAAGATGTTAATGTGGTATGAAACTGATAGAGAATTGTTTGTAAGCCAAAAATGACCCATTACCAAAGATCTTGGACCCCAAAATTTTGATTTTGCACCAAAAATCTATGATTTTCTTCAATTTCAGGCTTGAGAAGGGTTTTCTATTTCGGATGCCTAGTTGTTCTTGTCTTCTAAACCTCTCAAGCATGTGTTTTCCACCTGTCAACATGGCAAACATTCTCCTCAAATTCCCTTTTTGCTCTCGGGTCAAGCTCACGCTCAAGCACCATGTGTTTGTTGGATGCTTACTTCATTGGTGGGCTTGGGCACAACATAAGACTAAACCTAGCTTCCTCCTCTCTCACCTTTTTTCATCAATAAGTATGGGGCGCTAATTTTACGCATTTTTCACCTGTCAGCACAACGAGCATTTGCTTTGGTTGATTTTTTCCTCTTTCTCAAAATACATGCTTAAGCACCATGTGTCTACTGAGATGTTCATCTATCGGTGGGTTTGGGTGTTGCAGAAAGCTAAATGTGGCTTCTTCGGATTTCAACTTTCGGTCCTACATACTGCTTCTAGCACCACTTGTGTTGAGCATTGTTCTTACACAAGGCAACAATTAGGAATAAGAGGTACAAATTTCCCTCTTGAAAGAGTAACGAGGTTACTCCTAAGGTTCTCAATGGTCGTGGTACAACTGCTTGGAAGGCTCAATCAAAGATAAATGTGAAGGTTCACAAGGAGGCTTTTGCTAGCCCGATTCAAACTTAGGCTGAAAGAATAGATCTATAACACTTTTGATATTTTATGACTTTTTTATGTATGTAAGTTCTATCAATGCAATTTAAATCTAAAATCTATGATGATTCCCTAACTTAGCCAATTTCAAAAAAAGATCAAAAGTTTAGAGTAACAAGAGACTTTTGAAGCAAATTACATGAAAGTAAATCTAATAGAAATAAATCACTATTAAAGAAAGATTGTGAATTAAATGATAAAGAGATGGAAAACCCACAAAAACATGAATTAGAAAAACCCATAATTCATGCTTAGCAAATGTAATCTTTGAAAGAAATTTTACCAAAGAATGTAAGATGTTTCAAAATTCATCAAAATCAAGCATCCACTCAAATGTGTGCACACATGAGACAAATTTATCTTGAGTCACGGTAGATAAATCTCATCAATCATTCGTCACAACAAGTAGAAATAACAACAATAAATGCCAACTAATGAATTCAAAGGAAGAATTTGCAAAGAAACAACCGACTCTTGAAATTATGAACAAGAATTCAATATTTTGCACAGATGGAAAAATTTCTTATACCACGATTGCAACACCAATCGTATTAGCTTCAATTGCTCAAAATTCTAACCCTTAATTACATCCTCATCAAGAGTTTATATAGACATTACAATCTAGAATATTGAATCACGTAACTAGGGTCTTCAGCCATGAAAAAATGCCAAAATAAAATTAAAACCAAAGATTAACTACAACAAACTACTTCTAAACCTATAGTTATCATGTTGAGAAGGATTTTAATCCATTATTACATCAAAAACATGCAAAAACAAGCTATAATCAATCTCGAAATTTGAGGAAAAATTGCAAATCCACTGCTTCTAACCAAAAAAGCCTTTGTTTATTACTCCCAACTTGTTATTAACGCCTAAAAATGATGGAAGAAATTGTTGATGTGGTATGTGGCTAATGTAGAACTGATTGTAAGCCAAAATTGTATTTTTCTTCATTTTCAGGCTTTGGCAAGAGTTTGCAATTTCAGATGCCTAGCAACCTTCAGCTCAAAAAACTTCGTGTGTTTGCCACTTGGAAACACAACGGATATTATGCACTCCTTTTTGTCTACATCCATATCTTTGTGCGAGAAGCATGTGTCCATTATCTATTGTCCCTACACCATTAGCTCAACAAACTATTGCTTCTATCATGCATTTGCCACTTGGCAACATGGCAGAGACTATGCTCAGGATGCTTTTAGCCTTCTCCCAAAAGCTTCACACATTTGCCACTTGGCAACACAACATACACTTTTCTTAAGCTCCTTTTTTATTTTAGCTTAAGCTCACGCTCAAGTAGCACATGTCTTCTCAGTTGCGGCCCCCACACACTCTTTGCTTCACTTAAAGTTTTAAACCTTACCACGAGTGTGCCTTTGCCACTTGGCAACATGGCAATAAATTGGCTTCAGATGATTTTAACCTTTGCACCCAAAACTCCGCTCAAGCTCCATGTGTCTTCTTCTTCTTTTGGCTTCTAACGGATCTTCATGGAACCAGTAAGTATGAGGCATAAATTTTAACAGCCTAACATTCTCAATTCTACAATCACAAAGGATGCCTCGTCAGCAATCTTTATTAAAAAAGGAGAAATTAAACTAAAGCAAATAAGTCTAACATGCAAAGACATTAAATCTAACTCTAAAAAGGTAGCAAAGAAAACCCTAAAACTAATTAAAACTCAACTGAGATAGAGGAAAACACTCTTTACTGCACTTTTTAAACCTATGGAGTTTTGCAGTCTGAAACATCTATTGTAGTGCGAAATTGCAAAAATGTCATGGTCTTGAGGGTCTGGCCTTTTATATCAAATCGACCATGAGGGTCTTGGACAAAAGAGATGAAAAAAGCAAAAAGAACAAAGGGAGTCCCCATTAGGCCAAGTAGCCAAAATGGGGTGTGTGTGTTGTGGAACCACAACAAAACACATGAAAATAAATTAACAAAATACCCTAATAAGCTAAAGTAAATAAAGTATACATTTAATAGCTCATAAATAAACTACTCCTAACCATCATTTAATATTATATTAAGCAAGTGTTTATAGTGAGATATAAGCTTAAATATGTATGAATAATTAGATCAAACAACATTTTCTAAAGCATGGCCATCTCAACTATGTCCCTTCACTTAGACGATATGATATGGATTGTGGACCTTAAGATAATCTGCTATAAGTCAAACGCATCTAGGAAGCTTCCACATTTATGCATGTTAAATAGAGGATTTATGATTCTATTACAACCTTCCTTTTATTAATATAGTGTTAAACTTTTAAAGAATTGATGCTTTCCCTATTAAGAGAAAATTTGCTCCTCTCTCATTTATTTTGAATTTGAATAATTACATATTAGCAAGAATACAAAATTTGTGATACATTTCAATTTTTTTTTAAGGGCAACAAGTTAATTTCCCTACATTTCATTGAAACCTATCCTCAAGAATGGGAAAATACCCCCCACGAAAACTCAAATGACATCTATTGCTAGTAAATTGTACATATGTGAATAATTTTTTTGTTGTCCTTTATGATTTGGGTCAACTATAGACAAATGAATTAGTCAACATAAAGGAAAACCCTAGACAATGCATTATGCACACAAAAGCTTTCAAATCTCAAAATTACTTAACACAACAATTTTCCATTGATTTTAGCTTCTTCACAATTAAGAATTTGTTTTATAGTGCAACAATTTGTTAATGTTAATTTTTCATGTCCAGTTATATTTTCAAACAAAAGCAAGCAACTCTTAATATGATTTAGAACAATAGAGAGGGGGGTGAATCAATTGTTCTCAAGTCCAAATGTATAAAACAAACTTTCAAAACTCTTCAACAAATCAGATCTAACAACCAACAACTACTCGGTCATTACTGATTGCATAACAAAAACATATAATAGTGCAGTCCACTATCCAATAGTATTTAACTTGCAAAACACAGAAATGTTCAAACCAAAACATTCACACAAGCATTAACACCAGGATTTATAGTGGAAACCCAATTTGGGAAAAACCACTTTGTAACATGTTACTGATATTTTCACTCTTCTGAAGTGAGCTCTGTGAAAAGCCAACTCTGTCAAAGGTTACAAACACATTGTCAGGTGTGACCCAGTTAAATGATTTAAACCACTTTGTTAAAAGTGCGCCTTATTATAGGACTTAGTACCAGGGATAACTTTAAGAAACCCCTCCCGAAAAAAAAGCCTAAAATGCTGGCGAATCCAACATCTTGTGGGCAGGAAAATTTTAATATCGAGGGCGATTTTTTTGTTCCATATAGGGAAATAAAATATTATATGTTGGCGATTTTTTTCTTGCCCTAGCAAAAATCATTTTAAATGTGGCGAATTAATGTTTTTTTTCACTGACGGATATATAAATGATGGCTATTTTTTCCCTTGCCAAAAATGAATTAATAATTTCAGAGGCGAATTACTTGTTTTGTAGGAAAATGAATAATAATGGTCTTGGCTAATCTTCAATGGTAAACTGAAAAATTGTTTAATCTGGGCAGATGGGAAAAGATTCCCCAAATCGGCCCGAAATTCATCCCGGGCCGTCGATCTATCAGATTGTATTACTGTTACATGGTTATATTTATATTTTATTAATAATTATATGGCTATGATTATATCATATGGCTATAATTATATTATAGTATAAATAATTATATTATATGTTCTATTATATAATAAATAATTATAAATAAAAATAATATTATTTTTATAATAATAATAAATCTGGTGACGGGTCGTCGATCTATCAGATTGTATTACTGTTACATGGTTATATTTATATTTTATTAATAATTATATGGTTATGATTATATCATATGGCTATAATTATATTATAGTATAAATAATTATATTATATGTTCTATTATATAATAAATAATTATAAATAAAAATAATATTATTTTTATAATAATAATAAATCTTAAATGATTACATAATATAAGTAATATTATTTTTAATTGAATGCCAAAAAAACATATTATAATTTATAAAAAATACATTATTAAAATATAAAATATAAACCAATGCAGTTACATTAAAAAAAATTAAAAATATTTAAAAACAATAATAATTTAATAATTTAATTAAAAATAATAGAACATATGATATAATTATTTATACTATAATATAATATAATATAATTACAACCATATGATACATTGATATAATCATAACCATATAATATAATATAATTATAACCATATAATATTTATATAATATAATAATAATTAATAATAATAATAATAATGACCATCGAGTTTGAGTCATCGACGGCCCGGGATGAATTTCGGGCCGATTTGGGGAATCTCTTCCCATCTGCCCAGTTTCATCCGGAATCGTGACACGTGTCACGATTCCGGATGAATCTGGGCAGATGGGAAAAGATTCCCCAAATCGGCCCGAAATTCATCTCGGGCCGTCGATCTATCAGTCTTCAGATTGAGATTGTATTATATTATATTATATTATATGGTTATGAACTTATGATTATTATTATTATTATTATTATATTATATTATTTATGTATTATTTAATATATTATATTATTTATGTAATATAATATAATAATAATAATGTTATTATTATATTATATTATTTAATATTATTTATGTAAATATATATTACATAAATAATATATTATTTATGTAATAATTATTATTATATTATATTATTTAATATTATTTATATGTAATAATATATTACATATAAATAATATTAAATAATACAATATAATAATAATATAATAATAATTATTATTATTATATTATAGGTTATGATTATTATTA
Source organism: Chamaecyparis obtusa (assembly GCA_027943335.1). Lineage (NCBI taxonomy): Eukaryota > Viridiplantae > Streptophyta > Pinopsida > Cupressales > Cupressaceae > Chamaecyparis > Chamaecyparis obtusa. Next base: position 1,631,560 of record BSBK01001013.1, read on the forward strand.
TTATTATGTTGTATTATTTAATATTATTTAATATTATATTATATTATATTATATGCTTATAAATTATAATTATATTATATTATATTATAGGTTATGATTATTATTATTATATTGTATTATTTAATATTATTTATAATATTAAATAATAAAATATAATAATAATAATAATAATAAATTTAATAAACATTTGATAGTCTATAGATCGACGGCCCAAGATGAATTTCAGGCTGATTTGGGGAATGCTTTCCCATCTGCCAATATTCATCCGGAATCGTGACACGTGTAACTTATGTACATTATTGAGTCTTGACAATTTATTACTGTTAGATGTACATTGTACATTAAAGTTAAAACCATTAATTACTTACTACTTTCATTTTAACTATAACTTCAAGTATTTACGAGAGTCCGATACGATAGCCATAGGGTTTTCAAATTTTAAATTTTCAAAGACTGGCAGAATTCCATTTTGTGTTCTGATTTCTGAAGACTGAAGTCTGAAAGTGTGACACTGTGAAACTTTGTTATCAGCCGACAACACCAATTATCCAATCTCAATTCTAGGTATTTAATTTTTTTCAAAAAAATTCCATTGCAATTTGCAGCAATAGAAATCTTGATTTTAATTGTCTTAGGTTTGCACTTTAAAATTATTTTGAGTAGGGCCTGAAGTCTAATAACCAGTAGCGAAAGGCATGGGCAAAACAAAGTCAAAAACCTCCCAAACGAGTGCACCCATAAAGGAAAAGAACACCATTATAGAACTCAGACGAGTGCTACAAACCCCAGGTTTCACCGATGAGTGTCATGATATTTTTGATCCTGTTATCCATGGAGATTCTGAAATCATGGCAATTAGACATTCATTGTTTAGTAAGTGGAAAGATCCACAGAAGGGGAGAATTTATTACAAATATGACAGCAGTATTGGGGCATATACAAATAAACTAGCTGCTGTGGTTACTAGATTAGCAAACCTCGATGTACCCGAAGTATTCCCTTGCCCTGAAATTGTAATGCTATGCGCTCAGAATTATGATGAAAATAGAAAGGCAATTGTAAACCAAAACACTCAGGAGGAAATTTTATCAATAACTGAGAGTGAATTTCCGACTCTGTTAGACCTAGGGTTAGGGTTTAGAACAGAAAGCTCTAAGGAGCGCATTGACTTGGATAAACTAGCTCAGGCTTATGACAAGCTGGAAAGATCTTTTCAAGATTCATATATTAAGGGTTTAATACCCTCAGAGTCCACTACTAGTGTTACACTGGACAAAGACCATAAGCCTCCTTATCAGTATGATATTTTTGTGCCATGGGTTCAGAATACTATTTCTTTGTTATCATTTTGTCTGGGATTGGACAGTAACAAGGAAGTGGGGGGCCAGTGTTCTTGAAATGATTTATAATATCCATTGTCGAGGGCAGTCAGTTGAGCAGGTAGATGTAAGATATAATTTTGTTCAGCACATTGTTGAATCTATGCAACAACAATTACTGATGATTAAACAAAGTACAACTACAGGCAAGACCAAGACATTTAGGTTCACAAGTTACTTGTGCTACCTTCTTTTAGCAAAGCATCGCCCAATATTTGAGATAGAGAACAACAAGCTTGGTATTGAGGTCTATAAGTTTGATGAGAGAACCCAGAAGAAATCAGAGACTCCAAGTCCAGTATATGAGTGGACACATAAGATGAGGATGACTGCTGCAAATAAAAACTACAACCATTTTGTAGACTTCTTTTTGGCACCTATTTACCAAAAAATCATAGGCACTTCGATGCCTAGATTTCCTGTGTCTTGTAAAGATTGCATTCAACTGGGAAGTCAGATTCAATTGGCTGACTGGTTCTTTATGGAAGAGTACACTCTCTTAAGGTTTTACGGTTCAGCGGTTGAACCCTGCAAACTTCCAATGCATGTTACAGAAAGGGTTTTTACACTGGAATATGTACGGCAGATGGAGAGCGCAGATGAACTTTTCAGTGGACAACAAAAGAAAACGATATTTCCTTCCTTGCCTTTCGCAATTGGAGGCCTCACATTTGAGAGAAAGGCTTTCAAACTGGCAAATGAATTGGTAACTTTTTTTGGCTTTGATTTTGTCAGTCACTGGAATTATGATCCACTGAACATAATACAAACGAGACTTATTGCCAATGGGAACTCTGCGAGCAAATATCAACATCAGGAGATGCCATTGATAGAAAAGTTTAAAAACAAGGATTCATGGGATGAGGTTAAGAAAGAGATGGAGAAACATGCAATAGAGAATAATATTTCAATGCAAGAATTGTCATCCCAAATTATGACATTGCACAAATCAGAGCCTCTGACATACTTAAATTTCTACAAGAAAGCATCTCAACCTTCTACGAGGTCTATGCCTAAAGAAATTAAAGAGGCATGCAAAGCTGAAATGTGGTGTCAACCCAAGATGACTGATTTCTGGAAAATGAGGCAAAATTTGGGTGAACCAAAGACATCAGCTGTTTTTGATGAAATTGAGGAGGATGAAATTTTCAGCAATTATTGGAATAAAGAGCATCCAACTGTACTATATGATTTTGGCAGTGACGGTGATAATGAAAGGCAGAAGGACCTCCAGTCTGATGCTGACATTCAAGGTATTCAGGATTCCGGGTCAACTAGGGGCAGAGATATTGTTACACTTCAAATGAGTGATTCTGTTAAACAAACGTATGGTAGAGGGGCAACTATGATACAAAAAATGGGTTATGCAGGTCTAGGGCCCATTGGTGCAAGTGGTGAAGGGATTTGGAATCCACTTCCAGTACCAGAGCCACCCAAAAGAGGATGTAAACCAATCATTGGACTCTCTGACAATGAAGATGATTCATCTAGAAAGGGCAAAAAACATTATGTCTCTACTTCTGAAGGTCATCCCAAAACATTATTTGTTAAATCTTCGAATCCAGTTGTAGTTGATCCCACTGGCACTAGCATTGGCACTGGCACTAGCATGGATGAACCTTGTGCAAAAAAGCAAAAAGTTATGACAATTACACTGCCAACAATGTCAGCGGTTACTTCACCAATGTATGCACCAGTAGCTTCTGTACAAAACCCAGAAAACAGTCCTAAAACGCCAGGATTTGGAATGGGCCATCTTCAGTCTGTTGGCAATCCTCAAAATACAATTGTAGGTGGAGTAAGTTCAACTGGAGTTGGAGGAGCACACAAGGATACAACTGATAATTCACCTTTCAAACACTCAATTCTGTCAGCAAACCCAGATTTTAGTTTGAATGAATTTACATCAAAGTTTGAACAGACAAGCGAAAGAAATAGGCAAATTATGAAGACTTTGAAAAGTGATGCAGTTGCTAAATGTCAGGGATCTACTAACAGAATATTTTCAACATATGATCCAAACAATGAAATGATGAACTTCATGGCTGTTATGCCCCTGGGTAGAGATAATATTCCACCACAAAATGTAATAAATCCTAACGATATACAAGTTACCAGTCTTCAAATGGATTTGTCAAAAGTGAAAAATATTGACAAAATCAATATATCTAAAGAGAGCAACAAAATGGTCTACTCTACACTTCTGAAAGCGGAGAGGGAAAACAAAAGGCTTACAAAGCAAATAGAAAAGTTACAGGCAGACCTTGATAATGTGAAGGCGAAGGAGAAAGCAGCAGACAATAGGTTCAAAGATTTGCAAAATAGGATAAAGAAATCTTCTCCTACAGAGGCAATTGTCCAGCAAGAAAAGATGAATGAACAAGTGGAAAAATTGACTAAAGAATTGGATGAGTGCCAAAAAAGACTTCAGGATGAACAAGCCTCTAGTGCATAGTTGTTCAAGTCTTTAGAGAGTAGTGCACAGGTCAACAATAAATTGAAAACTGACCTGGACTATGCTGTCAAGGGAAATAATATTTTGAAGACTGAATTGGAGAATGAAAAGAAACAGTCGATGTCTAGGGCAAATATGATTTTTAATTTGCAAAAGGAATTGGGGAATGAGAAGAAAAAAGAGGAGTCTAGTGCAAAAACAATCAACAATTTGAATAAGCAATTGGAGAACATGAAACAAAAAGAGGAGTCAACTGCAAAAACTATCAGTAATTTGGAGAAGGAATTGGAGAATGTGAAGAAAACAGAGTCTAGTGCTACTGCAAACACTAACATAATCCACCAAATGAGGAGGGAATTGGAGAATGCAAAGAAAAAAGAAGAGTCAGCTGCAAAGAAAATCTTCAATTTGAGAAAGGAATTGGAGAACACGAAGAAAGAGGAGTCTACTGACTCTACTCAAAGACTCCATGATTTGAAGAAGGAATTGGACAATGCGAAGAAAAAGGAGGAGTCCACTGCAAAGGCAATCCATGATTTGAAAAGGGAACTCGGGGATGAGAAGAAAAAAGAGGTAACTGCTGCAAATACAATCCAAGATTTGAAGAAGAAATTGGAGGATGAGAGGAAGAGAGCAACTAATTTGCAAGGGCAAGTAGAGGAAATACATAAAAAGAGTGAAAAAGAGTTGTCTCAAATGAAGAAAAAGATGGAGAATGTAATGGCAGAAAATAGAGCGACCTCTTCCGAAGACCATCATGTGAAGGATACTATAATAAACATGGTTAAGCTTATCAAACAAGAAAATTGGGACAAAATAATGAAGAACACTGATAGTTTGTTTGAATGGCTTGATTTAAATAGCAATATCAGACTTCTCTTTGAAAATGTAAAAAGTGATTTTTTGGGTAAAAGACAAATCTTCACCAAATCCTTAAAAAATGTTTCTGACCAAATTTTGAGTAAAGTAAAGATATCCAGTGATAGGGATTTGGCAAAGCATGGAATAAACAGCCGCTTGGATGCCTCTGTAATGACCATTGATGTCGGTCACCATTGTGAACAACTAACGGAAATGGGTGAAGCTCTCAAATCTGTTTCCAAAGAATTAAAGAAGATGAATAACATCATACTGAACTTGCTGAATGCTGGATTACCAAATCCATCTGACTCAAATGCCAGATTCATTGGAAATGAAAATTACATGAAAAGGTTGCAGGAGAGCATGAATCATGATTTAGGCAACTTGCCTGAGGATACCACTCCAGAAGGAATTGCAAGTTGCATCAAACCACTGTCAACAATGAATGAAGTTGTAGATAAATTCCTCGATTCATTTAAAAATATCTCTCAGAAGTATTTATTGTTGACGAGGTTACAACTATTTAGCTACAACCTCAAACAAATGGAGCCACCAAATGATGCAGAATGGAGCGCCCTAAAGAAATTCTTAGAAGCTGGGTCATCTTCTGAAACTCAAGCTGTTACTGTTGCTGTCATTGGCAGTCATGACTCATAGCTGATAGCACTAAGAAGTAACAACTCAGTAAGTGATAGTACTATAATCGTTTTGTTACTTGTTTCTCTTTAATTTCAAATTTTGGATTTAATTTCAACTTTGTTTAATGTTAATTGTTATAGGAATCAAGAGCCAGCATATCAGGATAGTTGGGCAGCCAGGCACTGGCATACTATTACTACACAGCAGATGGAAAAAATTTCCCTACTAGAAAAAATTGTACAATTGGCAATGTGATTGTATACACATAATGTATTATGTAGTAATAATCTGATTATATATACAATTACAAACCAACCTACAGCTATTGTTGCTCCCTTATATCTGCAAAAGGGAATTCAGGGTCATTTCAATTTGACGTTGAGTCATTTGCAAAGGGTTGTAATTGTTTGTAATTGACAATTGTTAAATGTATTATGTTACAGGCTGATTTATAATTATAAATTATAATACAATTTTTTTTAAATAGAGCTTATTCTGTTAAATGCATTATGTTACAATTTCTTAAAGAAACTAGAATCAATGAAAATCTCAACATGTTACAAAAATACAATCAATGAAAATCTCAACATGTAAGTTTGTATTATCAACATGTTCAAAAAAAACATTTAAGCATCTATAAAAGGACAGTGAAACTGTGAATGAAGGCTATAAATTGACTTCTACAAACATAATAAATTAGTAGATAGAGTCTTAGATCAGAGCTACTACTTCTAGCCTACTACTTGACTCACAGAAGTTAGAACTTGAGGTTGAGAAGCTGCTATAGTTGCCATTCCGCCTGGACCGGCTCAGCATCACTATCATCAGAATCCTCATTTATTGCATACAACATTTGATTGTTCGTTGTGTTTTCTTCAGATTCACTGTCAGCGTCAGACTCACTATGCATGCCAAAGTCAACATCATCTTCATTGCTTCCAATATCAGGATATGAACCACTGCCACTACCATTGCCACCACCACTACCACTGCCACTTGGGTTTGAGATGTTGGCAATCCCTCTTCTTTGACATCGTTTTCTCCAAATGCTGACAGCCCTGTCATAAGGGAAATTTTCTACCTTATACCTAGAATTATAGAGCCTCAGACAATTATCCAAATTTTTGTCTAATTTGTTTCTAACCTTTGACTTCAGGAAGCCCAAAGTACTGAAAACTCTCTCATCCTCCACTGAACCCAATATCATTGTCAAACATAAATCGGTAAGCTTGAAATATTCTGGTATTGCCTCTCTCAACTGATTGCTCTCACCAAGGTTTTTCCAAAGCTTTGTTACCGCTCCCTCTTCATTTGGGTTCTCCATAAGAGCATATTGTTCCCTCATTATGTTTGCAAAAGAATATGATTGATCTCTCAGTCGAGATTCATCTAAAATTCCATTTATAGTGATTCCATTGATTACTTTAGGTTTGCAAAAATGCTAAATCAGAGTCGTCATCCTTCTTCGAAAATCAGTCGGATAGTTTAGAGACCAATATTGTGGAAAAACAATTGACATTGCTTCGAGCAGTTCCTCTGGAGGGAATCTGTCTCTGATTTCTGATGAAAGATTGTAGCAAACTCGCTTGACAGAGTCAAGCACAGAGTCTTTGATCTTCTTGAAGTCTTCACTTGTAACACGTGAAAGTACCTTCTCTGGTTCTGATTCAACTTCACTTCCTGCTTCATCGGGGTTGACGCAGGCATAGTACTGCATTGGTATGTCAACTCCACGTACCCTGGCATATACCTCATCGTTTGCACCAATATGTAAAAAGTTCCCAGGATTGTTCAAATCTGTGATTTCTATCCACTTTGCAAACTTTGATTCATCTAATGGTAGTAATCGATACAGAGTATCCAGGCTACTACATGTCATTTTACGCAGCTTATTATATTCTGCAATGTACATACCTCTTTGTTGAACCTTTTTTATAATATTTCTCATGTCCTGTAGCATGGGGAGAATAGCTGCTAAAGTTAAGAGTACCTTAACATTAGTTAGGCTTGAATATAGCCGAGGGAATCTGTCTCACACAGAGTGGATTAGTCCAAGCAATGACGGGTATTCAGACATTACTCGATGTGCCGGTCCATCCAAAGAGATCCATCTGGTATCATTGTCTTTAAGAAGCTTCTTCCCATCAGTAAGTCCTTGAGAAAAGTGTTGAAATTCCCGGACTCGTTTTGGACTTCGACAGAAGTATTGGTAAATCTCTTTGATTAGAGATTCCACTTTACTTACACAACCAAAATTGCTAACAATTCCAAAAGCTAGATTCATTCTATGGGCCATGCAATGAATGGGAATAGCGTAGGGTGCCAAATCATCCTTGATCTTTTTGCAAAGACCACCTTTATGACCTTGCATAACCGAAGCTCCATCTGCTCCAACACACACCAACTTTTTGGCAATCTCCATGCTATCCAAACCTCCAGATTCAATTAGAGTAGTCTTTAATAATTCATATAAATTTTCAGCTGTCGCACTACAATTCAATTTAGCAACAGATAGTATAAATGGTTGACGACAAAGATTGTTTACAGTATAAACATGCATGCACACCCAGGAAGTATTATCAATTGCTGTAACTTCATCTAGAGACAATGCAAAGAAATTTGAGTCTTTTATTTTTTCCTTCATATCTTCTTTTTCAACCTGTGCAAGACATCTAGCCCATTCCCATCCGTTGTTTACTGACCAGTGACTGTTCGGATAGTTTTGAGTTTTCAAAAAGTGCAATAAGGCAAGAATTGAAGGGTAGTCTGTCATAGGACGTCCTCTACTCAATAAATAAAAGACCACACTTAATTGAACTACTTTTCCCATATTTTGCACTTCTGTTGCTTTCCCAATGAAATCTTCAATGGAACCTTTTACTGCAGAACGCTTATCCCGTAATTGCTGGTGTAACTCGTATTTTTCGGCATTCCTGATATGCAGACAGTTGTCCTTTGTTTTCCAAGTTAGCACGGATTTTTCAACTCCATCTATAATTTCCTTCTTGTAAACTTTACCGACATGCTTTTCTATGGTATCAATTTTAAGCTGCAACCTCTTCTCCTTCTTTGTTATCTTTGTGCAAATGTTACATCTGCATTCAGTAGGAGGCGCACCATCAATTGGATTGGGCACTGGTTCAATGAACCAGTACTTTTCCACCCATTCTAACTGAAAACTCCTTTGGGACAGATCCCAGCGAGATCGATCTTTCGTCGATCCCAATTTTCTTTTCCCCTTTTGTGCATGAGCATGATTTATGGAATCAGTTTTGGTTTTCTCACCCGACTGGTCCAGGACCGACTCCAACTCTATAATCTCAGTTTGTGACTCCCTACTCAGGGGAAGTGCCTCCAAATCGTGTTCAAGTTCGTCCTCGACTGAGATATCAGGTTCACCAACTTGAACTTCAATATGGTCTGAGGGTCCAACTTGTGATGAATCTCCTTTTTCAACTGGAGATCTAACTTGTGAATCTTGTAGCTTGCCAACATTTCCACCACCAAAATATGCTGCTATGGTTCTGCGTTTTGGTAATGGTGGCTTCTCTTGGCATTCAAGGATCCTACCGGAACCCCTACTACCCCTCTTATTTGACATGGCAAACCGATAAAGGCTGCAAAAAATATATCAACTTAGTTGTTGAACAAAAGACTCAACTACTTAGACTACATATAATAACAATAATATGATTCATTCTCAAAAAATAGGTTCTACTGCTACGGTACTACAGTCTACGGTACTACCCAAGGGCCAATATAATTCGCAAACCTATAGGCTATCTTAGCATTACACTAGACAGTAAAACTAAAAAAATAACCAGTACCACTGTACCAGTGGTCCAGTACCACTGTTGACATAAAAAATAAATTAAAAAGCACTTGCCTTTTAAAAAAACCAGGGTCCACGAGTCGTTGGCCAATGCACTCAGCACTCTGAAAGTTCGGCAGCAATAAGAAATGCCAGTCTCCAGACCAGAAAAGAGCGAACTGTGTAGAATAATAATATTTTATAGTCCAATCTAGGTTGGCGAATTAGGCGGGATTAACAAGCGGGAATTTCAAATGCAGGCGAAACGCACCTTCCTATGCAAGCCCACAGTAGGAAACAGTTGGCTAAACGGGGCTGGTGGTCGACACACGTCTGGAAAATGGTTGGCGACGCCCAACCCAAGGGAAAATTAATTGGTTGTAGTAATGGCGAAAGAACGTGGGCCAATAAGAAACAGCATGCAAAAGCTGGCGATATGTTTAAAATAAATGTATCCAAAACGTATATTGCATTGGCGATTGCACCGATAGTTTTGACCAATCATGTGATAACTAATGGGCGACTACCCCGGGCGTTGGACCCAAATCTAATAAATATCCGGCGATGTAGTTGACCTGCGTTGCGTGCTCTATTCGCCAAATGACGATTGACCCGTCAGACGGGATCGCCAAAAGGCGAAGATTCACCACTAAAGTTATCTCTGGGACTTACATACATTCCATTAGAATGCAACCTTGTTCAAAGGATTTATACAAATGACTGTTAGGTCAACCTTGGTTAAAAGCATTTTGACTGATACAATGGTTAGAAAGTAACAATAATATTGATCTGAAAACATACAACTCACTTTACAATTATCAAATCCAATTCTATACACATATGTTGGCTTACTGACTATGATTCATTTTCATCTCCATCATTGATATGCTTGGAAATCCCTTCAAGCAATCACAACACTTCTCCTTCAGCCTTTTCTGCTTATACAATCAATAACATCAACAACAACTCCAACATCCTCTCTATCGTCAACCTCATGCTTAGGTTTCCTTAATGCTTCCTCAATTAGGTCAATACAACTTTTGCCGCTTAATCTCCTCTGTAGCTCTTAGGGTTAGGTCAGATTCATCAAATCCTTCCAACTTTATGTTCTTCATCTATCCTTCTAGAAACATCTCAAATCTCTTTATAGATTTACAATAAAACATTTTACAATGCATTAAATGCTTCCATACAATCAATAAATAAAGTCAACATGATTTACATAATCCAAAAATTCAACTATGTCGGCTAGGAATCTGAATTCTTCCTCAAATGTAAATTATTGACGCTCAGTCAATATTGTGTTCAACTCCTCGGTCTTCACTGGGAAGCTCGGTCACCACTAAAATTGTTTCCTCGGCTACTACTATCTTCCTCGGCAATTAATTGATGTTCGGTCAACACTGAAATTACTCGGCATATACTAGCTCAGTCGACACTAGCATCACTCGGCTTAAACTAGATTTCTTCACTTTTGCTCGGTTAAGCCTACTTGTTTAGTCTTCATTCTTACTTAGATAAACAATACATTATCTTATCATTGTGCCACATAATCAAGTACCCATTGAAGTATCAAGATAACTCAACCTTTCCTTAGGTGCTATTGTTACCAACCTTGCCCACAATCCTTCACAACAATCAAATAGATATAGTACTTTCTTAAATAGCAACAGTCTTACCAGTTAAGGTTTGACATCAATGCCAATACAACAATTTCTTCAATTGTAGTTTCCAATAGCAACATGTGTTTCTTTGTCATTTATAAGGTATTGGTTAGGGTTTTTTCATGGTCGCCAATTGATTTCTCTACAAATTATGGAAACTATAGATGACATTTAATACGTGGTTTACAAATGTATAATTTGTTTGCATTGGTTAGGTTTTCTTTAATATAAAACAATTGATTTCTCTACACTTGATGAAAATCGTATAGGATTTTTAAATGCAATGTAAAGAGTTCAGCTAATTTTGGACCACTTCATTAGAATCCATGTTCTAGAAAGGGAAAATGATGCCCGAGGAAACTCAAATGACATCCATTGCAAGCAAGTTGCACATCTACAAAGTACATTTTAGATGTCCTCTATCATTTTTGTCAATGTAATTTTCAACTTAAACTATCCATTATTGGCACAACAACTGCATTGTTTACTTAACTTTTTATTTAACTTGTTGTCCTTGTTGTCCTTTAATTAACTTGCACAATGGAGATCAAACCAAATCAATCCATTCCATCCATCATTTAATCAGTACTCAATGCTCATAAACTAGACCACGAACGCGCACGCGCGGGTTATAATATGGTATGTGTAGGATCATGAGGGGCTAAAAAGTGGTGATATGAAAAAAAATGTGTTTTTCATTTTTGCAAAAACATGAAAATTCATATTCATTTTTTAGTTGGCTTAGGTGTCAGTACATGTAGCCATGGCAAGAGCCAAAGCATGTCGAATATATGAAATATATCAAATATTTGATATTTTTGCATACAAATCGACTAACAGATACGTCATATATTAATATTAAAAAATATTATATTAATATATATTTGTATTATTATAATATATATATATATATATATATATATATATTAAATATATTTATATAATTTTATATTATAATAATATATATTATTATATTAATCATATACTTAATAATAATATATTATAATATTACAATATAATATTATAATATAATATTATAACAATTATACAATATAATATACAATGTCAGTGGAAAAAGAAAAAGAAAAAAAAAGATATCTTATATCCTATTTCTGAATCTATTATATACCTAAACAATGTCGTTGTGGGTCATTTTCACCCACGATGAGCATTGTTCTGAGTATCTAATATCCAATTACTTCTAATATTTGATCTGTTTAACTATTTTCTTTGCTAGTTTACTATCAAGTATGGGTTTTCTTGAGTATTTCTCTATTTTTAATCATTCATTTGCATTTTTTGTTTTATTTTTCATTTTTTGGTATAAATTAGGGTTTTTAATTTGAAATTCATTGTATTGTTTAAACAATGTTAATTATATAAATTTTCAACTTTAATCAAGTATGACAGAAAATAATGAAAACCCACGACCATCAAACCCTCACCACCAAACCCCCATCAATGCAAGATTTAATTACTAAAACTTTAAATTAGTTGAAGGGCATTACTAAGGTTTATCATATAATCCCTCCTCTATCCTCGATTTTTACCACATTACAGTTAATATTATCTAATGTAGAAACCCTCACTGCCCAACACAATTATTTTCTTTTGTGGTGAGGGGCCATGATGGCATACTACATGAATGGGTTGTCCTATAATGAGGTGAAGAACCTCAAAATCTCAAAAGCCAAAATAGCTACCCTCTTTGTTAATTATCACACTAGACAACTAGTTGATCCTAAAAAACCAAAGATTTCTATCAAATGGTGTACAGATGATGATATATGAAATAAATTTTTGGATTGTTGGTGGATGGTATTTTATAGATTACCCAACAATAATCTCAATGTGCCTTTTTATTTCATTAAAAAATTATATGCCGAGTTTGTGTTGCATAAGCATGTCAACCACTTTGACATGGGACATTTTTAAGGTATAGGTGGAGGTATGCCCTAGGATAGACCTGGGGAAATTTGAGTAGTACAGGGCGCATATGTTCCCTCTCCTTTCATTTCTTTCCCACCTCTAATATAGCCTCCAAATTTTATTGTAAAGGCAGCCTCACATACTATTTGGTCATTCAATCTTTGAGTGGGCTTAAGGTTTCTCAGATCACAACATTGGCACAACCACATGGCTTGATGTTGGAAATGGATTGGGTGGCACTCACACATCCTCCTTGAGTCCACATATTTGTGTCCCCCATACTTGCACTATTTGCATGAACATTTTCTTGGGTCTCCTTGGACATGTCGTTCAAAATCCCATTGACACATCTGATTACGAGGTCCATCATATGGTCATTTAACCAAATGAGATGATAGGGACTATAGAAAACATGTTTAATTGGGTGGTTTTACCCTAGGCATGGTCCTATTTCATCTCCCAACTCACTCGAACATCACCCAATGCCATACCCTAGTTGTATTATCCCTTAGGTGTCCTAAGTGCAAAAAATTGTTGAACTCTAATAGGTTGTTTCTCACAATCCATGGCACTTGTGACTGATCCCTCTGAACTTATAGGGTCACATGAGGGCCCTCTACAATAACCTATCTCAAATTTTTAAGGCTCCTAGCATTTTTCATAAGGAAACAATTTTTTTGTTGACATAAAAACTATCGGATGCATTCAGTGAATTTTTTTTAACAAAGCCTAATTCTCTTTTTGTTCATTATGGGTACAAACCATTAGCACCAACACATTTGATTAGGAAAGTTTAACCTAAGTATGGTCCTATTTTTTCTCCCAACTCGCTCGAATGCTCGATGCCATACCGTAGCAATGTTGTCCCTCAAGTACCCTATGCGCAAAACATATCAAACTTTGACGGGTGGTTTCTCACTATTCATGGCACTTGAAAATGATCTATTTGAGCCTAGAAGGTCACATAAGCCCCTCTAGCATAACTTGTTTCAAATTTTCAATACTTAGAGTATTTTTCATTGGGGAACAATTTGTGTGTTAATGCAAAAATTGTTAGATGCATTCAATGAAAAGATGAAAGGGAGCCTAATTGTCACTTTATTCTTTGTGGGTGTGAACCATTAGTGCCAATGTGTCCGATTAGGTAGGTTTACCCTAGGAATGGTCCTTGTTTTCCTCCCAACCTAGGACAACCCTAATGAACCTAGAACAACCTAGCAAAAACTATCAAAGGGATTCAATGTAGCAACATCCTTAGTTGGTCTGCAACACTAAGTGTTTAATGTCCTACTTTATTGCAGTCTAACATGTCTATATTATTTGTAACAACAACTATAATATTTCTAACATGTTCTCTTCTGTACGTCAATAAGTAAGTCTAGTGAAATAGGGTACTTGTAATGAACATAGGATAACTCTAATCTTAATCATTTGTGAAGGTACATTTAATCTTATTCATCATTACATAAAGGTGACATTCATTAACAAAGTATAATCATACATATTTTTCACAAAATAATTATCAAAAAATTTCATTTATTCATTATAACCGAATGGTACAAAATATATACATACAAAAGTAGGCCTCTAAATAAGAACAAATCAACTCATTTCCTTATGCATGTCCATGTCCTCGTTTATGAATACATCATATATCATCAATACAACCATGTCAATGTCATTGTGTATAAATACATCAATTATATCAAGCAATCTTATATACACAGCTAATACATTTGGTTCTAACATTTGTGCTCTGTAACATATAGCTCCAACCATTAACACTCTTTAATGCACATAAATTGTAATAGTATGTACAAAATATCAGTATTAAAAATTAATACAAATTAAAAGTAAGTGAAAAATGAAAGTTAGATACATTCCAATGTTGGATGCATTGTCATTGTAACAAATTCAATTCTTCGATTTGGTAGTTGAATCTTGTATGTCAATCATTTGTATATTCCTTGCACTCCCAGTCCATGAGAAGATTAAGTTTATTAACCAAATAAATTAATGAGCTATAGAGATGTTATTTTTAGCAATGCATTGTACCTTCCATTCCTTGCAATCATTTGGAATGAGCTAGTCAGGTGTACCTGAAGGGTCATCTCTTTGCTTTTAAGTGTATCCAATACTGCTTCATGATCAACATTGTGAACTGTCGAAAGTTCTTTTGTCTTTGGTTTGGCATGACGCTTCAAAAAATTAACATTTGTTACTATAACAAGGTGCAAATAAATGAGAATGGTTTTGTATTTCTCTTAGTTTTCAAATGCAGGTATGCCATTATTTCTAAATATGTATGTTTGCAACCAAATTTTGACAAAAAAAATGAACTAGTAGGATACGTGAACACATCATCATATATCATATATTGTGTTAGCTTCAACTTTCCTTGTACACACCGTGAAAACTAGTAATCTAATCTCTCCTCATGCCCCTAGGGTCCAACAACTACAAAAACATGTCATATCCTAAGAATATTTGAAAGACGGTCATACTCAATTCAACTATCCATATCATGATTTGGAATGGATATTATATGAGATAAATGATTTAGATAATGTGGAACCCATGTATCCACCCACTCACTTGACTCACATTGATCCCAGTCATACTGAATACAACTCTAACAAAAAAAAGTCAAATCTCGTGTCTAAATTGTCCATGTACTTTCATTTGAGCTTCAAATTGAATGCATCTTTGAAGAATCTCTATCTATCTAACAATACAATATGTCTCCTATTGTTCCCTCCTCAACCAACCAAAAGAATATGTGCACAACTAAATCAAGTGTCCCTCCCTGTGACAATGTTTTGAACCACCCCAATCAAAAATAGAGCATGTATCATGGAATGTAGCATTTTAAATCCTCAATTTCTCCTTAACTAGAGCTCTCTTCACACATACACTTTCTCCATCATGTTCCCCTTTCCCATGCCCAAATTCAAAAAAACTCCAAATATGAGGTACAACCCTCTCTACATGCATTCTACTCAACAAATAAAATATACGAGTATTCTTGAATTGAAATGTATGGTTCTCAGACCAAATGAGATGCCTAGCCACCACAATATCTTTTTCCTACAAGAACTCAAAAAAAATCTCTAAATAATTTTTTTGATATTAATCAGCAACAAAAACTAGGGTGCTAACCCTTACAAGACCACTACTCGAGGGCATACAAACACATCACACTAACAACAGATAAACATCAAAAGAATCCTACCACAAAGCTAATAAAGTACATAAACCTACGTTATCATCTAACAATCTATAAGCATGAAAGTTATCACCACAATACAAAGTAGTTCTAATCATAACTAAACAAGCTAAAATACTAATCAAAATCCTACTAATACAACCAAAGTAGTAGAAAAATAAACTAGAGACAAAAAATCCATGTGGGCTAACACTAAAAATATACAGAAAAGCCCTAGAGGGGTAAAGGGTTATATTCTTGTTAAGCCTTTTTGTAATATTTAATATCACAACCCGACTGATGCAACACATGGGACCAATCCTTAGTGAGGAATTTAAATAATTCCTTATAATTTTATTCATCCTATTCATCTTCACCAAGCATCTTACATTGCAGTAGATAGAGAGAAGTTGATGAATTGTGCATCACCCAAAGAATGAACCTGGAAATGCTTACCAATTTTTTCCACCTTACTCACTCTACTCTTCAGACTATGTACTTCACTCTGCAAATTGGCCAAATTCAAGGTCAAAGCCACAAAATAAGATAGATAGAATTGAGTTCTCCTCTAATGGCAACATGTTAGTATCAAGATCAGAAGGTCCCTCTTTCACCTTGTTAGAACTATGGGTTGAGTTGTTGGAGGTAGATTTATCAAAGATATCATTGTCTTTAGTCTCCAAATCATCACCCTTGGTCTTATTTTTCTCACTTCCCTTTTGTGTTGTTTGATTCCATTTTTATGTGTCTTCCTTACAGTCATAGTGAACAAGTAACTTTTTTCCCTTTTTTGCACATCTATTAACCAATCCATTAGATCTACAATGAGTGCTATACTTCTCCTCAACCTTCTCCTCATTTTCAATGTCAATCTCTTAACCAAGTAATTTGGATTTTTTTTTTCAGGGGGAGGATTTTAACCTTTCCTCTTAGAGATAGATAACATGGGGTCTTTTCCTTTTAGACCAGCATCAGGGGCATAAGTATCAAAGTTCAATATTTTTGGGGTGCTAGACAAGAGGTAGTTTTAATGGTCCCTAGATGTTTAATACCTTCCTTTTTATTCTCAAAATAATGTTGCACACTCAAAGGAGTGAGGTTTATTATCACTCATATAAAAATGATACTCTCAAAATATCTTCCTATCTTGTTCAGTTCTATCAGTGACATGTCTATATGTTATGTGGACAAAAATAACTATCTAAATGGAATTATAATGCTAAGCTTGTAACTTGTTATGTGGTTGCAATGTATAGTTTTCTACAAAATCGACCAATGATATAATAGTTCCAATCAAGAAAGAGTCCTTACACATGTTGAATTGATGATCCAACTACTAATATCTATGATTATGCCTTGCATACTTTTGGAAAATATTTTCCTTAGAATCTGAAATAAAATCAGCACCATTGCATTCATTTGTAACCAGTTTGAATCTAGAACCTTCAGCTTAATTATTTATAGTATATTTGATTGTCTTGTATATGTTTTTCTCAACAATTTTATTTCCAAATTCATGTTCACCACCCTCATGAAAACATGAAACAAACTTTGACAAGCCATCACATTGTGAGCACTTCTCATTTAGATAACCATTTCTATAGAAAAAGAAACCTTCGTCTCTAGGACATAAAAATTGATATAGAAAGTCTCTCAATGATTTTGGAAGTTGAATTACACCACACTCCTATAAAAATTTGTTAGTATGAAAAGTAGAACAAATATAGCATAATAATTCATGGTGCATTGAAAACTTTGCATGGTATTTGCAACAAGTATTACGAATCTTAAGAGGTACACAATAAAATGGCTTGAGAGATTCAAAATCCCTTTGTGAGATTTGCAATGTTGGATGTGTCTCACAAAATTTTTTGAACAACATTATTTTACTTTCTTCCACAAAATGTCTAGGATGTGGTGTGCGGTCTTGATTACTAATCTTTAACTTCAAGACATCATTTACATTGGCTGATACTCGAGAGTTAGAGTGGTAAAATTATTGAACTTTCTCCTTCATACTATTTGTGAGCTTTGTATTAGCATGTGGAAGCCTTCCACCAAAAGTCCATGTATCAATATTAAAGAGGATTGTCGAGTCTTTCTCTTGTTTCAAGTTGCTCTATCCAATTTTTTTAAATTTAAGTTGAAATCAACACAATTTTGTCTCATAATATGAGCTTTTCTTAAATGATGGCTTACTTAGGAGGTTGTAATTACCCTCCATGTGACTCTTTTATCTTTTTCATTCCTAATATTTCTAATATAATTGAGAGCATTAAAAATATTTTTGACAATAATAAATTTTTTTATCTATCTTTTTGTTCACATGAAGCTTCAATTTGACTAGCAAAGGTCTCATATTTTGTATCTTTAGCAATTGTACAAAAAAATTTCATTGTTCGGTCAATGTTTTATTGTTTAAATATTCCTTGAAAAATTTTGTAGCCCACAACTAAACAATTCTTGTTTATCTCATGCCTTCAAAATTGTCTATAGTATGCTCATTAATTTCAAGTAACCATTTTGGGGTTCTTGAAGGTCTTGAATTTGAGATTTTTCTTTCTTCCACGCGAGGGAATTCATTTCTCAAGTAATTTGGCATTACACAATGTTCACTTAGTTCAACAACTTTATATTCTATGCCAATTCCAACATTTTCACCTTCAATTTCAATTCCCACATTTTCATTTACAAATTGAATACCATGTTGAACATTTTGAATATCAATATCAAAATTTTCATTCCCAACTTGAATATCTTGTACAACATTTTCAATATCAATCTCCACATTTTCATTCTCATTTTTAAAATCATGCTCAATATTTGCACTTTCATTCTCTTCTTCACTTGAAATAACATTTATGGGTGGACCAAAGGCATCACCTTGACTAACATTTAACATACCTTGTCATCTCTTCTTATGAATTTCTCTATCTCTTTGTGTATATGCTTCAATTTGGTCTTTTGTAAGCTTTCTCTTATGTTTTTTTATTTTGAGAACTACTGCTCCCCATTTAACCTCCAAAAATATGCTAAAAAATATTTCTAATGATAAATTTGTGACAAAGATGATAAAAAAAGTTTAATTTGGTCTCTTATTGTATGAAAACCTGTATTTTTTGCCTACAAAAAGATTGAAGGGACTATTGGAATGCTCAAGATGGGCATTGCCCTCTTTTGTGTGGCCTAGGTATCAGATATCCAATATGTAAACGTATCAAATATCAGATATGATTTCAATATCTAGTGCCTTTTTTACACATGTGTGTTATAGACAGCTCTACCACAAATAAGTTGATATGATTTAGTCTATATCTTAAGCACCAAATTTTTTCTTTACTTTAGTTATGATGCATGAATTCAAGGCAAACTCATTTATTTCCCCATCTTTCCCCACTATCAGGTGAAATCCATGTAGCGGGTTGGTGCACCTCCTTTGTTTTCTTTTCTTTTCTTCTCAGGGATCACTCGTGTTGAACCATGTCTCCTTTTTCATTTGCATTGGTCATGGTCACCTTCCTCTTTTGGTTCTCATCAGTGATGTCCCCTAGCATTTATGATGATAGTTTCCCTAAATAGAAATTACTTTCTTGGCATCACCAACCATTTTTCTTTTGGTACACAAGCAGGCTCATGTAACCTCCATCTTTTTGAGTCAGGTGAGATCTGTCTTGATGATCTTTCATTTTTTGAATATTTTGGGTTCATCGACCTATGAAAATACAATGGGAGTTCCTTGGAGATTGAGTTTTTGGTAGTGTAATATAATTAAGGATGTGAATGCATTCAATGCTTGTCTTTGTTAGTGGGCAACTAGTTTTTGAAAAGTTATCTCTGGGACCATATAATCAAGAGTAGAGCTCTTTATTGTGGTTGACATATTTATTGCAAACTTTGAAGTTAAATACAATAGTAGCTAGGTTATATTCTTGACCCTAGTATGATTTGTCTCATGTCCTTAACATAAACAATATGATTGACTATACTAGTGGCCTTTCAACATTTTGTTGAATATTTTGTGATCTTTCCACTTATTGTACTCTATATCACTTTATAATATGGTCTATATTATATGTATTTAAGGCTTTTATAGTAAGCTAAGTTCTTGAACTATATGATCATGTTTGTGACTCCTCGTATGGTTTAGAATGTGTTATTTTCCTATGCATTACTTTGGTTATGTATGAGGATGCTCAACAAATATCATCATGCTATATCACCCTTAGATAAATTTATTTTCAAGTTATTATTCCTTCCCTGGTTCCCTAGCTAAAAGCAAAAAATAAATGAAGAGCCAACTTTTGAAACCCTGGAGGCTGTTGAGTAATGCACAAAATAAGTCCCCCAATTACTAAAATTCCCATAAAAGAGGATGTTATTGTTGGTCTCCTTTAATGGCCTTAATAACTAGGTTGTAAAACCTTAACTTAGAGAATGATCATCAATGCTAAGTAGCTACCCGATCATCATAAAGATTCATTTCTTGTCAAGCAAGGGACATACTTCTTGAAATGGATCAACAAAATATATGCACTAGGAACTCATTTTGTAGCCATGGTTTCTACAACTATAAAGTAAACAATACTGTAAATAAAGTACATGAAAAGGAAATAACTTGAACGTTGAATAGGAACTATCATCTAAACTAAACCCAATTGAATGACATAAATGAAATGTATTGACAAACAAACATGGACTACTTTGTTTGAGTATAGACAAAGGAAGGGATTTCTAGTGGTTGCAGGAACAGTCATCTGTCAAAATAATGACTAACTATTGAATTCAAAATAACTACTAAGTACTATAGATACAATACTCACTAAGTGGCCCCCCTTAGTGAGTCTTCTCAAAACTCAACTATATATTTTCAAATTGAAATATCATATTATTAATCAAAAAGTGATGTTACATACTAATGGTTGAAAACTAATTCTCTATAAACTAAAAATTGAAAGATACAATAGTTATGGTTCTAACTCTTGAAAAAGAGCACCTAAACCTTATTTAAAGAAAGGAAAATCTAAGTACCCCTCTATTAGCAAGTCCACTCCCATGCTAAAAGGAAGATGTTTCTTTATTACAACATAAAATAGGGAGTTATGCTCTGAGAGAGAAACAATCAAAACTATTTCTATTATAGAGAGAATCTAGCACAACTAATATCCCTATATCTACTCAACTCCAGAGATGATCATTAAGGTTCCATTATCACACTTTATGGCTGCTTGAGAATGGTTGTTGACTTCTTCAAGTCTGGAGTTTTTCTTCAACTGGTTGATCTATTGGAACCTCATTGTTATAAGGCCTCTGACCATTGCTTTATACTTTCACATGATATTAGTAGAATGCACAAAATTTAGGCATATATATGTTACATCAGACTAAACATGCATCTATTCACAAGCAAAATTAACATGAATATTCCACATAGCATGTTCATAGGTCATATATTAGGTTCATCATTCAACCAAAAAGACATAAGTTCATAACCATTATAGCAGTGTTAGGAAGTTATCTAGAAAGTTAGTGTAAATCATAGAACAAGGTATTAAAACCTTATCATTGCCTTGGAAGCTCCTAAAAGAACCTCTAAAATCATAAAAAATACGACAGAAATGAGCCATTAAATGGGCTCATCAGTTACCTTACTTGAATGCAAATTTTGGTATCAATAGTTTTCCTTTTCCTAGCACACCTAGTGGGACTGTTCACTTTCTTACTAAAAGCGGTATACAAGCTGAAGACCTTTTACTAGGTCTTACACTGCCAACCACCCTCTTTCATTGTTTCCAAGTTTAATGTTTGTGTTCGCTAAGTTCATCATCATCAAGTGTATCTGGACCTCCACTACCTCCCCCTTTAGTTATGACCCAATGAATTTTGTAGCTTGGGATAATGGTAGCCCCCTCGTCCCGCCATTAGCCAATATAAACTAGGATCCTATCCCAACTAATGCTTTGAAGGCCCTGCCCAAATTTAAAAGTGAGGATGAAAAAAAACCCATCAAAGAATGTGATGGATGTGGTTGATACATGTACCTTGCATCACATAACTGAGAACAATTTTTCCCTCAAGTTACTTGTGATCTCCTTCAAAGGGAAGGCTCAAAATTAGTATAGGTCCTTGAATCCAAATTCTATAGGAACATGGTACCAACTTGGGACCTTTTTCTATGACCAATTTAGGGAAAATTTTGATCGTTCATCCTTACTCTAGTAGATTATTACTATCAAAAGAGCTCCCCAAGAGGCTATGTCATATTTCAATACCCATTTTCAAAAAACTTGGCATAGAATACCTATCGAGGCCTGCCCCTCTGCATCCATGGCTTTTGTATTTTATCTTAGATATTTCAATTCAAATATGCCAAGTTACCATTCAAACACTTAGTGACACTACCTTGTCAAATGCATATGATGCAGTAGTGCGAGCTAAAAATAACCTAATCGATGCCAGAAAGATGCCACTTCAATTTCCTATGCTGGCATTCCTAGAGATTCATGTTGAAACATATAGAGATCCTATGTCAAGAATCTATGTGAATTCTTAGTCCATGTATGTGTACCCCAATGCCTAGTAAGTTGAAGCTTCTACCTCTTCCAATGTAATGGTTGAAGTTAATGACATGAAGAACTTATTGTGCATGTTCTCTAATGAGATTCTCAACATCAAGAATCAATAGGCCACACCACCCAAACCTCCATACAAGAGCCACCAAGTTTACCGAGGTTCAAATCTACCCTACCAATAGAATGGCTACCAAGGTGATGGTAAAGCTGGCACTTCCCACGTGCAACCATTAAATCAACTAGTTGTGGTTCCAAACATGTTGTTGAAAGTGTCGCTAAGTACAAATAAGGAGTTGGTGGCAACATAAAAAAATTTAGTGGAGGATCCTCACACATGGTGTTTTCCTTACAATGTCACTCACATGCCAAGGAATTGTACTAGGGGCAACTTACAACAAAAGGTGGCTGAGAAAAGAAGCCAAGGTATAGTTCTCGATGATGATGTATATGTGTATTCTTCCCCAGATATGGAAGACTAAGTGCTAGTTGCACAAATGCAAGGAATGTACCTACAATAAGAATATGAGTTCATGCTAGACCACACATTGTTCTCATGGATGGTGGATGAAGATGTTGATGATATAATTGATGAAGGCATATCAATAGCCTTTTTTATTGAGGCCTTATGTTGAGGTGCCTCCTTCATTTATGGTTTCCTTTACTTTCGATGATACCCAAAAATCTCATTCTCGGTGTTGTTTTCCACTCTCCTCTTATGTGCAAAGGTGCCCCTAGTTGTCTATTGTCTATTCACTTCTAACTTCCTTCCTTTTCCAAGTGGAATTGCATTTTCTCCTGTGAAAAATTATGGGGTGTCTGATGACATCTTTTCCTACCTATCATAATTGAACTAGACACCTATTTCTATTGTTTGACAATCCCTAGTTTGTTGCTACTTTTTCACTACCTAGTGTATGCCTATGCTATTTTTTCCCCCACGTCTCTAATAACTATTATCTACATTAATCATCAACCCCTAGATATATTTTAAGTAAGAAAGTAATAATTATTTTATCAATGTGTTGCATATGAATGACATGTCAATTTATAATAATAAGGAAATAATAAATTAGTTTAAGCCTTAATTATCATTTTAGTTTGATATGAAGGATCTCGGAGCCATAAAAATTATTTTAGGCAAATTAAACGAGATACCATAGATGAAAATTTGTGGGTGAATCAAAGGACTTGTACTTTGGGATGATACTTTAGAAGTTTGGGATGCAAAAATGTGAAGCTACTATTATTTCTATTCATGTTATTCAAAAGCTATCTTT
This sequence comes from Chamaecyparis obtusa, assembly GCA_027943335.1. NCBI lineage: Eukaryota > Viridiplantae > Streptophyta > Pinopsida > Cupressales > Cupressaceae > Chamaecyparis > Chamaecyparis obtusa. The sequence goes on from BSBK01001013.1 coordinate 1,655,349, forward strand.
TGATCAATTTCAAAGATATAACACTAAATTGATGAAATGTCTCAAGTTTCCTACATTGGTATTGTTTAAATTTTAATGCATGAAGTGATTTGTATTAGACCTACCATGGCATATGTAACACAAGTTGTGAGATGATATTTTCCTGATCTAGGAAAATAGCATTGGAATATTGTGAATATAATTTAAGTTATTTGTACGTCACCTCAAATTATGCAATTTTCTGCCAAGGAAGAGATATATGAAAAATATGAATATATAAGTGTTTTTGGGTTCAAAATATGTTGGAGATCTTGTCTATGAGTAGCTATGTGTTTTTAATCTTTACAAAATCATAAGTTGGATAAGTAAAAGAAAAGTACTAGTTGGTATATCTACAATAGAGTCAAATACATGAAATCAATTTATCCCTATAAGGAAATGGTGTAGTTACAAAGGTATTGCTTAGTTTTTGGTCTCTTGTTAATGGTTGTAAGGATTTCTTATTATAATATAAGTGTAATAGACATGATAAAGAATATATATTTTTTATTCTTACTCAAAGCATATTGATGTATGATACCATTTTGTACAAGAAGTGATTAAATGCAAGAGGATACTATTGGGAAAAGGTTGATATAGACAAGATTGTGATTGATTCATTGACAAGGGTTAAGTGAACGATGAGAAATTTTCCCTATTTATGTTATAGCTTAAATATATTTTGTGTATGTTATTTTTCATATTTATGATATAAGTTAAAGATTCTATTACTATTCCTTCTCTTTTATAAGTTTTCAAGTTATTTTATCTTTAACTACTACCCATTAGTGTTCACACCAAAATTATAAAATATGTGTCTAGGTTTGTGTATAACATCATCTTAGGTCACTTTCTAGAATGATTAGTAGGATCTTAGCTTCATGTATTTTATTATTTTATCTCTCAATCACAACTCAATATCAAGTTACTCAATAATACCTACCTAGAAATCAATATCCACCATTCTCAAAAAAGGTTATTTCATTCTTTTCAAATCAACTTTGGGGCTTGATTTTCATGAAGGAATTCGAGTTCTCTTCCCTCCATGCTTAGCAACACCATAAAGGTTCTTCTTAACTCCATTGTTTCTTAGAGGAAACCACATAGATTGGTGAATAATTTTTTGTAGCTACTAAATTTAAATTCTACACCAAATGAATTTGCACTAGGGAAAGGTGTCCATGGACCAAATCATGGGTACAACCTAGTCCTAGAATATAGAAAACTTAGAATTCATCCATTATAGTCTATGATCATTAATTTGATTTCTAGGTCTCTATCACAATGTCCTAATAGATAACAACAACTAAAATCAACATTGTGTTGAATTCTAGGTAAGCCCCAAAATCTATTTTAACTATTCTAGATCCTAGATCTTAGATTATGGTAATAAATCTCAACTCATGTTAATTTAGAGTCTACTCATCACATACTATTTTAACAATATATTTTAGGTTCTAAACTAATCTCAAGTTAGTTATATGTATTTCCTAACACCTATACGAAAAATCATATTTATATAGGATAAAGTACAAACTTCACTCTTTCATCATCCAATATTACATTATGGCCTTGTCATAGGATATGTTATCCTAGTACTCGGTTCATTTTTTGTATATAAGCTAATAAAACCTATATAATTCATTAGTCTTCAACCTTTTCATCTCCAATGGTTCAAACCCCATCCTAATTAATTACAATTTTCCAATCATGGAATAGAACATAGGTGCAATTTTGTTTCCTCAGTAGATTCAAAACTGTTCTCATTATCCTTATCCAAATTCATGTTATCATATCTTGAGACAACTCTTTCACCAAATTAAACCATTATTTATCAACTTATTAACCAAAATATTTAAACTTAAAATGTAATGTTTAAAGATAAGTAATAGAACATTAGAACTTAACTTAAAAAAAGAAAATAATCTTGTAATCATATCATATCAAAAAAGCATTTTGAAAGATATTGAATCATATATATAGAACAATCTAAATCAACATTTCATCCCTAAATATGAAATTTTACACATACCATACATTTTCATACTTTTTTATTGTCAAATATTATGTGATAACAAAAGAGTTTGACTTGGGTTCAAGGAAGTTTAACACTCCATCACTTGTACCAAACTCCTTAAATCCTTCTTTAAAACCACTAGATTCTTAAAAGTGATATCATCACAAATGTATATTTTTCATTTTTTTAAGATGTGAAAAAAAGAAAGAAAAATCATATTAGAACAAGACAAAACCATGGACTATTGCATCTAAATATAGAACGCATATCAAAGACAAGACATTAATATTATTCCTATCGGAATCCCAAACTCAGTTGTTGAACTTTTCTCATTGACTGATAGATCAGTGTCACTGACACGCTGCTTCATTAAAAAAAAAAAAGCTAAGCATGTCTATTTTCATTTACTTTATTATTATGGGTTGTCGAGAGTAGAGCTACAAATGAATATGCAATATACCGACTGTATTTGGACTACATTATTTCGCCCTTGACCTAGCTGTATGGTCCTAATTAATAGGCCTGATATAATCTGTTTGGCATAAAAAGGCAGCACATTAATTTTAAATTTTAATTTTCATACCCAACATAACATGTGGTTTTAGTTTTTCATCTAACCACTTTCAATGCAGCTCATGGAGGCAAATGCTTCTCCAACCAAGATAATAACGAGTTTGATGAAATTTATGGTTTGGCTTTTCAGATTAGAGGGGATAATGTTTTTTTAGATCGTTTTAATATTTAAATAGATAAATGATTTTCAATATTTAGAAAGATGTTGGCATTGCTATATTGTGATGGTTAATTTGTTGTGTTGTTCTATGCAAAGTTCAAATTTCATTGAAAATAAGGTCCTTCAAATTCATGATCTCATTCATTCATAGCTGTGGGTCAAAGTGTTTACCCCGCTCTAAAAAATATTTAAGAAGATAATTTATGGGATATTAATCTGTATTTAAAAATATATATATTATAATTGTTTCATGTCAAATAATTTGATGAGTAGTGAATTGATTTTTTAATTTTTTTTTAGAAATGAATTTTTAAAAAAAAGTTAAACTATTTGTATAATTGGTACAAATGTTGCTATAAGTTTCATAATCCAAAATAAAATATTTCTTTGAAATAACTATGTTTGTTGCACAAAATATAAATATTATTTTTTAATATTTTTAAAAATCTATTCCATCTATTTGTTTTGTATCAAAGATGATGCAAGTTAGTCTACTAAAAATACTCCTACTTGTCATTCTATGAGCTAAAGAGGCCCTAGGCATGAATGGTTCATAGGGCACAATATTGAGGGTTTTGTAAAGAGTATTAAGATAAGTAGACATGATCTTGAGAGAACTTTCATGTTTAAGCACATTTAACTTGAAGCACTATTGAGATGGGTAACTTTCAAGGAAGTCCCAATACTTCATTCTTGAGAACATCATCTATAGACAATTAGATTTTAGTGGAACTCATAAGCTCAGAAGAGATTGATTTCTATCAATGAGTTTGACTCAAACCTATGTAGTTGAATCGTAATAAAATAACACAAATTAATACATTTTAAAAAATGAATCATTTTCATCAAATAACTTAAGACTAAGCATAATAACCACCTTAATTAGAAAGATACTTATTTTTTCTAAAAAGAATTTCATATAGAACTATAATTTTTATTTTAAATTTCCTTGTTATCAAGAAATTTTAATTTTTTTATTGTATAAAAGCAAAAATTTATTTACAATGAATAGTTGAAGATCAACAAAAACATTCACAACAAAGGTCTGATGAGCAGCCTACAATTGCTATAGAACAACGCTCATAAGAATATGAGGCTCAAGGAAACATAAGATAGTAGAAAGTACAACTACAAGGGCTCATTAGAGCATGAGTGAAAAAAATAGCAGCATAAACCAATGGCTAGAAAATATAGCCAATACCACTCACTGATGCATCCAGACTTTCATCTTCCTGTCTGGAGCCACCTGGAAGTGAGACATTTTGCTGACGACGAAGATCATCTACCTGTATCAAATCCATATTCTTACAGTTGTGGTTGTCATTTGCAACAATCTATAGAGAAGAACAAATTACCCTTCTCCCACCATTAACACCTTGAAGAGGGCCTTTTCTACCTCTACCACGCTGCATAAAATCAGCAATTTGGAAGAGCCATAATCTCTGTATTTTTACCATCAACACTTGTCATTTTGCCTCAAAATTGTTGAATTGTATTTATATCTCTCTCATAAGAGCATGTAGGTTAGGGATGGCCTAAATAAAGGTTTGTAAAAGAGTAAGATGGGGGGAGAGATTCACACATATGATCATGGCTTCCAAGTGAATTGTATAAAAGGTGTGAGAAAAGGCTTCTAGGCAACAAAATTTCTAAATGTTTTTCAAAATAACATGCCTGAAGGTCTGAGATATGATATTTAGGTGTTTGGATAGCCCAAGCAATGCAACTTTCCTTGTCCAAGGAGGAGAAAAAGATAAGGAAGGTTAGTGAAAAGGTATTTCCACAAACGTTGAGCATGAGAATAGTACCCAAAGGCATGCTTGATGGTTTCATTTTTACCATAGAAAGGGCATGAAGGAGTAAGGGATATGAAAGAGAGACAAGCACCAATAGGGATTTTGACATGAAGTATCTTTTAGGCTGTTAGTTGGGCTTGAGCTTCAACTTTGGATGACCAAATAAGAGCACTTAGTTTGTTCCATTTTGTTTGACTAAACCTGCAATGCCACTTACAATTACGACAGGCTGAGAGGGGGCAAGTTGGAAGGATTTGTCTATAGACTGCTTTAAGAGGGAAGGCACACAAGTTTCAGTTATGAACCATTTCCAATCTGTAAGAAAATTAGCATGGAAGGGTGTTGATAGCAAATCGAATAGTTCAGGTGGGACAAGTCTTTGAACTCAAAGGAGAGGAGATTTATCTGTCAGGGATAACTTATATTATATCCTAAGTTGCTCCCATATTTTCCAATTGAATCCAACCTGATCCCAGAGGTCCCAAAAAACTTGAATGCCTTTATTAAAAAAATATTTACCTTTAAGACATTTATTCAAAGCAAGCGAGGCATTGTCAAGTTGAACAAGACGGTTCCACCAAATAGAGGGAGATGCAAAGATTAGGCCATTACTCAAAGATTGATCATATCAGGATAATTTTTTAGAAGTTATCTTCCAAGATTTCCAAATGGAATTGAAGGGGTGTGAACCGTGCATTTTGAAGTAAGGAGAAAGCAAAATCTTATCCATCCAATTCACTAAGTTCCAAGATCTACCAGTTGAAGCAATTTGAATTTGATGGTGAACCAAATGCTTCCATGGAGCATCACCATCTAAGACCCTAACAATCCATTTGGTAGTAAGACAAATACCTTGGGTGTAGGGATCAATAATTCCTAAACCTCCTTTATCTTTTGGTTGAATACAATGAGTCCATGAGGTAGTGGGATGACCTCTTTTGTTTCCCAACTTCGTCCAAAGGAAGTTACAAATTAGTTGAGTCAGCTAATTATAGCAAGTTTTTGAAGGTATCCAACAAATGAAATGTGCACATGGCTAGCAATAATAATTTTTTTAGCAATTGGGATTCTACTAGCCATGGAGAGAAATCTATTGGTCGAATTCAAGAGTTTCCTCTCAATTTTAACTAAGAACCACTTCCACATTTCTTTAAGTGAAACTCCAATTCCAAAGGAATCCCAAGGTACCTAGTAATAACTCCATACTTAACTTCTCTCCACTCACATGGGATCCAAGGTGGATGAGGTTTGGGCCGTGTCATGATAAATTTAGTTTTCTACATGGCAAGTTTAGATCCTAAATTTGCATAAAATAACTCCAAAATGCCAACTGTATGGGCCTCTTCTTGTGCTGAATTTTGAATGAAAAGCATGTTATTGTCAACAAAGTGAGAGTTGAGAGTAGTCAAATCTCCAAGAATCTTGATACCATGAATAATTTCATTATTTAGTACATGATGAAAGAGATATCCAAGTGGATCAGTAGCAAGAACATACAAGAAGGGAGATAGAGGACAACCTTGGCGTATGGATTTTTGCAAGGAAAATTATGGAGAGAGAACACCATTAACAACCACTCTAGCATTAGCATATGTGAAAAGTATTTTGATTTGAGCACAAATTTTGGGACCAAACCCAAGCCAGTTTAGCATTTTAAGAATAAAGGGCTACCGAATGCGATCATAGGCCTTGTCAAAGTCCAATTTGACAATTAATGCATCTTGAGCTATTTGTTGATCCCATTCAATAGTCTCCCAAGAAAGAACAAGATTATCTAAAATGAGTCTTCCTCCAAGGAAGCTAGTCTGCTCAGGTCAAACAATTTCTTGGGTTATATATTTAATTCTTCTTGCTAGAGCTTTAGCAATAATCTTGTAAGATGTGTTGAGGAGTGCAATAGGTCTCCATCCATTGACGATGTCTTCATCCTTTCCTTTGGGGATTAAATTAGTCAACCCTTGATTAATAGTATTACCCAAAGATCTAGTCTCAACTTCTTCTAGGTAGAAATTATAAAAGTCCTCATGAATGTGTGGCCAAAGAGCCCTATAAAATTTAGTTGGAAGACCGTCATCTCCTAGGCTTTTCTCCAAGGCCATACAATGGAGGGCTTCATCAATTTATTCTATAGAAAGAAGATGATCAAGATATCTACTATATTTTGGGTCTATTTTCTTTGGGATGCATTCAGCAACACTATCTTCAAGAACTAGGAGAAGTATGTCATATTTAGTTTCATTTGTGAAAAGACTTTTAAAGTGTTCATAAAAAAGTGTGCATTATTTATGGTTGGTTGCTTTGCAAGGTGCCATGAGCAGACTTAATTGCATGAATATGTTCAATTTTATGTTTGTGCTCAAGATATTGAAAGAAAAATTTAGACCCTTGATCACCATCTTTGATCCACAGAAGCCAAGCACAAATTTAAGCTCCTTTGCCTTTATAAATAACTAATTTGCGCAACATATTCTCAACATTAATAACATATTGCTATAAAGATATTTCATGAGGATTGCAAACTAGACATGAATGTTCATGTTTAAGCTGTCCTTTGAGAGACTTCTCAAGTATGTGTTGTTTAGCTGCCACTCTTTTACCATACTCACAAAGGAAAGAGGTGCACCTTTCTATTGTTCTTTCCTACCATTTAATCCAACTAGATTGTTGAGGTTTTGGTTCAACATTCCAGATAGTTAAAGGTCATCCAAACACCCCTAGTTCTTGAGATGGGAAGCATTTAATTTATAAGGAAGGTCATTGGATATGGGGGAACTATATAAAAAGAAAGGGGTGGTGAAGATTGGAAGGTGCTTAGAGAGATCTAAAGAAACCAGAAGATTGACATGAGAAGGAAGAATGGGACAACTTAGAGAAATATAAAAGTAGTCTACCTGACTCACTTTTCTTAAATAACCTTCATTGAAATTAATCCAAGTGTACCAATGAGGCATTTAGAGGTTGAATTTACCAAGAAGGGGTCATGCACACCAATAGAATTTTGGGCTAAGCTCCACACCTAAAATTCAGAGTTAGACAATTGGGTAGGGGAGTCTGAGATGTGATCAGAAGGCTACTCCACCATGTTAAAATCACCACCCAACACCCACTCATCATTAAGAAGTGAGGTATGCATCCAATCCCATAGAATGACTCTCTCTAAAAAGGAATTAGGAACATATATGGAATAAAACCTAACCAGCATGTCCTTAATAAAAGTGGTAGAGCAAACACAATGTCTATTAGGATTAGAGCTAGAGGCAACAAGATTCTTAGTCAGCCATGAGACAAGCCCTAACACTACACCACCACCACCATCATTTTGATTGCTGTTGAAAACATGGCTTCAGGCTTGATTAAACAAGGGAAACTTTAAAGCGAACACGACCACCAAATTTTACTTCTTGCAACATAAGAACATCAATCTAATTTCTTTGAAAAATTTGTTTGACCTGATATTTACATGCTTGGAGGGTCAATCCTTGCACATTCCACAACTGAATATTGCACTTCATTGAGAAGATTCAAGGAGAGTTTCATCATTTGACTATAGAATATTAAATTGATTCTCTACTATGTTCGCATATGTCTCCATCAAGTCATCTTTCCTAGAAGGATCAGATATGGTCTCATGAGTAACAAATAGTTGATTATCAAACTAAGTGGGATTCCCTATAGGGTTGTTCGATTGAAGGGTACAATTGAGAGGATTTTTGCTACAAGGAGGAGTTTCTTTCATCCTCTTGGAGGCTTTAGCTTGAGACGTCAAAATTGAGTCTTTGTAAGAAGGTTTTTCTTTCAGAGGGGGTAAATGTGAAGGAGATGTGGGAGGAGGTGAAGGTGGGGGGTTGGGAGAACGAGGGGAATTATGATTTGTTGGAGAGGATGGGTGATGAGCTAAGGGGGTAGGTGTGATGGAGGGCTGAGAATTATCAACAAAAATAGAGTCAACAATGTGAGGGTTTTCTGTGGAAGTCTATGAAGGATTAGGTTTACGGAAAGGGTAGTTAATTACAAATATGATGCCCTTCTTTGCGATAATAAAAATAAACATTTGATTTATTTAAATAAGTGATATGTTGATCAAATTTGAACCCTGGTCTGACCAATTCAATAGTATTGGGCAACATATTATTCAAACCCATTTCAATGCAAGTCCTAGGGTGAGAATGTATGCTAGCCCATTTATCAGAATGTTGCTTACACCACATCACCTTGCCAAGTTGGGCCATAATGGCCTAAAGGAAAGGGAAAAATGCAAGATTGAGGAAAGGAAACTCAATCCCCATAAGGTATTTGAATTTGGTAATTCCTTTTGGATGGAAGTCTAGATCCCAAGTTCTCATATAACAAGTTTATCCACATATGAGCCAAGAGCCAAATTGAAGCACAATTAAGGCATGGTCAGGGTTTCAAAATGTGAAAGAAACATAACCTCTACCTAGACCCATGAAAGACTCTATAACCAAGCCTTTGATTTCCCAGTTATTCCTGGCCCATTTGAAGAAATCTTATTCTGAAGGTATTATCAAGAAAGGCAAATGCGATGACATTATTGTCTTGTGACTTTGTTGTTGCTGTGTAGGATTGAGGAGGGCATGATGTAGCAGCATTAGCAACAATCTTTGTTCCATTCACATGTTGGAGATCAAGATGGGAAAATGAGGTGGATAAACCTACCGACGTGTTGTCCACATTCCCAAAAGTAGACAAAAGCATGGGGACCGAGATGTTTCCTCCTCTATTTTGACTTGCTTTAGATGCTCCCTTTTCTCATGCTTTTGTTTCATACTTCTTGGCTTCACCTTTAACGTCATGTGGGCTCTAGATAATTGAGACTAACTTCTCTTTTCTACCCTAGATTCTAGTGCTAACACAGTAGAAAACTAGGGTTTCCTTGTTTTCTTTATTTATATTCATTTTAATTATCATGCATTGTTAGCCCATACTTCACATGCATAAATCACCATTGAAACCAATAATAGCTCAATAAGACCCATATAGTTTTCTCATGCTCTTAAATGAAAATTTTGTTCTTCAAATGACAATACAAAATATATTTCAATACTTAGAAAATAACTTGAAATCTCTAAAAACTCCCTTCCTTGACCATGTTAGTTGAATTGTTTGACCATGTTAGTTGAAGTCAAACAATTTGTACCTGTATCCCATGTATGACTTCCATGATTAATGGTATCATAGAAAAAGTATTTTTATTAGTGTGGGTTAATTGTTAATTGTTTGATGAAATGTTGCTAAATTTTATTTTAAAAAATAAATACCATTCAATGAAACTTATGAGGAAATATAAACATAAATAATAATTTTTTTGGCTATCGATTGGAGTTTTCACTGGAATTGAATTTTAGTTATCGATATAGTGTTACTGATTTTTGTAACTTGCATATTCAGGGAGTGTCTAAAAGCATTAGTGATAAGGCATGTTTCTTCAGTGGCACTTATTGGTATCACCTTTGGACAGTTTTATCAATGCAGCAATTTTAGTATCGATGGAACTTCGGTATTGTGCAGTGGTCTAAGAGTTATATCAAAGTCTCCTGGTAAGAATTCCAAGGCAAAATGTTGGAACTATGGGCAGAAAGGTCATATTCAAAAGGATTGCAAAGAGGAGAAAAAGAAGAAGAAGAAGAAGAAGAGTTCTTCTGATACTAAATCTTATTAGAGTGATGTTGATGCCTTCATTTCTTCCTTGGCAACTCACTCACCAGACAACGTCTAGTTAACTAATTCAGGTGCATATTTTCACATGACATTCATAGAGAATGGTTCACTAAGTGTGAAGAATATGATGGTGGGAAGGTGTATCTAGTGAGTGATTAAACTCTAAAAATTGTTGGCAGAGGAAGAGTCAAATTCAGTTTCCTAAAGGAAGAGTCAAGGGAATTGATGGAGTAATGCACATACCAAGTTTGGCTTGAAACTTTCTCTCTATTAGTAAGTTGAATGATGTTGGGGTACAAGTAACTTTCTCAAATGGTGGCCACAAAATGACTACATGCTCAATGGTGTTGGCCAAAGGTGTACAAAATGGCACTCTATACAAGTTGGATGCATGATTGGTTTAATGTAACAATGTCTCTGCAAATTCATAGAATGTTGTTGGTAAGGAGAATGTTGTGAACTCTTTGGAGGTAAAAATTCTTGCAAATAAAACCATGCTATGACATCATAGACTTGGTCACATAGGAGAAAAGAGCTTAAAAGCTCTAAAAAATAAAAGCCTAGTTGAGGGGATTGATGATTGTAAATTTGAGTTTGATTTCTGCAAACATTACATTTATGGAAAGCAACATCATGTTTCATTTTATTCTAGTCCTCATCAATCTTCTGACTTGCTGGATTATATTCACTATGATGTTTTTGGTCCAGTGGATGTTCCTTCATTATCAAAATCTAGATATTATGTTTTTTTATAGATGATTATTTGAGAAGGGCATTTGTATATTTTCTAAAAAGTAAATCAAAAGTTTTCAATTGGTTTAAAGAGTTTTAAAACTTGGTAGAAAATTAGACTAGTAGAAAATTAAATGCTTAAGGATTGATAAAGGTGGTGAGTTTTTCTCAGTGGTTTTTAAACATTATTGGAAAGATCATAGAATCAAGAGGCATAAAACTACACCTTACTCTCCACAACAAAATCAAGTTGTTGAAAGGTTGAACAGAACGCCGATGGAAAAGGCATGAAGTATGTTTAGTAGTGTTGGTCATGAGCAAAAGTTCTAGGTTGAGGCAGTAGCTACAATATAGTATCTATAAAATAAATCTCTAACTTAGGTGCGTGTAGACAAAATGCATATGGAAGCCTGGTTTGGTAAGAATCCCTCTCTAAGACATATTCGTGTCTTTGGCTATGAGGCATATGTTTATGTGCCTAATGTAAAAAGATCCAAATTGGAAAATAAAGTTGTTAAATGTATCTTCATTAGCTATGGCATTTGTGTGAAAGGGTACAAGCTTTGGAATCCAGTAACTGAGAAGGTATTGTAGAGTAGAAGCATTATCTTTCGTGAGCTAAAACTTGTCTCAATAGATCTACAGTTAGGAAAGACAGAGAAAGGGGTGTGTGTGTGAAAATTGTACTTGATCTGTAGACACAACACTTCAGTAAAACATTAGCAGTTAGCAAAAATGAAATCATGTAATGAATTGAAAGCTAAACTAACTAGGCGATTTACTGCCTTCTAATAGGTGCGAGATTGATGTTCTCAGATTGTAATCGAGATCAGTGACCTTGACGACACCTAAATGAAGGATTTGAATGCAAAAGATGGATATGGAATGAATGCAAAGTAATCTATTTTTTTGATATTTTATATGCAATGATATGAAAAATGAATCTAAATGAATGTAAAAACCAAATTGATCTCACAATAGCCTTGATTTGCAATAAGCTTTGATTCTCCAGATAGCCATTCTTCAACGTGATTATGCAATTCTTGTGGATTTGAGAGATGAATTATGAAGAGTTGAGCCTTGTTTTTATAGAAATCCAAGGCTTTGGAGGTGCATGGAAAAAAGCCATAAATCACTCAAATAACTCAGCTTGATTTTTGAGTTATTTTTAAATAAAGATAATTTAATTCACAAAAACATGCAAATCAGAGTTTAACTCAAATTAGAAGTTTAGATCAACTTTAAAACTCAAAAATGATGTTGAGTTCCAAAAAGTCAATAACTTGCATTGATTTTCTGATTTGGAGTTTAACTGCTCTTTGATTGTGCACATGGATAATTATGAATTAATAAATAAATAAAGTGATTTATTCTCAACTTAACTGATTTTGGAAATAAAATAATTGATTTATGGGTTAATCAATCATTTAATCAAACTTTTATTCAAAAATAATATCATCAAATATGACAACTTGCTTTAATTAATTAAATAAGAATTTAATCAATTAATGATAGGAATTTTGATTTATTGTCAAATTTAAATAATAATAATTAGGAATAAATATAATTAAATTCAATTAAATAATTAAGTGGCAGAATTAAACTTAATTAATTAAATATTGAGAATATTCAATTAATTAAACTTTAGGATAAATAGGATTTATCGCCAAATAATCATTAAATCAAAGATAATTATGATGATTAGGAATATTACTAGGAATATTCCCCAATGCAAAATTTAAGATAATCAATTAGGATTCGATGATGTGTCGATGTGCCTTTGGTTAGGACTTTGATGTCGATTTCGTTTGATGTGTCGATATAGGAGGTTAATGAACATATAGCCCATTTTTGGGGTATTACAAGGGGAAGATGTAGTTGAAATTCCTCTCGGTCCAAAAAAGGAAGAGCTACGAGCTCCGCATATGCCTGAAAGATAGGAGAGCTCAAGTAGCTTTGAAGGTTCAGGAGAAGAACAAGAACCTTCACCTCAGTTATTAAGGAGATCTACACAAGAAAGGCAACAACCTGATAGATATGGTTATTCATGAAAAAGGTTTGGTTATTCGATATTGGAAATTCAAATTGTGCCTATTCTTCGATTACTCATATTGATGAGCCTAGGATTGTAAAAGAGGCAATTAAAATGTCTAATTTAGATTCTTGGTTGGAAGATATGAATGAAGAAATGACATATCCAAAGAAAAATGAAACCTAGGATCTTGTGCCCTTTCTTGAAGGCCAAAAGCCAGTTGGGTGTAAATGGGTATTTAAAAAGAAAAATGGTCTAGGTGGCAATGTGGAAAAGCTTAAAGCTTAGTTGGTCGCAAAATGTTATTCCTAGGTAGAGGGAATCGATTATGGAGAAATATTTTCTCCTATAGCTAAGCTGACATCTATTAGATTTATTTTGTCACTTACAACATCATATGATTTTGAGATCGAACAAATGTATGTGAAGACAACGTTCCTTCATGGTGATCTAGAGGAAAAAAATTATATATCCCAACTTGAGCACTTTGTTGAAAAAGGTAAAGAATCTTTGGTTTGCAAGTTAAAGAAATCTATCTATAGTTTGAAATAGTCACCTAGAATGCGATATCAAAAGTTTGCACCTTTGTGTTGTCATTGGGATTTGTAAGATAAAAAATTAGAGCATTATGTGTATTTCAAAATTGAGAATGATCATTTCTCTATATGTGGATGACATTTTATTTATTGGAAATGATAAGGGTATGATTTCTTATCTGAAATGTCAATTGTTATCTTGGTTTGAAATGAAAGATTTAGGTTTAACTAGGCACATTTTGGGAATGAAAATCAGTAGGGACAAGAAGAATATAAAACTTTGGCTTAGTCACAGTAAGTATATTGGAACTATTTTTGAGAAGTTCAATATGATAGATCGCAAGCAGTTAGTTGTTCCAGTTTTGCAGGGAACAAAACTCTCTATTGAAGATTGTCCAAATTCTCCTTCTGAGAAAGAGGACATGGCTAAAGTACCTTATGCAAGTTTTGTTTTCAGTCTAATGTATGCAATGGTTTGTACAAGGCCAGACATTTCCCATGAAGTGGGAGTACTAAGTCATTTTATGGCTAATCCAGGTAGGCCACATTGGGATGTTGTGAAATGAGCATCCATATATTTAAAGGGTATTTCACAATATGATTTATGTTATTAGGGTAACTCAGATAGATCAAAGAGATCTATTGGTATTCAAGGTTATGTGAACTTGGATAGGGTAGGGGACACTGACAGAAGATCCACCAGTGGATATGTATTCATGTTGAATGGTGGTGTTGTTAGTTGGATGAGCAAGTGACAAGCTGTAGTGACTTTATCTACTATAGAGGTGGAGTATATGGCTGCAAATCATGTCTGTCAAGAGGTTGTCTGGCTTAAGAGTCTATGTTCTAATGTTGGTTTCAATACAGGGCATATTACAATCTGTTGTGCCATTTGTTTGGTGTAAAATCCTACTTTCCATGCCACAAAAAAACACATTCATGTGCAGTATCACTTTGTTCAAGACATGGTAGAGGATAAAAAGGTACATCTGAAAAAAGTTGACACTTTGGAAAATGTTGCAGGTACATTGAGAAAGCCTATAAGCACAACTAAATTCAAATGGTGTGCCAGTTCGATGGGCCTTAGAGCCCATGACTCTCAATAGTTTTTTGTGAGCTTTGGAGATACTAGTAAGTACTTCGTCAAGTAGGAGATTATTGAGAAACGATCTCTCATACTTACTTGTAAGAGCCCTCAATAATAAGCATTTTTGGTGTAATCGATTTGGGTTATATTGATGAACAATGCCATGGTTGCAATTTCTCTATAAGCAGTATACATTTCTATCGATGTGCAATCTTTCTTCAATATGAAGTGATTTTCAGTGCAACATAATAGAGGTTATATCGATACTGATTTATCATAGAATCTTTGGTGCTCAACATAATGGGTTGAAGATATACCAAAGTAAAATCTACATCGATTGGATTTTTCACTAGAATCAGCTTTCGGTTATTGATTTAGTGTTACCGATCGGTGTAACTTGCGTGTTTAGAGGAGTGTCTAAAAGCATCAATGATAAGGCATATTTCTTCAATGGTGCTTATCAGTATCACCTTTGGACAATTTTATTGATACAACACTTTCGATGTTGATGGAACTTCGGTATCGTGGAGTGGTCTAAGAGTTATATCAAAAGTCTCCTTTCTATGATGATCTTTGTGGATGTAGATTCTCTGATGAACTTAAAGACTTTATTGAAAGATTGATAAGATAGACATGTGGGAGCCACAGGTTAAGGATAGTTGACCCGGCTGAGATGTGTTTCGATGATTAGCTAAATGTTTGGTTCTGTGATGAGATGGAAGTATACCATGTTTGTTTGAAGTTGTTTCTCTATGATAATTGATCTACCAAGAACTGAAACAAACCGCCACACAAGGGGAATGAGATCTGTTGCAAAATTTGTTCTAAAAAAATAAAAATGATTGAATGGATGAATAAGGAATTATTGCAGTTAGTTACTCAGAGGAGTTGCAGAAGCGTATTCTATTAGAGCTTTTCTATTGAGTTGTCTATGTTGCAAATAGAGATTGTAAAGCATTAGAGGAGTATCAACAATTGTATATAAATTTGTTTTACTGTAATATAAGAGGGCTCAACTTTAGTGTGTGGGTTTCTTATCTGTAAGGGTTTTCCCATGATAAATTCTTTGTGTTTGTTTATTCTTTGTGTTTACTCTATTTACCCTTTGAGTATTCTAATAATTGTAAATGGAATTGAGATTCACCTTTGTATTTCTCTCCTTAGAATTTGACATTCAAGAAGGCATTTTTGCACCTTTCTTTCCTTACAAGCTCACATGAAAACTCATATACCCTCTTATATTATATATTTATAGCTTTTTAAAAATGATATCAAATAATTTCTAAAATTTTGAAGAGAATGATTAAGAAATCAATACTTATATTTTAGCAATAATTTTCATCATTGATGATGTATCTTTGTGTGTGATTTGAAATGTGGATACAGAAAATACAAATTATTGAATCCAAAATCACTTTATACACTATGACTAACTTTTCATCATTTTCTTACTATTAAAATTCACATTTGAAAGTTTATTGTAGCTTCTATGAATTCAATAAGTAATTTTCTCACCTAGGAGATTGGAAAAAGATGCAAGGTAAATTTTTAGCATGATTTTTAGAAGGATTATCCTCCACTAGTTGTTTTTCATGACTTGGAAGGAGTTCTTTGTATACTTGTAGATCTAAATTTTATGATTATTTTGATGAATACTTTGTTTATTTGGTTAGAAGATAAGTATATGAAAAAATTGCAATCAGTTCAACTCTAGGAAGACAAAGAAAAAAGGTCCTTTACATGTTCTAGATGAAAGAAGAATGATCTCATGGGTGGAGGATGATATTCTTAGATAGAAAAAGTTAAATACTAGGTATACAAGATAAGGAGAGATACATCCTCCTTTGAAAGATTGATTTTTCAAAACATTTGTAAAATAAATGTATCTCATCTAAAGCATGTGTTTCTTTGTTTGGTATGTCAAAACAAAATTTTAATTCATGATATATATGATTCATAGGATTGATCTTTAGGGGTCTTAGTTTTTCATCTCATGTAAATGAAATCAAGAAACTATGGATCATCTACTACTTCACAAGCCATATACAAGGTAAATTTTGTATTATCTAGTGTTAAACATCCTTTGGGTATACCAAGTGGTAATCAAACAAGTTGTTCTTGTTTGTTTGAGGGGACAAAATAACCCTAAGCCTCACTTTCAAGAGTCTTTTCAACCTCTCTAAATTTAATTCCATGGTCCTTTGTTGCTGTGGAAAGAAATGCCTATAGAATTGAAACCTATTTCATCATCTCCTATGATTGGTAGCTAATTAGAAAATTAAAGACAAATGTTAAAAATGAACCACCATGTCCACACAAGCCTAAATCTAATGGTAGATGGACTATTTTTTTGATTTCAGGTTGTATATAAAATTTAGTAATGATTGAGAGAATATAATAATTATTTAATAAAAAATATAATTTTAAAAATTCATCTTTAGACTATAAAATAGAATATTTTATAGAAAAACATAATAATTTAAAATATTTCTTAAAGATCAAATATAAGATTATTATCGAGTTGTGATTGAATTTTTCCTTTTTTTGATGCAATATTAAATATATTAATTTTAAATATTTTTGTTAGAATATATAATCATTTTTCAAAAAATGAATTTTTAATATATCAATTTATAAATTCATTTTTTAATATTATAATAAATGTAATTTATTTATAATTTTTTAAATGATAATTGTGATTATTTTACTTTTTAGAAATATTTAGATATTTTTGTTTTAATAGTATTTGTATTCAAAACTTTAATAACATTTTTATTAATAATTGTTTATGTTAGGATTTACAAAAGTATAGTTACACAATTAAGAAGAAAAAAAAAGTAGGTTTAAAATTTATACAAAACAACAATATGAAATATAAACACAAACAGAAGTACTAAACAACATAAAAAAAATATTATAGCTTTGCTCTGATTATGAAAACTCAGATGAAATGTGTTTTATCAAGATTTATGCTCTGAAATTTCAGTTTTCTTCTAGTTATGAAAATGGGGATTGTCATACAATTGTAAGCAGGAAGGCCAAATGCCTAGCAAAAAAAGGTGTCAACACTCTATTCCCAAATATAGATTGTGATAGCTCTAAAAAAGCTACATTTGGGAACATAAATTTTCGCAGAGAAAATTCATACCAATACAGTTGCAAGCCAGGATTAATGGAGGGAAAAAGAATTCAAGCCTAATATCTAAAAGGGTTTCGAGCATGGAATCAAAAAGAAGAAAGGAATCAGAACTACGGGAAAAAGAATACATATTTAATCATAATACTAGAAACCCTTCTCCATTTCAGAAAAAAATCCCAGAAAAATTATGGGTAATCCCTCTATATACCTATGTTCTGAGATTTGCTACTAGTGTGAATCGCATTAATCTTGGTGATCAAGACACATAAGGTAGTTTGTCTCTAGGTCAAATTGATGGCCCCAAGGAAATATCATGAGCAATATTTCAAACTTAGAAGGTAGAAGTTGAACCCCAAAGTTAGGGCTTCCTAAAGCTATTATCGACATAGGAAGTAAAGAGCCAAGAACACCACAAAAAGATAACATTGGAAATAAATCTAGACATTATTTATTCTAATTTGAAAGAAATATGAGAATCTAGGGAATTTGGCAGTGTGGTGTGGCCTAGTTACTCCTCTTGAAGGAAATTTTTTTTATAGTAAAATGTAGTAATGTAGAGTTTAAAAATAAATTATTTTCTAGCAAGCTATTGATTTTTAAAGGTCGTGTATTTCACTTCTTTAATTGGTATTCTAATTTCAATGTTAAAACTTATAATTTGACAAAGTTGTCCAATTGGATTAGCCTAAGATATCTCCCGGTGGAATACATAAACATAAATAACCTAGGCAAATTCCTAGGGTATGAAAAACCTAACTTTGGTACACAAGAGGTTAAAATATTAGTAGAAACAAATACAAATATCAAAAACCTAGGTGCAATGGAGGTTATTACATACTCTTAAGGTATATACATGAGTCCGAAATTTTATTAGGGACCAACTAAAGAAGATAGGGTAATTATACAAGATAGAATAAAGTTTACAAAACATAACAAAGATAACTAAGAGAGTCAAAAAGCTTATTGCCCTCCAAAACCAGAACTGGATCCAAATATGAATATCATACTTAAAAAACAAAGGGGGGAGATTTGAAATTCATTTCAATAAGAATTAAGAGAACTCTATGAATTCAACAATAGACCAAGCAAGAGAGGAAACTAAGAACAAAGAAATTGATGCTAGTAAATTAATTCTGGAATCTATATTAGTAGAGTCAAAAGGCCTCCAAAATGTAGCAAGGGAGCAGTTGACATTGTTGGAAAACTATCAGGCTAATAATGTGGAAGTCAACGGTCCTAGGAGTGATCAGGACAAAATAGTGGCTGATCAAGGCAAGGAAATAAAAGAGCGGATTTCAACTAAACTAGAAGCTATTTATGACATGATGGGTATAAATCAAGATAGGATAGTGGATTGTGAGTTAGATGGTGAAGAAAATATTGACGAGGAAAAAGAGTAATTAAAAATCATTAGTAAAATCATGGAACTAGACAATAGAGATCAAGGAGAAGAGGAAGAATGGTGGAATATAAGCATTGTATAAGGTAGTGATGAAAAGGAAACAAAGAGATTGGGTATGGCCTTTAATTGCTTAGAAAAGGAGAGTCCAAACTTTGGGAAAGTGACAAAAAAGAGAGGAATAAAATCACTAAATGGGCTAAGAGAGAAAGCTGGTGCAACAAAAGATCAGATAAAGTTAACATCAATCTTTCATGCAGGGAAGGGGAAGTACCTTCACAAGGAAAAATGAAGGTAACAATGTAGAATGTTAGGGGCTTAAACACCCCTAACAAACAACATTTATTTAAGTGTTGGATATCAACCTTTAGCTCAGACATTATCATGATCCAAGAAATGAAACTAAATGAGGAAGAAATGGACAAGTTTAATAGAAAATTGAGGATTTGGAAATATGACTGTATTGTAGCAGTTGGGGCATCAGGAGGTTTGGCTATAATATGGGACCCAAGAAGAGTCAATTTTGATAAGGTTATAAGTAAAGAACATTGGTAGGGGGTTGGGTCAAAAGTATAAATAGCTCATTAAAATTCTTTTTGATTAACATATATGGTCTCGTAAGCACAAATATAAAAAAAGGAAGTATGGTCTGAAGTTGATTTTTTTATGAGTTTGTATAATAATAGAAACTATATAATTGGGGGAGACTATAATGCAATCATGAATATAAATGAGAAAAATGGGGATAGTCGGCATGAATCGTAAACACTAAAGGATTTGAGAGATTGGATTATTAACAACAACATGATGGACATCGAAACCAACAATGGCAAGTTCACTTGGAATAATAGAAGAAAATGTTTTAGTAATATTACAGAGAGATTGGATAAGTTTCTACTTAAAGGAGATTTAATAGAATTTAAGAATTCATAAAAAGCCTTAATTCTGACAATAGCAAGATCATATCACTTTCATGTTCAATTATATATCGAAGGAGAAAGAGCCCCTAGAAATTGCCCTTTTAAATTTGAAAAGATGTGGTTTCAGAATGAACATTTTTTAGGAAAAGTGGAAGGAATGTACGTTCACATAATCCAAAATGTTTTTCTTTATTTAAAAATTAAAATACATCAAACATTTAATACTACAATGGAACCTAGAACATTTAAAGAATATATTTTTAATGAAAAAGAAAATATGGAAGCTGAGATTCATAGTTTAAATGAAGAATTCATTAGAGAAGGAATGTATTTAGACAAATTTAATAAAGAACAAGAGTTGTTTAGAAAATATGAGGATATCTTAACAAAAGAACAAATATTTTGGAAGCAAAAATCTTGGGAAACATGGTTGGCTGAAGGAGATGGGAATTTAAAAACAAAATAGCAATAGCACAAGATAATGGAGATATATCAATAAGATTATAAGAATAAAAGGTCAAAGAGGAAATGCCATGGAAGAACTAGAAGTAATTGCATAAGAGATATTCAACTTTTTCAAAAAAAAATTGAACAATTGGGAACTTTTAGATCTTAAGGCACAAAATGGATTGCTAGCAAATATCCCTAAGATAGTATCAGATGAACAAAATAAAATGCTCACAAGAAAACTTACATTAACAGAAATTGAAAATGCTTTGAATCAACTACATCCTGACAAGGCCTCTGGTCTTGACGGATTCCCTATTGGATTTGTTGAGAAATGATAGCACTTTTGCGGGAAGGAATTATGGGAGGCAATAGAAAATATGACAAATTTAGGAAGAATTATGAAAGAAATAAATAACATGTTTTTACCCTTATTCCAAAAAAGGATAAATCAAAGGAATTAGATGATTTTAGACCAATCTCAATCTGCAACACTATCTATAAGATTCTTTCTAAAGCATTGGCTAATAGCGTTAAGCATATTTTACCATACATAATATCAAAAGAACAAATAGAGTTTGTTCCTGGTAGATCCACTTTGGATGGAGTTATTGTAGCTTAGGAAACTATACATTCAGTTCAACACAACTTAATACCCGATATGTTGATAAAATTGGATATAAAAAAATCCTATGATAAAGTTGACTCGAGATTCCTCTGTAAATGCATGAAAGCCTTTAGCTTTTCTAAATAGTAGATTAACTTGATTTTCAGTTTATTTCAAGCCCCCATGTGTCAATTTTAGTCAATAGAGCCCCAGAAGGATAAATTTAAGATATCTAGGGGACTCAAAAAGGGAGATCCAATATCCCATTTCTTGTTTATAATAAAGGCAAAATCCTTCAGAAGAGCGGTACTTAAAGCACAAGAACAAAACAAAATTAAAGGCATCAAAGTCGCGAGAGAAATGAATAATGTAACACACCAATAGTTTGTGGATGATACACATTTATTTGGGGAAGGAACTAAGAAATAAGCCAAAGAATTTAAATCCTTAATAATTATATGAAATCATTTGGGCATATGTTAAATGTCAATAAATCATAGGTATTTTTTCTAAACATGAATAGAAGAATAGAGGAAGAGATTTGCAACATTTTAGGCTTCAAAAAAGGGAAGTTTTGTAGTAAATATTTAGGTTTGCCACTAGATAAAGGAAACTAAACTAATAAATTATGGGATCCAATTCTCAATAGAATGGGTCAAGGAATGGATACTTGGAAAGGAAAATAGTTATCCAATGTTGGCAAAGAAACAAGGCTGAGATAAATGATGTCAACATTGTTGGCAAGTCAGGTGTGTTGTCATTAATGTCAACATATTTGTTGGATAGTTTGGTCAGTAGTGCAGTATGATTAGAGGTTTGATGAGGTCTAATTATTGAAGATAATTGGTTGCAGACATCAGGAGATGTTGAAGATAGTTTGTACTTGGTTGATGGCATATTACAGAGGTGTGCATGATGATTTGGATATGATATGAGGTCAGGTATGATGACTAGTTTTTACACTGTCTCCTAGTGTTGACAGTGTGACTGTAATTGGTCTGGTGTGAACTTCCAGGTTGATATTTTTCTTTGCACATCTGGGTGTATGTTTGGGACATTCTAATGTGTCCTCAATTCAAAAGGTTTGTGGTCTAGAGATCTGCAAGGCATTTTTCAGGTGTATCAATGGATGTTGACAGTGTTCTTGAGGTTCGGTATGAGAGATACTGGTGAATCCAATGACTTGGGTGGCTTTAGATATTTGTGTGTTCTTCATGATGCATATGGATTTCCTTGAGTTATGTGCCTACTGAGTTGGTGGTCCACATCAATTGCAGTGATTGAGATTGGAGGATTTTTCAGTTGGTGGTGGTTTTTCTTATGTTCTTGGCTGACTTGATTAGTAAAACATTTTTTGGATGAATGAGGCGCAATTTGCGGATGTGTTACGTGCTTGAGGATTGATGAAAAGATTCTTGCCTATGTTTTGAAAGTCAAACATGAATTTGAATTGTTAATTTTTGTGCATCGATTTGTAGTTTAAAATTAGGGCTTTCTCGACCTTGTTTGTTTCTCAAGGTTGATAAATCAAACATTTTTAGGGAAAAATCTATTGTTGTGGATACGTGTGATTTCTTGGAGAGAAAGTGTGCAGATCTGTTGAGGGTTGAATAACTCATCTAAAGGTGGAAGAGAGGATTTTAAAAGAGATTTGATTGTGGTTCATTGGAGTTGACCTAGGCATAGCATAGATGTCATTATACAGCTCATAAAATTTCATCTTATACTCTGATTGATCATTGTAGTGATCTTGTAAGGTAGCGAACCTTCCTTTGCATTGTAGCCCTTTGTATTTGAGCAGTGTGCTCTAGTCCATGTGCATGAATGCAAGTGTATTCCCCATTTGTAATAAGTTATACTTCTAGCAAGGTATAGTATTATTGTGGGTTCCAGCTCCACCGTGGTTTTTCCCCTTTTAGGGTTTCCACAATAAAAATCCTTGTGTTATGTGTTGTGGTTATGTTTTTAAATTCATGCATGCAAGTTTAATTCTTTAATATTATAAATAAGGGTTTTATGGTTTAAGGGTTTTTGAAGGTTTGAGCTATTTTTGGAACAACTGATTCACCCCCCTCTTAGTTGTTCGCTACCATATTTTCTACAATTGGTATTGTTACTAAATTTTCACATATTTTTCGATTTAGTGGAGCCATATGTAGTTTTGAAGGAAAAAAATCCCATGTAAATCTTCATATATACTAGAGATAGGCTTTTTAGTTTCTAACTTGTTTGCTTCATGTGTAGATATAGGTATTTAACCTCTAGCACATGGGGTAAAATAGGCTCCCACAAGGGTAGAGCCCAGCATGTTACAAGATAGCAAATAAGATGTAATGGAGTCAAATGTCACAGAGTGACTATGTACAACTGTAAAAGTGCAAAAATAACATGCTACAAGAACCCAAAATGAAGCTATAGAATGACGCCAAGGTGATCAAAGATGCAAAAGTGTCACAGTTGGAAGGCAAAGGCTTATACCGATGCAAGTGTTTTTCATCAACAAGAGTCACCTCGATGATGACACTTAGGAAAAAGAAAATGTGATTTGGAGAACATACCCTAATTGAGGAGCTGAACACTAAGCCAAAGGTTCATTTCATTGTAGGTTATGTTGATAGCATCAGATGAACAAAAGAAAAGAAATGAATTGGCATAACTTGCACTGATGTGTCCCACCAGCATGAAAATCACCAGGGGAAAAGGCATTTTTCTATCTTGTCGATAACCAATGAGGTTATCAGTAAGACTTTCAATGATGGATGCCAGAGAAGGATTGTTCTATCAGCGGGAGCTTCGTCAATGGATATCATTGGTGTAACTAATTTTGTCAGGGTAAGTGCTTTCAGGTTCCACCAAATCCCGATGGGCACATTGGCACAACTTGTGGTGACATATGATTTAGAAGACCGTTGTGAAGAGGGATTGGTAAGACTTATACCGATGAGCTTTATCAGTGAAACATGTGTTGTCACCAAAGGGATTTTTTTGTCTTGTCGATAATCGATGAGGCTATCGATAAGACTTATGTCGATACGTATCTAAATAGAAAGAAATCTTTCGGTGGAGGTTTGGCCAATGAGGGTCATCAAAATAGCTTGGGTAGTCGACATACCATTTTTTGCGATGCCCGATGAGCCTATCAACATAGTTTACTGTGATAAAGGGTGTTTGAGGTTGTTATAAGAAAGACATCAGGAGCACTTTCACCAATGGATGATTATCGACATAGCAACCTTTATCAGTATGATGTCTTGATAGGCTTGCCGATCCCCGATGTGGCTATCGGTGTGACATATGCCGATGGAAAAGGGGGAAAAGTTATATGTCGGTGGTGCCAATAGGAGAATATTTGTCAGGGAAACCTATTATGCCATGAAAGGCACGTCAGTCAGAGCCCTGACAACTTCTTTAGATGCTTACTCCATCAAACCCACATCCATGGTGGTGGCACTTCTCCAATAGTAAAATGTGGGTCAAAGTGAAATGACAGTGAGCCAACAATAAATGCAGTTAATGAGATTAGAGGAAGGATTTTGATTTGGAGTTTGTCCTTTTTTTTGTTAGGAGTCTTGATGAGGTAGTGGTTGTTAGAAAGTAAAGTCCACCAAGATAACTGAGAGGGGGGGGGGGGGGGTGAATCAGTTATCAGATAATTATAATTTTTATCATCTTCAACATCATTAAACCATATAAGCAATATAATTACCAACCATAGAAAGATATTCATACACAATTACACAATAACACAAAATATGTTGACTAGGGAACCTCTTGATCAAAGAGTAAACCCCGGTGGGAATGATGCCCCAAAAAGATGCACTACTATGAATATTCCTTGTGAAAGGATGGACTCTATTAGGAGTCTTATGAAATACATTCAGTACATATAAATCCTTGTTAGGAGATTTTGAATCCCTGTTAAAAGATTCTAACCCTGTTAAGAGTTATGGAAGACAGAAGGACCCACTGCACAAATAGCTTCAGGGTAAGATCACTGGACTCACTATCCAAATAATCTTTGCATTATTCAGTAGAATAATATGTTACCTCTTCTATGACTATGCCAAACCGCACTCATTGTTACACCAGATCTCAATTTCAGATCTTTGTACTTCGCATGTCTTCCTTCACAATTCGCTTTCACATTTAGCTCTTTTCTTCAATTAATATTCATACACTACTATCCTCTTCTACATACAACAAGGAAAAGCATTCCTTCCTTTATACCACACTCAAATAATTACAAATGAGTCGGCACACAATTACAAAACAAAAGATTCCACACACTACACCAAAATTACATAAAACTGTCAGCTTCCAAATATAATAAATCTTCACTTGTGTGACTTCAAAGTTTGCGCTATCATCCACATCACTATCAATGTGTCTCTAACTTTCCTTTAACTACTCAAAGCCAGATTCCATCCCGATTAGGAGATATCATCCGATTTCCAAAAACCACTACTTAGGAACACTGCCTGAATACTGCTTCCACCAAAATGATCATAACTTTCATGAATAAAAGAATTACTGTCTGTACTCTTAACCATAGACATATAAAATATCAAAGAGTATATCCTCAACATTGCATAGCTCCAATTGCAATATACCACATGCGCTAATCAAAACACTGTCTGCTTCTCTGCAAGTCTTCGGTAAAACACTGTGTTGACATCAATGACAATCATAGTCATGAATGCAACAAGAAATGCTATAGAATGGGTGCCAAACACTTTAGCATTCATTCCAAACAATCTCCCCCATTGGCATTGATGGAAAAATAGATGAAAAACATCCAATGTTCCAAAAATCCAATACTGTAACACTACTTCTTCAAATCCTCTTCATCAATCAAATCTTGCTTTGTTATCCTATTCAGTTCTTTCATATTATTTTTCATGCATACTTCTCCCCCATTGACATCAATGACATAAATTTCATCACTATGTCAACAACAACTCAATGTCAAAAGACACTATTCAGAAAAAAAAATACATTTACTAGAGTCCTTGTGACTCAGCTCAGATACACATACTCCCCCATAGAGGAAGTACCAACATCCAGTCCAGAAGAAAGATAGGGCTCATATATTACTGGACGGATGCAACCAATTGCATCACTACTCAAAAGTAGGTTAGGGCATAACCCCAAGCATACCTCTCAGATACTCAAATGTATCCTTAGGCAAAGGCTTTGTAAATATGTTTGCTATCTGTTCCTGTGTGTGTGAAAATTGTACCTAATCTGTAGACACAACACCTCAGTAAAACATTAGAGGTTAGCTATAATCAAAATCGTGCAAAATTGAAATCTAATCTAACCAAGTGATTTACTACCTTCTAATAGGTGCGAGATTGATGTTCTTAGATTGTTATCGAGATCAGTGACCTAGATGACACCTAAATGAAGGATTTGAATGCAAAACTGATATAATATATGAATGCAATTAATCTATTTTTTTTTAATATTTTAGACTCAATAAGAATGATAAAAACTTGATATGAATCTATGATATGTAAAAACTGATATGCTATGAATTGATCTAACAATGATATGATATGAAAAACTAAATGAATGTAAAAACCAAATTGATCTTACAATAGCCTTGATTCGCAATAAGCTTTGATTCTCCAGATAGCAATTCTTCAGCGTGATTATGCAAAATTATGAGATGAATTATGAAGAGCTGAGCCTTGATTTTATAGAAATCTAGTGCTTTAGAGGTGCATGGATAAAAGCCATAAATCACTCAAATAACTCAGGTTGATTTTTGAGTTATTTTAAAATAAAGAATAATTAACTCACAAAAACATGCAAAAGAAAAGTTTAACTCAAAATAGAGTTTAGCTTTAATTGATAATTGATAGTTGTATGCTTTTATGATTGTGCATGTTTTATTTATGAATTAATTTAATAATAAAGTGATTTATTTCCAACTTAACT
The DNA here is from genome assembly GCA_027943335.1 of Chamaecyparis obtusa. NCBI lineage: Eukaryota > Viridiplantae > Streptophyta > Pinopsida > Cupressales > Cupressaceae > Chamaecyparis > Chamaecyparis obtusa. The sequence goes on from BSBK01001013.1 coordinate 1,682,434, forward strand.
GCTTTTAAAAATAAAACAATTGATTTATGGGTTAATCAATCATTTAATCAAACTTTTATTCTAAAAATAATATTATTAAATATGACAACTTGCTTTAATTAATTAAATAAGAATTTAATCAATTAATGATAGGAATTTTTATTTATTGTCAAAATTAAATAATAATAATTGGGAATAAATATAATTAAATTCAATTAAATAATTAAATGGCAGTATTAAATCCAATTAATTAAATATGCAAAATATTTAATTAATCAAATTTTAGGATAAATTAGATTTATTGCCAAATAATCATTAAATCAAAGATAATTGTGATGATTAGGAATATTACTAGGAATATTCCGTGATTCAAAATTTAGAATAATCAATTATGATTCGATGATGTTCAGATGTGCCTTTGGTTAGGACTTCGATGTCGATTTCATTCGATATGTTGATATAGGAGCTTAATGAACCTATAGCCCACTTTTGGGGTATTACATTTTGCCCCTCTTTGAATTACTATGCGAAGCATAGTGGTTCAAAAACAGTCTGTGTTTGATAGAGATATGAAATAGATTTGAAATTGATAATTGATATGAGACAGAAGCTGATTGATATTGATTTGATATGAAGATAATAGGTCCTGAATGACCAAAGATAATGTTCACTGTAGCAGTGATGAATCGAGGATTGCAAAAAAAAAGTTTCAAAACACTTGATTCTGAACCTTATGATTGCGAAGAAGTGAGTGACCGGTTATAGACTCGATTGTCTTAGCAGAACTAGCAGGTATCACATCCGAACCCTTCAGTTGCTGAAGAACCAAGGAAAGAACACTATGATCTGATGGTTGCAAAAACTGATACAGTTTACAAGATTAGGAGAATACCAGATTGATATGGATCTTGATGAATCTAATATGCCCCAAGTGATGATAGATTTGCCCCGAGCGATGAGGTCTTTTTTGATGAATCAGTAACTAGACGTGGTTGTTGTCTTGATTACTAAGGAAGATATGATTTCCATAAAGATATGATTTCAAATTTGATTACAGACTTTGAATGATGTGTAATACCATGCCCCCTTCAGGATTAAAATTGAAATCTAACAAGAAAAAGTCAGCGTTGATAGGTTAGAAGCATGCTAATTGATTTGAGAAGTGGTTAAACATGTTTGGGAACACATTTTGCATCGTTTGGAGGTCCCGACGTCCAAGTTTGACTAGGTTAAACCATGAGTTGACCATGGTTAACCAAGTTGAAATTTTGATAGTTTGATGTAAGATAATCAATTAAGTTGAATTATGGATTTCTGTGATGATCGAAGGTCGAATATGCAAGTAGTTGACAATATGAATGATCTCAGATTTTGATTTTGATCCCGAAAAAGGATTCTACTTGCTATTTCGTTGGAGGAACCTTCATGTGAGATTCAGCTCTTGAAGAGACAAGTGGAGAATTGTTTAAGCATTGAAGTTCATTTTGCCATTGTGAGATCATGCAAAGTGCAAAATGCAAAGAGACATGCAAAATGAAATGCAACCTAAGACCTAGGACCTAGTCATTGATCATATGTCGATTTGTTATCATCATTGAACTTTTAGGTAACCAGATAAATCAATACAATGCCCACTAGCTATGAAACCATAGACATATGAATATCAATTTGTATGCGCAAGAATCAATACAACACCCACTGGACAACAACCATGGATATATGAATATTGATTTTATTTTTGGAATGTCAGATTAGATATAAGCACCAAGGAATAAACACCAGGATGACCTGAATATCATGTCCATTTTGATATAGCAATTTGTATAAGCATCAAAACATAAACATCGTGATGACCTGAATATGCCTTGCATGACAAACACATCAAGCAGTCAAGAGATCATTCTAAATCTAGTGTGAATTACCCGTAGTGACCCTTTATCATTCACATCCTTAGGTAAGATCGCGTTTCACAGTAGGAGAAAGAACTTACTCAAAAAGACAATAGTGAAATCAAACTTCCTTGAATTTTTTGGGTATCAATGGTTGAGGTACGCATGGCCATCCAATTTGAGATAGAGGCTCTTACAGTCGGACACCATTTCAATCCAAAATTTCCAAAGATGTTAGATTTTCACATACAAGCATAAGACAAAGAAAATATTATGCCCCTAGTCATCACTCTCTAAATCCTATAAAGGAAATCATCGAAGAGCTCGAAGGGATACAATATGCAAAAATCTCAATGCGAATCAATAAGCATACAAGGAGATAAAATCATGGAAAAAGAATAGATTGTTTTCAGTTGAGTTTTGATGTCTGATTGCGTTGTTGATGCAAAATCCTTTCTGGAGATAAGACAGATTGACTAACTCGGATGAAGCTTCAAAGGACTCTAACTAGATATGATACATCTCAGATACATGGGAGACCATAGGATATAACATTGATTGCCCCCAAGTGTTCAGCATTGATAAGATACAAACGCTTGAGCTGATTGGTGTACAGAATGACTTAATTGAAAATTGGAAATGTAGAAACAAACCGAGAGATATGTACAAACTAAAGTAAGACTGAAAGCTGGGAAAGACCAAGATTGCACTGATAGATGGAGCATTTTGAAACAAGTGGCACCCATTTGCCTGGTTTTCACCATCTTGGCAGAGATTCTATTTTTGCTACCAAGGCGCCTGTTTCCAGGTTTTCACCAAGGCACGTTTTCTTTTTCTCATTTTTTTGTATTTTTCATTTTTCAATTTTTTTGAATTTTTGATATTTTTCAATTTTTTTGTCAATCATCAAGGCGCCTATTGCTAGTTTTTCACCAAGATGTTCATTTTTTCAAGACATTTTCCAATTTTAAAGATTTTTTTAGGACATTTTACCATAGACTGAATGCCTTAAGCGTAGAATTTCTTCAGATGGAGAATGTTGATTGGTTCTCAGAACTATTCTCCTTCAGTCATTGAGAGTTGATAGGCACCAGAGCCAAAAGTAGCAGTGATTACAAAGGGACCCAACCAATTGGGTTCAAATGGGATTGATTTTTAGGATTTTCTCTCAAGACTAGATCACCAACCTGAAATTCTCTATGTCTGACTTTCTTGTTGTAGCCTCTAGACATTCTCTTCTGATATACTCTGAGATGATCATACGCTACTTGTCTGTGCTCATCTAGTAGTTCAAGTTCTTGCAACCTAGACACTCTAGAGTCATCATCAGTTACTAGACCATGCATTCTGATTCTTAGTGATGAGATTTCAAACTTAATAGGCAGTACCGCTTTAGACCCATAAACTAAAGCAAAAGGTGTAGCCCCAGTAGGTGTTCTGATACTTGTTCTATAGGCCCAGAGAGCTAGATTGATCATGAGATGCCAATCTCTTCCTATTTTATTAACTGTTTGGTGCAAGATTTTTAATAGATTTTTGTTAGAGGCCTCAGCTTGGCCATTCCCTTGAGGATAGTAGATAGAAGACCAATGTTGTGTGATCTTGAATTTGGCACATAGATCATCTAGGTCTTTGTTCTTGAATTGTCCATCGTTATCTGTGATTATGGAATGAGGTATCCTATATTTGCATATGATATAGTTCAATATGAACATAGATATTTTCTTTCCAGTTGCTTGTGTTAAAGGGACTTCTTCTACCCATTTTGTAAAATAATCTGTAGCTGTGATTATATGGGTATGTCCATTAGAAGAATGAGGATGAATCATCCTGATAAGATCAAATGACCATTGATGGAAAGGCCATTGTGTAGTAAAGGGGATTAGATCCCTCCCTGGGGCATGAATTAAGTTGCCATGTACTTGACACTTTTGACAATTCTTAGCAAATTTGATAGACTCTTTCTCCATTTCAGGCCAATAGTACCCAGCCCTAATAAGTTTTCGAGCTAGTGTTAAACCGTTCGAGTGTGACCCACAAATACCATCATGGACTTCCTCTAATGCATGTTGAGACTCTTCCTATTCTAAACATCTAAGTAGTGTACCATCTAGACCTCATTTGTACAGGTCGTGACCAATGATGACATATCGGGAGGCATTACAAATAAGGTATCTCTTTTCATGGCGGTTGAAGATATCGGAAATGATTTGGTCTTTGAGATAGGAAAATAGGTTTTTGTATCTGGATGAATCATGACCTACAACAATGCAGATCACGTGGGTTTCAGGGGAATCATATGCAGGATAAGATAGTGCTTCTACCAGGAACTCGTAGTGTAGCTCATGTTTAGGCTGTTGTAATAAAGTAGATAATGTTGCCATTGCATCGGCAACCTTGTTCTCCGTTCTAGGAATTTTCTCAAATGTGATAGATATGAAATATTTCTTAAGATCATCTACCATTCTCTTGTAAGGAATGAGCTTTTCATATTTAGTTTGGTACACATCATTGACTTGATGAATAACAAGTTGAGAGGCTCCCTGAATGTGTAGCTCTGTTACTCTCCATTCAATTGCTATTTTCATACCATTAAAAATGGCTTCATATTCTGCAATATTGTTTGTGTAGGGGAACTTTAGTCTAAATGCTTTTGGGATGGAGTATCCTTGAGGAGTTATGAACAATATGCCTACTCCAGATCCATTCTGTGTATAGGAGCCATCAAAGAACAATTGCCATTCTCTAGAAGATAGGTGCATAATAGAGGAGTCTGGAAATTCCATTTGCATTGGTATGTCATCAAACATGGGTGCATCTGCTAGTTGATCAGCAATAACTTGACCTTTTATAGCTTTTCTTTCAACATATTCAATGTCAAATTCACTTAGAAGCATGACCCATTTAGCCAGTCTACCTATGAGGGTAGCCTTGCTTAGTAGGTATTTTAGTGGATCAATTTGTGCTACTAGATGCATGGTATGAGCTAACATATAGTGTCTCAGTTTCTGTGATGCAAAGATCATAGCGAGACAAGCTTTCTCAATCATAGAATAGTTCTTTTCATACGCCACCAATGTTCTGCTTATATAATAAATGGCTCTTTCCTTTTTGTCTTCATCATGTTGTGCTAGCAATGCCCCCAGTGATGTGGTTGTTGCGGAGACATATAAGATCAATGGCTTCCCATGAATAGGAGGCATCAAGATGGGAGGATTGGATAGATACTTCTTGATATGGTTAAAATTCTTTTCACACTCCTCATTCCATGCAAATGTCACACCTTTATGTAATGTTTTTGTAAAAGGCTGTGATATGTCCGCTAGCTGTGATATGAATCTTCTGATAGATTGAACTCTTCCTTGTAACGTCCTCATTTGACTAATATTCATGGGAGGTTGCATCTCTATTATAGCCTTGACTTTAGCTGGATCAACTTCAATGCCCTTCTCTGATCTGTAGACACAACACTTCAGTAAAACATTAGAGGTTAGCGATAATCAAAATCATGCAAAATTAAAATCTACTCTAACCAAGTGATTTACTACCTTCTAATAGGTGTGAGATTGATGTTCTTAGATTGCTATCGAGATCAGTGACCTAGACGACACCTAAACGAAAGATTTGAATGCAAAACTGATATGAAATATGAATGCAATTAATCTATTTTTTTTAAAGATATTTTCTATGCAATGATATGAAAACTTGATATGAAATCTATGCTAATATGGAAATTGATATGCTAAAATGATCTAACAATGATATGAAAAAGAATCTAAATGAATGTAAAAAAAAGAAATTGATCTCACAATAGCCTTGATTCGCAATAAGCTTTGATTCTCCAAATTCCAATTCTTCAAAATAGTTGTGCAATTCGTAGACGACTTTGGCAAAGTAAGCTTGCAGAATTATGAGATTCTATGGATTTGAGAGATGAATTATGAAGAGTTGAGCCTTGATTTTATAGAAATCCAGGGCTTTGGGGATGCATGGAAAAAGCCATAAATCGCTTAGATAAACTCATCTTGATTTTTGAGTTATCTGATCATGAAAGATAATTAGCTCACAAAATTATGCAAAAACATGCACAAATAGCTTTTTAACTCAAATTAGAGTTTAGATCAGCTTTTTGAACTCCAAAAGGATGTTGAGTTCTAAAAAGTCAACACTTTGCATTGATTTTCTAATTTGGAGTTTAACTGTTTATTTTGAATGTGCATAATAATTATGAATTAATTAAATAAATAAAGTGATTTATGCTCAACTTAACTGATTTTTGAAAATAAATAATTGATTTATGTGTTAATCAATTATTTAATCAAACTTTTATTAAAAACTATATTATTAAATAATGACAACTTGCTTTAATTAATTAAATAAAAATTTAATCAATTATTCATAGGATATTGGATTTATTGTCAAAATTAAATAATACAATTAATAATAGATAGAATTAAATTTAATTACACAATTAAGTGGCAAGATATTAAATCTAATTAATTAAATATGAAAATATTCAATTAATCAAACTTAGGATAAATGTGATTTATCGCCAAATAATCATTAAATTAAAGATAATTAAGATAATTAGGAATATTGCTAGGAATATTCTCCGATGCAAAATTTAAGATAATCAATTATGATTCGATGATGTTTAGATGTGCCTTAAATTAGGACTTTGATGTCGATTTCGTTCGAATTGTTGATATAGGAGATTAATGAACTTATAACCCATTTTTGGGGTATTACATTTTGCCCCTCTTTGAATTACTATGTGAAGCGCAGTGGTTCAAAGACAGTCTGTGTTTGATAGAGATATGAAATTGATTCAAAATTGATAATTGATATGAGACAGAAGCTGATTGATATTGATTTGATATGAGAATAATAGGTCCTGAATGGCCAAAAATAATGTTCACTGTAGCAGCGATGAACCGAGGATTGCAAAAAAAAAGTGTCAAAATACCTGATTCTGAACCTTATGATTGCGAAGAAGTGAGTGACCGGTTCTAGACTTGATTGTCTTAGTAGAACTAGCAGGTATCACATCTGAACCCTTCAGTTGCCGAAGAACCAAGGAAATAACATTGATGAACCGATGGTTCCAAAAAGCCGATACAGATTATAAGATTAGGAGGACACCAGATTGATATGGATCGACAAATCTGATATGCCCCAAGTGATGATAGATTTTCCCCGAGCGATGAGGACTTTTGATGAATCAACAACTAGACGTGGTTGTTGTCTTGATCACTGATGAAAGATAATAGATTCCAGATAAAATTAGATTTATAGACTTGAATGATGTGCAATACCATGCCCCCTTCGGGATTGAAATTGAAATCTGACAAGAAAAGTTAGCGTTGATAGTTTAGAAGCATGTTAATTGATTTGAGAAGTGGTTAAACACGTCTAGGAATGTATTCTTCATCATTTAGAGGTCCAGACGACCAAGTTTGACTAGGTGAAACTATGAGTTGACCATAGTTGACCAAGTTGAAATTTTGATAGTTTGATGTAAGATAATCAATTAAGTTGAATTATGGATTTCTGTGATGATCGAAGGTCAAATATGCAAGCAGTAGACCGTCCTGGGCCCAAAGTTTTAAATCGTGATTTTGACATAATAAACGATCCCAGATTTCAATTTTGATCCCGAAAAAGGATTCTACTTGCTATTTCATTGGAGGAACCTTCGTGTGAGATTCAGCTGTTGTTAGATTTGAAGATGTGAGTGGAGAATTGTTTAAGCATTGAAGTTCGTTTAGCCATTGTGAGATCATGCAAAATGAAAAATGCAAAGAGACATGCAAAATGAAATGCAACCTAAGACCTAGGACCTAGTCACTGATCATATGTTGATTTGTTACCATCATTGAACTTTTAGGTAACCGGATAAATCAATACAATGCCCACTAGCTATGAAACCATAGACATATGAATATCGATTTGTATGCGCAAGAATCAATACAACACCCACTGGTTAGGAAACCATGGATATATGAATATTGATTTTATTTTCAGAATGTCATATTAGATATAAGCACCAAGGCACAAATGCCAAGATGACCTGAATATCATGTCCATTTTGATATAGCAATTTGTATAAGCATCAAAACATAAATGTCGTGATGACCTGAATACGCTTTGCATTACAAACACATCAAAAAGCCAAGAGATTATTCTAAATCCAATGTGAATTACCCGTAGTGACCCTTTATCGTTCACATCCTTAGGTAAGATCGCGTTTCACAGTAGGACAAAGAACTCACTCAAAAAGACAATAGTTAGATCAAACTTCCTTGAATTTTCTGGGTATCAATGGTCAAGGTACGCATGGCCATCCAATTTGAGATAGAGGCTCTTACAGTCGGACACCATTTCAATCCATAATTTCCAAAGTTGTTAAATTTTCACATACAAGAAGAAAACAAAGAAAAGATTATGCCTCCAGTCATCACTCTCTAAATCCTATAAAGGACATCATCGAAGAGCTCAAAGGGACACAATATGTAGAAATCTCAATGCGAATCAGTAAGCATACAAGGAGATAAAAGCATGTAAAAAAAGCATAGATTATTTTTAGTTTGTTGCTTGATGTTTGATTGCGTTGTTGTAGTTGCAAAATTCTTTCTAGAGACAAGACTGACTGATTGACTTACATGAAGCTTCAAAGGACTCTGACTAGATATGATACATCTCAGATACATGGGAGACCATAGGATATGACATTGATTGCCCCCAAGTGTTAAGCATTGATAGGATACAAATGCTTGAGCTGATTGGTGTACAGACCGACTTACTTGAAAATTGGAAATGTAGAAACAAACCGAGAGATATGTACAAACTAAAGCAAAATTGAAAGCTGGGAAAGACCAAGATTGTGCTGATAGATGGATCATTTTGAAACAAGTGGCACCCATTTGCCGGGTTTTCACCATCTTGGCAGAGATTCTATTTTTGCTACCAAGGCGCCTGTTTCCAGGTTTTCACCAAGGCACTTTTCTTTTTTTTTTTCATTTTTTTATATTTTTTATTTTTCAATTTTTTTGTACTTTTGATATTTTTTGATTTTTTTGTGAATCATCAAGGTGCCTATTGCTAGGTTTTCACCAAGATGTTCATTTTTTCAGGACATTTTCCAATTTTTAAGATTTTTTTCAGGACATTTTACCATAGACTGAATGCCTTAAGCGTAGAATTTCTTCAGATGGAGAACATTGATTGGTTCTCGGAGCTGTTCTCCTTTAGTTGTTGAGAGTTGATAGGCACCAGAGCTGAAAGTAGCAGTGACAACAAAGGGACCCAACCAGTTGGGTTCAAACTTTCCCTTGCACTCTCTATGTGATTGATTTTTAGGATTTTCTCTCAAGACAAGATCCCCAACCAGAAATTCTCCGTGTCTGACTTTCTTGTTGTAGCCTCTAGACATTCTCTTTTGATATACTCTGAGATGATCATACGCTACTTGTTTGCGCTCATCTAGTAGTTCAAGTTCTTGCAACCTAGACACTCTAGAGTCATCATCAGTTACTAGACCATGCATTCTAATTCTAAGTGATGGGATTTCAAACTCAATAGGCAGTACCACTTCAGACCCATAAACTAAAGTGAAAGATGTAGCCCCAGTAGGTGTTCTGATACTTGCTCTGTAGGCCCAGAGAGCTAGATTGATCATGAGATGCCAGTCTCTTCCTATTTTATTAACTATTCTGTGCAAGATTTTCAATAGATTTTTGTTAGAGGCCTCAGCTTGTCCATTCCCTTGAGGATAGTAGATAGAAGACCAATGTTGTGTGATCTTGAATTTGGCACATAGATCATTGAGGTCTTTGTTCTTGAATTGTCCACCGTTATCTGTGATTATGGAATGAGGTATCCCATATCTGCATATGATATAGTTCAATATGAACATAGATATTTGATTTCTAGTTGCTTGTGTCAAAGGGACCGCCTCTACCCATTTTGTAAAATAATCTGTGGCTGTGATTATATAGGTATGTCCGTTAGAAGAATGAGGATGAATCATCCCGATAAGATCAAATGACCATTGATGGAAAGGCCATTGTGTAGTAAAGGGGATTAGATCCCTCCCTGGGGCATGAATTAAGTTGCCATGTACTTGACACTTTTGACAATTCTTAGCAAATTTGATAGACTCTTTCTCCATTTCAGGCCAATAGTACCCAGCCCTAATAAGTTTTTGAGCTAGTGTTAAATCGTTCGAGTGTGACTCGCAAATACCATCATGGACTTCCTCTAATGCACGTTGAGACTCTTCCCATTCTAAACATCTAAGTAGTGTACCATCTAGACCTTGTTTGTATAGGTTGTGACCAATGATGACATATCGGGAGGCATTACAAATAAGGTATCTCTTTTCATGGCGGTTGAAGGTATCAGGAATGATTTGGTCTTTGAGAGGAAAATAGGTTTTTGTATCTGGATGAATCATGACCAACAATGGTGCAGATCATGTGGGTTTCGAGGGAGTCATATGCAGGATAAGATAGTGCTTCCACCAGGAACTCATAGTGTAGCTCATGTTTAGGCTATTGTAATAAAGTAGATAATGTTGCTATTGCATCGACAACCTTGTTCTCCGTTCTAGGAATTTTCTCAAATGTGATAGATATGAAATATTTCTTAAGATCATCTACCATTCTCTTGTAAGGAATGAGCTTTTCATCTTTAGTTTGGTACACATCATTGACTTGATGAATAATAAGTTGAGAGTCTCCATGAATGTGTAGCTCCATTACTCTCCTTTCAATTGCTATTTTCATACCATTAGAAAGGGCTTCATATTCTGCAATATTGTTTGTGTAGGGGAACTTTAGTCTGAATGCTTTTGGGATGGAGTATCCTTGAGGAGTTATGAACAATATGCCCGCTCCAAATCCATTCTGTGTATAGGAGCCATCAAAGAACAATTGCCATTCTCTAGAAGATAGGTGCATAATAGAGGAGTCTGGAAATTCCATTTGCATTGGTGTGTCATCAAACATGGGTGCATCTACTAGTTGATCAGCAATAAATTGACCTTTTATAGCTTTTCTTTCAACATATTCAATGTCAAATTCACTTAGAAGCATGACCCATTTAGCCAGTCTACCTGTGAGGGTAGCCTTGCTTAGTAGGTATTTTAGTGGATCAAGTTTTGCTACTAGATGCGTGGTATGAGCTAACATATAGTGTCTTAGTTTATGTGATGCAAAGATCACAGTGAGACAAGCTTTCTCAATCATAGAATAGTTCTTTGTATATGCCACCAATGTTTTGCTTATATAATAAATGGCTCTTTCCTTTTTGTCTTCATCATGTTGCGCTAGCAATGCCCCCAGTGATGTGGCTGTTGTAGAGACATATAAGATCAATGGCTTCCCATGAATAGGAGGCATCAAGATGGGAGGATTGGATAGATACTTCTTGATATGGTTAAAATTCTTTTCACACTCCTCATTCCATGCAAATGTCACACCTTTATGTAATGTTTTTGTAAAAGGCTGTGATATGTCCGCTAGCTGTGATATGAATCTTCTGATAGATTGAACTCTTCCTTGCAACATCCTCATTTGACTAATATTCATGGGAGTTTCATCTCTATTATAGCCTTGACTTTAGCTGGATCAACTTCAATGCCCTTCTTTGAAACTATGTTTCCTAAGAGCTTTCCAGAAGTGACACCAAAAGCACACTTCTTAGGATTTAGTCGGAGACTAAACTTTTCCATTTTGTCTAGGATCATGCTCAAGTCTTTTAGATGTTTAGTTCTGATCATAGATTTTGCTAATGTGTCATCAACATAATCTTCCATGGTTTGATGCATCATGTCATGGAAAATAGATTTCATTGCTCTTTGATATGTAGCACCAGCATTTTTAAGCCCAAATGGCATGACATTCCAATAGAAGGTCCCCCATGCACATGTGAAAGCAGTTTTCTCTTGATCCTCTGGAGCAATTTTTATTTGATTATATCCAGAGAAACCATCCATTAAGGAATACATCTTGAAACCCGCAGTCATGTCCACTATCATATCAATGGTGGGTAGTGGAAAATCATCCTTAAGGCACACTTTATTCACATCTCTAAAGTATGTGCACACTTTGATTGAACCATCTGGTTTAGAAATAGGTACAATATTAGAGATCCACTCTACATATTTAATAACTTAGATGAATCCAGCTTTTAGGAGCTTCTCTAATTCAGTTTTTACCAAGAGTGCAACATGAGGATGCATCTTTCACAACTTTTTCTTAACAGGTTTGACATTTGGAGCTATGGATAAATGATGCATTATAAGATTAGGATCCAATCTTGGCATATCTGAGTATTTCCATGCAAAGTTGATCTTTTTCTCTGTTAGGAAGGTAGTAAATTTTTGCTTCTCTTCTTCTGATAATGATTGTGCTACATGTACCAATTGTGGTTCCTCTATTGTACCCAAATTGATAGATTGAGTGGGCTCAATTAGAACTGGAGATCTGTCCTATAAATGACTCAGAAGGACATCAAATATCTCATCCTTAGTGCCTCAGAGAGGTTTTCACCTTCAGATACATCTTTTATTTTTACTTTTGTAGGTTCTGAGACTGCCACAAAGTGGTTTTCACCCTCAGAACTCTTTTTCTTTTTATTCTTATTTTTTTGACTAAGATATTTGATGCTCGAATCAGTCATGTTGATGCTCGAGTCATTGATGGAAGTCCTCATAGGCTCAACTGCATTGAGGTAGCAAGCAAGGGAATAGTCATTCAAGAAGGTATAAATACCCTGGCTCAGATTTGTGGAGGTTTGATCAATAAGTTCTGGATATTGGATAGTCAAAGTAGGAAAAGATTGGGAGAAAGTGTTTATAGATATAGATTTGTCATCATTGGTCCTAACCTGACGCTTGAGTTCAAAGGTGATATTACAACTTAAGACATTCAATTCATGAATAGGCTCAATGTCATCATGGGAGTTCAATTCTGCCATAGGTGGATCAGACTTGATAGGTTCATCATTTCGCTCTAGACACACATTGGGATTAGGTACATATTGGTGAATAACATCAACATGTTTCTCTATAATAAGCTCATCTTCATCTGGTTTTGGAATGGCTCCCCATTCATAGCCATTTGATTCAGGTTCTGATTTAGGATCTCTAGGAAATCTTAGAACATGAGTAAAGTCGGGGTGAATACCCCAAGAAGGGTTACCCTTAGATTCTGATTTGAATTCATACTCATGGGAATCTGTCTCAGAATCACTACCACTTCCCTCTTCTTGATTGTTTTCAAGATTACCTGGTTCTTGTGTTGCAACTATCTCTTGATTGATAGTAGGTTCTTGTGTTTCTACCACATTAATTCTTTTGATTAGATCATCTTTATCATCAAGAAGGTCTTTGATTTCCTTAGGAAATTTTTCATAGGGGATGAATTCTGAGCTATCTAAATCACTATCTGATGGTTCTATTTCTTCTTTCTTAAGAAGAGGTTCTCCTAGTGCGATCTACTCTATGACATGGGAACAATTACCTTTGAGGTGATATGGTTTCTTCTTAAATCCTAAGCCAACTTTGTTTTTATTTTCTCTACCAGTATGTGGGAGAGGTGCCTCAAGACCTTTTCCTCTAATTCCTAGAGGTCCTTTACCTAAATATCCCATCTTAGCTATTAATTTATCTCCTGGACCATATGACTTGGAAGGGAGTTTGGATACTGCAGAGTCACCAGTTTGAACAATTTGAGATTCAGGTTCGTCTTTGTATAGCCATGATAGCACAACTTCATCCTCTTCAAATTCTTGCTTGGATACTTGTTCTGCTACAAAATTCTTTTTATATGCTTCCAGAGGTTCTTTAGAGTCTGGTTTGGATTGTTTCAAAGATTGCCCATAAGACTTAGGCGAGATAGGGAGAGATGTCAAAGATAAGACTGGCTCGATAGTATATTCTCCCATACAATTTTCTTTGATATTAACCTCTTTTGCAAGATCTTCCTTTTTAGATGTGGATGCTTCTTTAGTTGGTTCAATGGAAGATTCTTTGTTATTAGGTACAAGCTTATCTGCACTTTCCTTCAAGGTGTTGCAAGTTGTATTCAGATCTGTAGGGATAGTAACCTCTACTCCTTCATAAGGAAACTTCAAACATTGATGGTATGTAGAAGGAATAGCTTGCATTTCATGTATCCATGGTCTCCCTAGAAGGACGTTGTAGGAAAAAGGTAGATCAAGCACTTGACAGATGGTATCTTTGATAACTGGACCCACTTTGATAGGTAAGATAATGGTGCCTTTAGAAGATCTTTCTTGTTCATCATAGGCTTTGATAGTTATTTTCTTTCTAGGATCAATAGCCAATTCTAAAAATCCCAATTGTGTGATCAAGTTGTAAGAACAATTGTTTAGGCCAGCGCCCCCATCTATCAAGACACGTTTGACTCTATGATTCTGGATCAAGACTTCTATATGCAAATGCTGATTATGTGGGTGACTCAAGGAGTTGTCATCTTCCTTTGAAAAGGAGATATATTGCGGAGATGTAAGATGTCCAATAGTAGTCTGGAACCTGTCTAAATCAAGGTCATCAGGAACATTGGAACCGAGCAAAGATTTATCGAGAATGGCTCTATGAGCTAGAGATATTCGAAGCAACTCAAACATGGAGATTTTCACATTAGTGTGTTGGAGTTGTTGGACAATGCTATAAGATGTATGCCTTATATCCTTTGGATTGGAAGATTTGGAAGTAGCCTTCTATTTAGAAGCAAATGAAAGATTGAAGGGCACCTTAGGGACATTTGATGAATCTAGGATTTGGCCTTTTAGATGCTTTTGAGCTTGTGATCGAGTAACTACGTTAGCTGAGGAATGATCTCTATCTCTTCATACAATTGTGATGACATTGCAACTTTCAAAGAGACATGGTTCAACCATATTGATGACAACATTATTTCTAGGGTAGACATAGTTGACTTTTGCCCCCATATTAGGCTGAGAAGTTGAAACTTCTTGACCATGTTTCAGAAATGGTTATGTGAATGCTGTATGATCATTATTGCTCTGGGGATTGTTAATTGTGATGTCTCCACTATCAATCAGATCTTGAATGGTATGCTTCAAGTGGTAGCAATTATTAGTTTTGTGACCTTTACTCCAATGGAAATCACAAAATTTGTTTCCTCTCCACCATTTCAATTTGGGGTCCTGATCATTTGGTCAGATTGGTGGTAAAGAGATGATGTTATCAGCTAGTGAGTTTTCATAGCTGATTCTAAAGACTCTCCCAGAGGAGTAAACTTTCGATGTTTATCCCATCTTTTGTATTCTGGCTTCTTTGGAGATGGTTCAGAAGACTTTTGCTCTGAAGCTTTAATGGCTTGAGGGCCAAGAGTGAGATTGTACGCTAGTGCCTTTGATGGGGCACGAACAATGTCAACAATGCCATCTGTGATGATGCCCTTGGTCTTGTTCCAATTTTTGTTCTTGTCTTTAGAACTAGATCCTGATTCGTACTTGTCTTTTTGAAGTGTGATTTCTCCTTTTTTCACAAGCACTTTTTCAATTTTGATAGCATTATCCCCCATCTTATCAAAAGATGTATGATCTTGCATTTGCAGTGGATAATTGATTTCAGGAACAAGATTATTGATGAAGATTTCCAATTTTTCTGTTTCTAGAATAGGTCTGGCATATAGAGAGAACTTCTTCCTCCATCTCTTGAGAAATGTTAGGAATGGTTCCCCTGGGTATTGTTTGAGATTACAGATATCGATCGTGGTGACCGGGTGCTGAATATTGTAGGAGTATTGTTGATAAAACAATTTGATCAACTCCTCAAAAGTTTTGATAGTAGAAGGCAATTTTGAAAACCAATGAATGGATGCTCCTCCCAAAGATCTAGGAAAGAGGCGCATAAGGTAGGTCGGTTCATGCATGAACTCTATTGATTGTGTACAAAATTCCCTGACATGATCTTGAGGGTCAGAGTGCCCGTCATATTTATCATACTTTGGCATCTCCACTCTTTTTGGAAATGGTGGCATTTACAAGTCTTTGTCAAATGGAAAAGGACATAGAGCCTCCATGGAGAACTCTTTAGGTTCCTTCTCTTTCTTGAGATTGTTAAGTTCAACTTGTATAGCATGCATTTGTTTCATCATAGCCATGAGTGGATTCTCTTCCTCATGTGTAATGATGTCTTCAACATTAAAGTTGGGAGGAAGTTTAGCTCCTTGATGAGCTAATTGTAAAAAGTATGCTGCTCTATCTTCTTTCAAGAAATGCTTCATCATTTGTTTGAAGATATCATTTTGATATTGAGCAATTTCTTCAGGTGTGGGTTCCTAATTTGCACCATGTTGAGATTGAGCTCTTTGAGAGACAAAATTTGTCCCTGCTTGAGACATGGTAGGAGTTTGTGGACTCCCTGGATTAGATTGATGAGGGGTATGTTGAGTACCTCTGTGAGTTGATGGAGGAGGTATGTAACCAGATTTCAATCGATAGTTGCCAAGACCGTCATCCTCGTAAAGACCAGAATTGATGAGTTGCTCAAGAGTTGGAGTTTGGAGAGTGGTGATAGATTTCTTGTGAGAGGAAGCTCTAGTCTCCACCATTAACCTCAAGTGAAACAAAAGAATAAGATCTAGATAACCGAAGAATGAATTGAATCAAGATGATTAGATGACGCAACCTTGTCAAGGTTTGATTGATTTGAAGATTCGATTAGATGTGGATGAAGGATACTATGCCCTAGATGTATGGGTAGGTTCCCAAAAGATAGTGGACAAGATATCACAACACTTAGTCATTTTGATGATTGATTGATTGAAGATTGATAGTTATGACAAGGTTTTGACACGAGATGATAAAGACTCAAATCGATTAAATAGAAGGCTGAATCAGATTCAAAAGGCCACTTTAGGAAAATGATTGGATTCTCAATAGCTATTGCTCTATTCCTGACACAGTGATTCATTTGACAGATTCTTAAATTAGGCTGAAAAAGCTAAATATCTGGCAATTCTGACAATTTTCTGACAACTCTTAACAATTTTCCCAAATGACACTCTGCAGACTCGTATGACAGTGGGTATGCTATGAAATGATAGTTACAAAACTCGAACAACAGTGGGTAGCCACTGAAATGACACTTGAAAATCTCATACGACAGTTGCAGGATTTTGACTTTGAAAATTTGTTGGCATGAAAACTCGTATGACACTGGGTACTCAATCATATGACAGATGGGTTGTAATGAAATGATACTTTGAGAAAACTTTTATGACTTTCTGACCTCCTGAGATGACTTTTGACTCTAGAAAAAGATTTTACTTCAGATTTTGCAAATTTTGAGTTTTCAAATTCGGATTGTTTGCAAATTTCAATGTCCAGATTTGAGGATTGTAATAGATTTGTCCGTTTTCAATAACCAGATAGATAAACAAGCACACAAAATAGCAAGCAAGTGATTTCAAGCATGTCTAAAAATAATGAACAAGGGCAAAAGCAACCTTGCGCATGAACAATCAAGTGACTTATTTATTTATTCTAATCCTCAGAAGTGCTAATTGTGTATGTTCCAAAATATTTTGCAATGATGCACATATACCCTAGAAAATGAAAATTTGGCCTCGCTAGGGTTTTTAGTAATGGTTTGACTCTGAAACTTTTATGATCCAAAGGGGTGAACTCCAATCCCAACACACCAGGGTTTTGACACAATCTAAGAACTTAATCTTCAGGAGCTGCTAGGGAGATCTGACAACCCAACAATGAACCATACCCATGGAGATTTCTTCCATAAGGACATTTATATAGCGGCTGTCACTACCACGGTGAAAATGGCTATTACCACTTGAGGTTCTGTCAACGCAGTTTTCCCTATGAAGGGATGTCCGCTACGGTTAACCCTCTCTAAAGATGACTCACAATATTGTACCACAAGGGGACTTGGCTCCAGATCCAAGGTTTTTGACACCTTTTCACTTTTAACCCAAACAAAGCAAGTAGATTAATCCGACACGCTAAGACAAAGTTTTGCTTCACCAAGGTCTGTGATGTCAACTCCATGTGATCTATCAACCTCTTCGGGGAGAGAATTTATCACTCAATAAGAGAAGGTGTACTAACCAATTTTGAGTCACGAAAGCTCACGATGTCAACCCCACATGATCTATCAACCTCTCCTAGGAGAGAATGTATCGATCAATAAGAGAAGACGCACTAACCAAGTTGAATGTGAAACGCACTAAGTATCCTCCCTACCTACAAGGATTCTATCATCAAGAAGGATTTCATTGGGAATCCAATCTCTCAAGAATCACGAATAGTGTTCATAGGGCCTAATTACTATGTGAGCACAAATGTATGTTTCCAAAAAGCAAATCTACCAAAAGTACCCAAAAAGCAAAAAGAGGAACACTTAACACTTAAAGCAAATATGAGATGATTCCACAAGGTGGAACACTTAACACCTCACACAAGATGAAAATGAGTCCCCAACTTAGAAAACAAGTGAGTTCCTAAAAGCATAAATGGGTTGCCAAGTGGAACACTTAACACTTCTGTCCTGTTGACCCCTCCCCTTTAATGTGGTGCTGACCTTGCAACCATAAGGTGGAATGAGGGGTCAGAAAATTAGCGAGTCCAATAACCCAAGATAGCAATCAAGATCAATCACAAGTATCTAAGACTACTTAATGAATCCTTAAGGGGTCACAACCTAGTATCAATTATGCAAGTGTGTAGAAATAGACAAAAGCATGAAAAGATGCACACAAGCTAGACACATAATGTTAATAGATGAAAGAAAATACCTGGGATCCTCGCAACATGCTTAGTAGATTTTACCTGATTTTTGGCAATTCTTGTTGAGCTTTTCCATGCAAGCAAGTGACAAACTCTCCAACAAGCAAACAAGATATGCAACATATATTCAACTTATGAAAACCATAGGGTTAGCTCTAAAAATCAATTATTATCAGCAATAATAACCAGAAATTAACCCAAATGACAACTCATATCATTCATTGAACCATGTAAAAAAAAAAAGTGCATACCTATCACAAAACTTTATTTTTTTTGCTGCATTTGACCTAGTCAACAAGATTTGATTTTTTTTTATGATTTTGGCCACAAAAATAGAAATACAAAATAGAGACCCCTACTAAAAAATAGAGAGCTTTCCAAAAATGTAAAATTTTTAGAAAAATCTTTTCATTTGTGCCCTAGAGACCCGTTTTATCAAAACAGACTAGTTTTTGTAAATTGACTATTTGAGCTATTATATTGCATCCAAATTTAAAACACAAAGAATGGATTCCCTGTAGAATTTAAAGAGCTTTTCAAAAATATAAAAATTTCCAAAAAATATGCTGATTTGCGTCAGATATTAATTTTTTTCTGGAATTTCAAGAAAAAAATTATTAAAAATTCAAAACATCTCAAAAAATTCTAAATTTTTTATTGTAGCTTCTTTGATATGTATCCAATCTACAAAAAATTTTTTAGAGAAAAAAACTAAGCTGTTTGAGAGATAAAATTAAATCTTTGAAACTTTAGGGCTTTAGCTCCAAAAAAAAATCAAAACCAGCATGTAAAGGTGGGTTGCCCCACGGTGGGCGCCAGAAATGTGTGTGTGAAAATTGTACCTGATCTATAGACACAACACTTTAGTAAAACATTAGAGGTTAGCTATAATAAAAATTGTGCAAAATTGAAATCTAATCTAACCAAGCGATTTACTACCTTCTAATAGGTGTGAGATTGATGTTTTCAAATTGTTATCGAGATCAGTGACCTAGATGACACCTAAATGAAGGATTTGAATGCAAAAATGATATAAAATATGAATGCAATGAATCTATATTTTTTTTATATTTTAGATGCAATAAGAATGATAAAAACTTGATATGAATCTATGATATGTAAAAACTGATATGCTATGAATTGATCTAACAATGATATGATATGAAAAACTAAATGAATGTAAAAACCAAATTGATCTTACAATAGCCTTGATTCACAATAAGCTTTGATTCTCCAGATAGCAATTCTTCAGCGTGATTATGCAAAATTATGAGATGAATTATGAAGAGCTGAGCCTTGATTTTATAGAAATCTAGGGCTTTAGAGGTGCATGGATAAAAGCCATAAATCACTCAAATAACTCAGGTTGACTTTTGAGTTATTTTTAAATAAAGAATAATTAACTCACAAAAACATGCAAATGCAAAGTTTAACTCAAAATAGAGTTTAGCTTTAATTGATAATTGATAGTTGTATGCTTTTATGATTGTGCATGTTCTATTTATGAATTAATTTAATAATAAAGTGATTTATTTCCAACTTAATTGCTTTTAAAAATAAAACAATTGATTTATGGGTTAATCAATCATTTAATCAAACTTTTATTCCAAAAATAATATTATTAAATATGACAACTTGCTTTAATTAATTAAATAATAATTTAATCAATTAATGATAGGAATTTTTATTTATTGTCAAAATTAAATAATAATAATTGGGAATAAATATAATTAAATTCAATTAAATAATTAAGTGGCAGTATTAAATCCAATTAATTAAATATGCAAAATATTCAATTAATCAAATTTTAGGATAAATTAGATTTATCACCAAATAATCATTAAATCAAAGATAATTATGATGATTAGGAATATTACTAGGAATATTTCGCGATGCAGAATTTAGAATAATCAATTATGATTCGATGATGTTCAGATGTGCCTTTGGTTAGGACTTCGATGTCAATTTCGTTTGATATGTTGATATAGGAGGTTAATGAACCTATAGCCCATTTTTGGGGTATTACAGTTCCTTTGTGCTTATGTACTCCAATCTGACTTTTTTCTCAGCAACTTTCTCTCTTACAACATGATACTTGATCTCTATATATTTTGTCTTAGAATGTAGTACATGATTCTTAGACATACTGACTGTACTGGTGTTGTCATAATGTATAACAATAGGTTCAACAAATTTAATTCCAATATCCTTCAGCATTTGCTTCATCCAAATTATCTGGTTACAATTGTTTGCTGCTGCTACATACTCTACTTCTGCTGTGCTCTGTGAAATACAATTCTACTTCTTGCTTAGCCAAGAAATGAATCTTCCTCTGAGGAAAAATGCTCCTCCACTAGTGCTTTTCTTATCATCAACACTGCCTCCCCAATCAACATCTGTATATGCACATAGGGTAAGATCATCAGATTTTTCATACCACAATCCATAGTCCATTGTGCCTCTTAAATATCTCGGTATCCTCTTTACTGCTGCATAATGTGATTCTCTAGGTTCAGCTTGAAATCTTACTACAATTCCAACTGAATGTGCTATATCCGGTCTTGTGTGTGTCAAATACTGCAATCCTCCAATCATGGATCTGTATTTCTTCTGCTCAACTGTCAGTGTTTCATCTGTGCTAGATAACTTATGTCTAGTTACAATAGGTGTTCCAACTAGTTTACAGTCCTCCATTCCAAATCTTTTCAGCAAATCATTCAAGTACTTTGTTTGACTTACAAAGATACCATCATTGTTTTGTGTTATCTGTAATCCCAAAAAGTATTTCATCTCACCAATCATACTCATTTCAAATTCAGTCTTCATTTCATCAGCAAATTTGTCACTAGCCTCATTTTCTCCTCCAAAAATAATGTCATCATAAAAAATAACTATAATCAACAAACCATTTTCAGTTTTTTTTGTGTACAGATTGCTATCAGTTGTTCCTTTAGCAAATCCCAACTTTAACAAATACTTATCCAGTCTTGCATACCAAGTTCTAGGTGCTTGCTTTAGTCCATATAATGATTTCTTCAGTTTACATACCATGTCTCCTTCTTGAGTCAAAGGAAAACCTTCATGCTGCTAAATGTAGACTTCTTCTTCCATTTCTCCATTCAGAAATGCTGACTTCACATCCATTTGATACACTTTGAATTTCTTAAAAGCTGCATAGGCCAAAAACATTCTTACTGTTTCTTCATAGTCAATTCTTTATTGTTGTGAGTATCCCTTACATACCAATCTTGCTTTATTTCTTACAACTTCTCCTTGTTCATTCATCTTTTTTCCGAATACCCATTTAGTTCCAATTACATTCTTGTCTTTAGGTCTAGGGACCAATTCTCATGTCTTGTTCTTTTCTATCTGATCTAGTTCTTCTCTCATAGCACTAATCCAATGTTCATCTTCACAAGCTTCACTAGTAGATTTAGGTTCAATTTGAGAAATCAAACATAAATGTACCTTATTCCGAGTTAGAACTCCTCTGTCCAAACTTCCAATAACTTGTTCAATAGGATGATGTCTTGATAAATACATGTTTGGTGTCATAGTCTCAGATCTTGCTTCAACTATAGATTCTTCTCTAGATTCCTCTCTGGTTTCTTCAGCATGACTCTCATTCAACAATTCACTGTCAGTCTCATAGAATAATTTAGTAGTTTTAGTGTTAGGCTTAGGATAAGCTTCTTCATCAAATTCATAATCAAGCATTCTTTCTTGAATTTTGAACTTTTCATCAACTTTAACATTTGCACTCTCAACAATAGTTTTAGTTCTCTTATTGTAACATCTATATGCTTTGCTCTTCAAAGAATATCCAAGAAAAATACCTTCATCACTTCTAGGATCAAACTTTCCAATATCATCATATCTCTTTATAGAACATTTGCTTCCAAAAATTCTAAAATACTTAACTGAGGGTGCATGTCCAAACCATAATTCATAAGGTGTCTTGTCTGTGTCTGCTCTGATTTGTACTATGTTCATTTTATATACTATTGTATTCACTGCTTCTCTCCAAAATGTCTTCGCTAAATCATTCTCAAATAACATAGCTCTTGCTGCTTCAGTCACTAATCTATTTCTTCTTTCTGCAATACCATTTTGTTTAGGTGTTCTAGGGGCTAGAAACTATCTCTTAATACCATTCACTTCACAAAAAGTGTTAAACTCTCTAGAAGTAAATTCACCACCTCTATCAGATCTCAAACATTTAATCTTCATTCCAGATTCATTCTCAACTATGTTCTTAATGATCTTAAACTTATCAAATGCTTCAAATTTTTCTTTCAGAAATGCAATCCACATCATTCTTGTAAAATCATCAACAAGAATGATAAAATACCTTTCTCCATAGAATCCTCTAGTCCTAGTAGGACCGCTCAAGTCTGTATGAACAATCTCCA
This sequence comes from Chamaecyparis obtusa, assembly GCA_027943335.1. Lineage (NCBI taxonomy): Eukaryota > Viridiplantae > Streptophyta > Pinopsida > Cupressales > Cupressaceae > Chamaecyparis > Chamaecyparis obtusa. Next base: position 1,705,517 of record BSBK01001013.1, read on the forward strand.
ACTTCTCTGCCGATGTGAACTTCTTACTAGGAGATGAACTTCTCTTCTACTTAGCCATCACACATTCTTTGCAAATCATGTTAGTAGGCTTCATAATTTTAAGAAAATACCTTACTGCAAGTGTAGTACTCACTTTCACAATATTATCAAAGTTTATATGACAAAACCTTCTATGCCATAACCAACTATCATCAATCTTAATAATCAAACATGTCATCTCAGTAGGATTTAACTAAAATACATTACCTCTGGTTCTAGATCCAGTTCCAATCAGATTTCCATCTTTATCCTTTATCACACAAGTTTTCTCAATAAACCAAACTTGATATCCCTTATCAACTAATTGCCCAACACTCAAAAGATTATGTTTCAATCCATCCACAAAGTAAACATCATCAGTATTAGTCTTTCCATCAAGAGTAATAGATCCTATACCTTTAATCAAACAAGGTGCATTGTTACCAACTCTAACAACTCCTCCATCATAATTGTTAAACTTTATGTACTTTTTCATATCTCCAGTCATATGATGTGAACAACCATTGTCTATAATCCAATCAGCTTTCTTTTCAACTTGGGAAACTAAGGTTTTTTCTTCCTTAACATTAGTTTCAAATTTTTTTTCTTTAATTGCTACAAATCCTATTTCATCATTATTCTCAGTATCACTTTCACTTAAAGTTCTTTTAATACTAGCTTCAAGGTCTTCATCATTAGCATAATAACATTCCTTAGATCTTCTAGGCTTGAAATTATTTCTGTACTTCTTAACTCTCTTAGGACATTTAGATGCAAAATGACCATATTCTTGACAAGTCCAACATTTGAAAATTTTCTTACCATCTAGTTCTCTTTTCATAAGCAAGGCAATACCTTATTCAATCTTCTTGTCTTCTTCATTTCTAGATCTGCTGCTGCCAGCATAATCTCCGCTCACACTGATGCTTCTTGACAATGTAGGATGAACACTAAGAGCACTAAATGCTATCTCCATTCTAAGTAAGTCTTTTGATAACCTCAGGTTCATCTCTGCTGCTTCCAATCTTCCAAGAAAAGTCTCTCTTGTAAAGTAGATAGTACAAGGTATAACTTGTTCAATCATCTATGTTGTCTGCTTAAATACAGGAGTCAATGTCCTCAGAATTTTCCATATCACTTCATTCTCTGTCTTTGTTCCTGTATCATCTTAAAATGGAAGCACTTCCATGTTAAGAGCATTTAGCCCTCCGAGTAAGTGGTTTGGGGTCATATTGGATGCCTCAAATTGATCTTTTCTTTTGATCTAGCTTTCTCCCTGCTTTCCACCTCTTCCTCGCACTTGATTTCTTCATTCTAGGTGAAATTAGGGTTAGGATCTTAAGGATTCTCCTGAATTTCCCTCTTTTATGGCTCTATTTTCTAGGTAGGGTTTAGAAATGGATCCTCCTGGGCTTCATCATAGTAATCATAGGATTTTATGTCTATCTTTGACATTCTATCCTATTTTGGCATCAGTTCTAGGTTTCTGGGCATCCCCGAGACCTCCTGACTTGGTTCTGAGTCAATTTGGGACCAGGGTCAAGGTCGAGTTAGAACCTGACTAGGTCAGGGTCAAGCTAAGACCCTAACTAGGTAAGGTCCAACCTCAACTTTGACCCCTTCCTCCAAAATTACAATTTCCATAATTTTTGGGCTTCGGTCTTTCGGAAGATTTATTTTCCCGCCTCTGGGTCGGCCATTTCGGGTTTCAGGATGGTAAATCCTTTAATTGCATTTAATCTAGGTATATTTTCTAAAGGTTAGGACCTAATTGGGATGTAATTCTCTAAGGTGGCCCCTCTAGAGGAGTGTGCCCTAGATCACTATAAAAGGAGGCCTTCCTCTCTCATTTTCACATCAAGTTTTCACATCAAGTTTTCTCAATCAAGTTTTCATATCTCATCCTCAAGAAATTTCTCAAACTCTCAAGGTGATCAAGCAAGCATCCATTCAAGCATTTCAAGTCTTCTTCTCCATCCAAGTTCTCCATTGAAGATCAAGGATTCAAGCATTCAAGCCATTGAAGGGATTTGGTTCAAGCATTCAAGATTTATCATTCAAACCCTAGATCTAGCCATCATGATGGTGTGATCTTCCTTCAAGATCCTTTGTTCATCTTCAAGATCCATTTCATTCTCTTACCAAGGTGAATTCCAAGCATACAACCATAGAGGTTTGATTTACATTTATTGTTGTGTTCAAGCTTTCATATCAATATACTTGTTTACATTTCAAATACAATTGCATATCTATTGAATTGCATAGCTTCATTGTTAGATCCTTTTCTACTACTTGCTAGCATTCCTATTTCAATTTCAATATTAAGGTTGATTCCAAACTGGGGTTTGACCAAGGCAAACCCCCCAAACAAATAAACAAAACCATTTTTCTTACAGGTACAGGTGTAGAGTTTTAGATCTGAGAGCGAATTTGGATACCCTTTTCGACAAACTTCCGCGATCTACGAATAGAATTTGAATCAGACTTCAAATAAAGAATGTGGTATTTGACCTTTTATGAGGGTCAAACCTGAGCTGAGCCATCTTGAGGAAAGATTTTTGGGTTTTCTCTGTCTTGGCATTTCTAGTCCAAGACAGGTTTCAGATTTTCCCGAAAGTGCACACAGACATTAGAATTCAACATTTTCCATATTTGCCCTAATTTGAGGTTAGTACTTGTATTTCAATTATTCTATATTCTAAACATAATTCTCCACATAGGGAAATATTAGATTTATTCTCTCTTCCTACTCTTTTCCATAAATTGATTCGATTGTGCATTAACCTTTTTGGTTGATCAAATCGAATCTCTTCTTTGGGGAATTTGGGTTTGAGAATAGGTCTCATATTTCCCCCTCTACATTTGAATGGTGGTGAATCTATTTTACCACTATTCATTTTGGTGAACCCGACACACTTACCCTCCTTTGTTTTGTGGATTTAGATGCTCTATTGTGCTAGATCTTACTTTGTATTCCCTTGTGTGTTCACCTTCACTATTCATTTTGGTGAACCTGACATACTTACTCTCTTTCTTTTTGGTGTTAGATCATTTGTTTTCTTGAATTAAGATTAGATTTCTTTTATGCTCTTGCATTTACATTTCAAAAATCCAAAAAAACTGCAAAATTTCTTTAAAAATATAAAAATATTTACATTTTCATGCTTTTAGTATTCAACATGTATGATTCTTATTTTGAGTACTTTGATGAGGCTTTTGTTGTTCAAGATGATAGATACCTTAACGCGGTACATGGAAGTGAAGATGAAAATTGTTTGAATGAGATCTCCATTGATCCTATTCCTATTTCATCTTCCTCTACAACCTCTTCAATTGACCTTTACAAAGATGAATTAGGGATTGATGTTAATTCTTCTCCTAATCTATGTCTTTTCTATGAGCCTATTTTACAATACAATTTACCTTCTTTCTCCTTTAGGGATCAAGCTTTAATGAGTTTGGATGAGCCTACAATGCACTTAAAGGATAGGGATGATAATCCTCCTATTTGGGATGAACCTTTGGATTTGGATGTTGATTACTCTCTTCCTCATGAAACCATTATGGATAATCCTCCTATTTGGGATGAACCTTTGGATTTTGATGTTGATTACTCTCTTCCTCATGAAATCATTGTGCATAATTCTACTCTTTGGGATGAACCCTTGGATAAAGACATTGATTTATCCCCTCCTTGTAAAGATTTTTTAATACAAGAGGATGACATATTCTTTAAAACACACTACCCTTATGTGAAAGAAGATGACATTATAGATTCTCCACCTCCATGTAGGATTCCTTCTAGTGATGAGGCATTAGTGGAGAAAGATATGCATTCCCTTAACACTCTTCCTCTTATTGGTGATCTTATGGGAAATCACGATCCTACCTTAAAACCTTCTTACCACAGTATTACTTATATCTATTCCAATCCTTTTCCAACTGTGGTTCCAAGTGTTCCTTCAATTGTGTCTTCCATTCATATCACTTCCTACACTTTTACTAGTGTTCCTAATCTTCCTCATCCTAATCCTATATTTCCTAATCTGATTCCTAATTCTCCATCTTCTATTCCTAGTTGTTCCCATGCTTATGTTGAGGTTCAAACGATGGTTCATGATGTAGATGTGCAAAGATTCTTCAAAGTACCTTCTCCTTATTATCTGATCCATAAAGATAAGAGAAAAGAAATTTCCCCTTTGAGATTTATTCATAATTTTACCCCTCACTCTCTTTTCCCCTCTAGATTGGGGGGCAAGAGGTATATTTCTTCCTATCTTTTAGAATCCATTATGTTCTTGCTTTGAGCTTAATTGGTTATTATTTCATTTATATCGATGGTTTGTATTATGATAGTTTTTCATCCATTGCTCTCTTCTATTATTCCAGATATCTTTTCTAGGACATGTGTTTTGCAAAGGTATCCCTTGCTTTCATCTCTGGGGGGCAAGGTTCTTTCTTCTCTCTCTTTGTCTAGGGAGCAACTTTCCTTAGCTTAGTGGTATTTGTTTATATTGCAATATTATTTCATCATATTGACAAACGTTTTAACTATGGATAACCTTTTTATATGAGAAGTTGTTGTCCTAAGTCGTCACTTCTTCTCTATGTTGCAAATTATGTTATTTATAAACTATCACCCTTGCTTTGGTGTTAGAGTTGTTTTCCTCATTTCAAAGATTCCTCTTCCTCTTCCTTGCAGGGGGCTTGGTGATTGAATCTTTGTTCCTGCTTGATTTATTTTTGAAAGTTGATATTTTATTTAAAGCACTCCTCTATGATGGGGGTCTTGTTGATAAGATCTCTTTCATTTGAGGATCCTTTTTCCATGAGTGACATATCCTTTTCATGATTATCTATACTCTTAGATGTAGGGGTCAATATCCCTCGCTAAGAATATGGTATACATTATTGTAAATAGGATATCTCCTTGCATTCTAAAGTAGGTATCCTCTTCCATCTTTGTTCCTACACTTGGGGGGCAAGGATGCCATCTCCTTCTTTTCTGTCTTTCCCCGATGCACCTCTTTCCTTGGGTAAGCAGTATTTATCTATTATGTGATATCCAATCATACATAAAAAATTTGGTTTGCATTGAGGATCTTTGTCCTTGATCACAACCTATTTTGTTGTTTGACATTAGGTTTCCATGGTTGATATATCTCTCACCTTGGAAACTGAACAGTGTGCTATCCCTCATAAGGGTTACTTTCTTTTCACTTCTTGCATGATATCTCTTTACATTCGTCCCTTCCATGGCCTCATAGGAGCTGTGACCTTCTTGGCTTAGATTGGGTGTTGTTTGTGGATATTGTCTTGATGCTGAAGAAAGGCTTTATCCTTGTTCTTTTTCTTTCCTTAACATGACAAAATAGTATGTTTTTGCCATATTAAGGAGGGGGGCATATATTGGGTCTCCCTTGTACTATAGTTTTTTATTTTTATATGCTAAATCTTGGAAGGTAATGCACATAAGTTGCTAAATCCTGAGGAGACACACATTTTTCAAAATTTTCAATATGCTAAATCCGCTGAAGGTAACGCACATAAGTTGCTAAATCCTGAAAAGACATGCACTTATATGCTAAATCTTCCGATGGTAACACACATAAGTTGCTAAATCCTGAGGAGACATGCATTTCATATTCATAGTGATAAAAGAAGGTGGATCTATGAATATTCTAGAAGCCGTCAGAAGATGCATTACAATTACAAGCATAGTTTATGGGTGAAACTGTTGGGCTCTCCCTCCAGGGTGATTCACAGTAAGGTGGGCATCTTACTAGGTGAGGTAATCACTTTCTCATTTCTTTCTTTTTTGCTTTCATGCTAGTAGGATAGGATCATGAAGCTATGTTATTTATAGTGTTTCTCTTATCTTTCTTATGTAAACATTTATGCTTTTATGATAGCTTTCCAAATATGATATTAACATGAGGAATATTTCTTAGTGAGGTTTCTTATGCTAATTGATTTGGGTTATTTAGTGCTAACCCTTGTTCTTTTCATTTTATTGTTTCACACCCTTGTGTGTGTATGTTGAGTTATAATATTTAGTTTGGGGGCTCATGTCCTTAGCTAAGTGTTATTTTATCTCTTTTTGAATCCACTTGGATCTCCTCTTTCTTCTCCTTTACCAAGAGTTTGCATCAAATCCATACTCTTGCTAAAGTGGGGGCTTAATGTATCGTCTTAAAATGGAAGCACTTCCATGTTAAGAGCATTTATCCCTCTAAGTAAGTGGTTTTGGGTCATATTGGATACCTCAAATTGATCTTTGCTTTTGATTTGGCTTTCTCCCCACTTTCCACTTCTTCCTCGCACTTGATTTCTTCATTCTAGGTGAAATTAGGGTTAGGATCTTAAGGATTCTCCTAAATTTCCCTCTTCTATGGCTCTATTTTATATGTAGGGTTTAGAAATGGATCCTCCTAGGCTTCATCATAGTAATCATAGGATTTTATGTCTATCTCTGACATTCTATCCTATTCTGGCATCAGTTCTAGGTTTTTGGGCATCCTCGAGACCTCCTGACTTGGTTCTGAGTCAATTTGGGACTAGGGTCAAGGTCGAGTTAGAACCTGAATAGGTTAGGGTTGAGCTAAGACCCTAACTAGGTCAGGTCCAACCTCAACTTTGACCCCTTCCTCCAAAATTATAATTTCCAAAATTTCTGGGCTTCGGGCTTTCGGGAGATTTATTTTCCCACCTCCAGGTCGGCCATTTCGGGTTTCGGGATGGTAAATCCTTTAGTTACATTTAATATAAGTATATTTTCTGAATGTTAGGACCTAATTGGGATTTAATTCTCCAAGGTGGGCCCTCTAGAGGAGTGTGCCCTAGATCACTATAAAAAGAGGCCTTCCTCTCTCATTTTCACATCAAGTTTTCTCAATCAAGTTTTCATATCTCATCCTCAAGCAATTTCTCAATCTCTCAAGGTGATCAAGCAAGCATCCATTCAAGCATTTCAAGTCTTCTTCTCCATCCAAGTTTTCCATTAAAGATCAAGGATTCAAGCATTCAAGCCATTGAAGGGATTTGGTTCAAGCATTCAAGATTTATCATTCAAACCCTAGATCTAGCCATCGTGATGGTGTGATCTTCCTTCAAGATCCTTTGTTCATCTTCAAGATCCATTTAATTCTCTTACCAAGGTGAATTCCAAGCATACAAACATGGAGGTTTGATTTACATTTATTGTTGTGTTCAAGCTTTCATATCAATATACTTGTTTACATTTCAAATACAATTGCATATCTATTGAATTGCATAGCTTCATTGTTAGCTCCTTTTCTACTACTTGCTAGCATTCCTATTTCAATTTCAATATTAAGGTTGATTCCAAACTAGGGTTTGACCAAGGCAAACCCCCCAAAAAAACAAACAAAACCATTTTTCTTGCAAGTACAGGTGCAGAGTTTCAGATCTGAGAGCGAATTTGGATACCCTTTTCGGCAAACTTCTGGGATCTGTGAACAGAATTTGAATCAGACTTCAAACAAAAAATGTAGTATTTGACCTTTTATGAGGGTCAAACTTGACCTCCCTTAGAATTGGAAAATATTTTTGGGTTTTGTAGATCTCACAGTTTCGATTCTAGAAAGTGAAAATCAACAGTTTTTGAGATTGTTTGACAAGGTTTTCAACAGGTTATTTTTCGGAGGTAAGTGCCTTTATCTCTTCATTTCAATATTAATCATCTATATTTGCTTTCCATATCAATATAATTCAAATGTAAGTGTAAAATATTAGTTTTGGGGTCTCTTTTATGTGCAAACCATTGTTCTAGGACCCCATCCATATTTTATCCTTTATAGTTCCTCCACAAGATTTTATCCCTGCAACAATTTCTGACATTCTACCAATATAGCTTCTAACAGATTCATCTTCCAACATTCTTATATCTTCAAATGCACATATCCAATTATGTAATCTAACTCTTTTTGCATTTTCATCACCTTCAAAAGTAGAGTGCAAAGCTTTCCAAATTTCATGAGACTTTTTCAAACATTTTACCTGACTATATTCATTCTCCAGAAGTGCTATCAAAAGTGCTTCTCTTGCAAGTATGTTACAAATGAATAAATCTCTCTCATCATTAGAGCATGTCTCAAGATCATCTTCTTCAATGATAGTCTTACCATTCTTTTTAATCAACCAATAACCTAGTCCTAAACATAGTAGATGTGTCTTCATCTTTTCTTTCCAATTGTCAAAATTTACTCCATCGAACTTAGGGCTTTCTTTCCTAAAGTTTGCCATGGGTCTCCTTAAGCTGTTAAACTTCTCTCTCAAGGAACTACTGCTCTGATAACAATTTTTAGAAAGTAAATTCCACCAAGATAACTGAGAGGGGGGGTGGGGGTGAATCAGTTATCAGCTAATTATAACTTTTATCATCTTCAACAACATTAAACCATATAAGCAATATAATTTCCAACCATAGAAAGATATTCATACACAATTACACAATAACACAAGATATGTTGACTAGGGAACCTCTTGATCAAAGAGTAAACCCCGGTGGGAAAGATGCCCATAAAAGATGCACTAATATGAATATTCCTTGTGAAAGGATGGACTCTGTTAGGAGTCTTATGAAATACATTGAGTACATATAAATCCCTGTTAGGAGATTTTGAATCCCTGTTAAAAGATTCTAACCCTGTTAAGAGTTATGGAAGACAGAAGGACCCACTGCCCAAACAACTTCAAGGTAAGATCACTGAACTCACTATCCAAATAATCTTTTCATTATTCAATAGAATAATATGTTACCTCTTCTCTGACTATGCCAAACCGCACTCACTGTTACACCAGATCTCAATTTCAGATCTTTGTACTTCACATGTCTTCCTTCACAATTCACTTTCACATTTAGCTCTTTCCTTCACTTCATATTCATAAAATATTATCCTCTTCTACATACAACAAGGAAAAAAATTCCTTCCTTTATACCACACTCAAATAATTACAAATGAGTTGGCACACAATTACAAAACAAAAGATTCCACACGCTACACCAAAATTACATAAAATTGTTGGCTTCCAAATACAATAAATCTTCACTCATGTTACTTCAAAGTTTGTGCTATCATCCATGTCACTATCAATGTGTCTCTAACTTCCCTTTAACTACACAAAGCCAGATTCCATCCCAATTAGGAGATATCATCCGATTTCCAAAAACCGCTACTCAGGAACACTACCTGAATACTGCTTCCACCAAAATGATCATAACTTTCATGAATAAAAGAATTACTATCTGTGCTCTTAACCATAGACATATAACATATCAAAGAGTATATTCTCAATGTTTCATAGCTCCAACTGCAATATACCATGTGCGCTAATCGAAAAACTATCTGCTTCTCTACAAGTCTTCGGTAAAATACTGTGTTGACATCAATGACAATCATAGTCATGAATGCAACAAGAACTGCTATAGAATGGGTGCCAAACACTTTAGAATTCATTCCTAAAAGTGGTGGTGCCTTGTTTTTGTCTCATGTCATGGGAGTTCATCATAAAATTGAAGACAAAATAGGTGACTCATTAAGTCTTTTAAGGAGAACTTTACAGTCAACTTGGAGTTTTCATCATACATATTTGGTGTACGGAGACTTTCATGTCTTTTGGACACTATTATGGATCTTTTGGAGCTCTCTTTTTGAGGATTTTGGTTTCTATCTGAGTTGCAATTTTGAAATGTAGTTTGACCTTTTGAGGATCTTGGTTTGTTTTGAAGCTTTTATATACAACTCTTTTGTACTTATTCAGGGTTCATTTTTCTTGGAGAGCCTACATAATGTGACATAAGTATTTTCCTTCACATTGTGCTTACTTCTATTACTGTGTCATTGAGAGTTGATGGTTTTTGCCTTTGGAGCATAATACAACCTGTTTTGATCTACTTTGTGACTTATTTTCATGTGTGCAATAGGTGATCGATGTTCATTTTCTGTGTTTATTTAAAAAACCTTGAAATTTGTGTCTCATTTTTTCACCTATTCAAAGTTAGTGAATTGATGTGTATAGGTCATAGGTTGTGCGCATTAGTGAAGATATGTTGGTTGTGATTTACATCCTTCCAATATTATTCATTAAAGCCTTCTTGTGAAATATTGTTATGCAAAGAATATTTTATCAAAGTATGTGTCTTTTGGTCAGCTATTATTGCATCATTGTGCAAATAGAACATCAAATCCTTTATTTTATTTTAGTGCATCATATATTTTTAGTTTAAGCATTTTTTTCATTATGTTATCCTTCATCCTTTTTCCCATCAGTTTGACAAGTTTTATTAGTTTTAGGTGAAGTTACCATTTAGTAGTCAACCTTATCTAGATGTCCAACCAAATTGTAGGTTACCCATACCCTTTGGTTGTTCCCATGTTTCCCCAAAAGTGTTAAATTTTCTAAATATTTAACAAGGGTGCACATTTGGGAGTTAACAGTTTTGGTAATGCCCATTGGAACACCTCCTACCAAAGTTAGAAGTTTTGTTGCTGTATTTGGTATGCAATCAAAACAAATTTCACTTTCTTAGAGTTTTTTTTAATCTGCATATCTGACAACTCTATTTATGGAAAATTTGAAAAGATCAGTGATGATTGAGTTTTATGAGAAAAACTCAGACTAGAAGTTCAAGTTCTTTTGAGTATTTGTAGCTTGAACCACCAAGAAGATGAGGAAGGACACTCATAAGGACTTCCCAAGAAAATGTAGCTCAATCTTCAATTCATAATATCCAACACTATAGAAAAAGAGAAAGATCTCCTAGGAGGGAAGCTATCAGGCATTCAACATCACCTACTTACAAAATTGAGCTTGTTGAACCTAATATATCTATTGTTTCACCTTTCACAATAGCAAGCATAAGTACATCCATTTCAATAAGTGTTTTGATACCAGTAGCTCCCATTCTGGCCAATGTTCTAGTTTTCCCAGCTCAAACAACTAGAATGGATAGAACCTTCACTTTTGTGCCTTTTAATCAAGGTAGACCATTAAATTTTTGTCAGCACCATGATGTTTCATTGGCGGCCTTTAAACATTTACTTGATTTTACAGGAGAAAGTCAAACTACAATAGTTCACCACATTAGAGAAGTGGCTACATTGTGTAATGTCCACTGCATTACTATAGAAGACGTTGTTGTCAAGTTGTTAGCAACATCTTTAAAAGGCAAATCTTTAGAGTAGTTCAAGACTCTAATAGTGGCTTTGATTTATTCATAAGATTGGCTTGGTGATGCATTAACCAAGTTTTTTGAAGACAAGTTAGATCACTTGTCTCTTGTGGAGCATCTCACTACTACCAAAAGAGATCCTTAAGAGAAGATTATGGATTTTAACATCCATTTTCAAAAGACATGGAATATGATTCCAACTACACTGAGACCTTCTGCAGAATATGTTTTTTTATATTACTTGAAAAGCTTAAATAGTGACATATTCGTAATCATACAATCTATGGGGGGTATTTCACTTCCCCAAGCTTTTGGTTTTTATATTAGAGCACAAAATAATCTTATCCAGGTAGGAAAGATAGCCCCAAGGCCACCAATGCCTATTTTTTTAAATATCCAGTCTAACATGCCTTTAAGCATACCACCCTTTGCTTGTTTACCAATTGTTCTCAGTCAAAAAGTAGTGGTTGCAGGTCCTTCTCAAGAGATGCGGGACATTAAGAGTAGTCAACAAAAGATGGAAAATTTATTGCAAGCCTTTAGTAATGAGCTAGTAATCGTTAAGAAGAAACAATTTCAAATAGACATCCTTACCACTCCTAGAATCAAGCTGCAAACTGACCTTTGCAACAATAGAATCAAGGTCAGCAATACTAAGGAAATAGGAAGCCTTATCAAAGTAATTATGCTAGTAACAGGCAAAATGTAAATCAAAGACCTTTTAGGCCATATGCACCAACACCCTTGAATGTAGTAAGGGATATTGTTTCTACCCAAAATAACTATGCAATAGATTATGAGTGGTGCTATCCATGTAGCCAAACTCACAATCAAGCCACATGTTCAAACAAAGTCATCAATCAAGTGTTGATGGTACAAAATACTTCTAGTTCACAACATGTACCAAATGGTAAACTTGAACAATAATAAGATGAACTTCTGGTTGATGCCACTTTCTTGAATTGGTAAGGAGAAGAGTTGTGTCCTATAAGCAGAGATGATCATCTAGTTACTGCAAACACTAGAGCCAAAAAGAGGGCCCTAGACAATGATATATCAAAAAAAACAAGGATGCATCAGTTGTAGGATCATCTACATCCCAAGTACCACATATCTTGCAAATAAATCCCCCTGATGCATTTAAGGATGACCCACAATAGCAAGTACAGCTTGCTACTCCTAAAGTTTAGCAAAAGGTACATGCTACTGTGCCATTTAGCATTTTGGAAAGTATGAAAAAAAATGAATTTTTCAATTAGTATGTGGGATTCTCTATCAATCCCTGGTCAAACTGAAATGTTAAAATCTGCATTGTCAAGAAAAGATAAGTCTGGTAATATTGTTGATTCCCCAATTAGGGTTGTTTTGACAAATGCAAATGAAAAGTCCCACAAGCCAAGTGCCAGGAAGTCAAACCTCCTCCCTTTTATGTGTCATTGATAATTGGTGATAAGTTAGTCCATAACTACATAGTTGATAGTGGGGCCACTAGTTTTGTCATGCCCAAAAAGATTGCAGATCGGTTAGGATTGAAGTATCAGACTTTAAAAAATGGAGTAGTACAGCTTGATGGGTCTACTATAAACATTGTTGGCCTCATCAAGGATGCTAGCTTGACCCTTCATGCTTGTCCTAATTTTTCAATTCCTCGGGACATTTATGTGATTGGCCTTCCTCCTTATTTTTCCTTATGCATGTTTAGAGACTTTAATACAAAGATTAGAGGATACTTGTTCTTTGATTGGTCTCATATTCTTTTCAGGACAAGGTTTGGTACTAGGGTGATGCAAGAGCATCCTAGGATTATTGGAAATCCTGTATCAACCAAAAATATGTTTGTCTTTGAAGGTAGATTTTTAGTTTTGATCTTGGCTAAGTGGAGTTCTTGCTCAGTTTGGGAGACTGGTTGCTCAGTTTCTATGGTTACCAGGGTGCTCAGTCTCTAAAAAATGCTCAGTAACTAAAGGCATCAGTTCACTGGTGCTTGGTAATAACCGTGTTTGTCGGTCATGCTTGGCATGGTCGATCGACTGGTGCTCGATTATTTCTTCTATTGCTCAGTGTTCTTGCTTACCGACTGGATTGTTTTGTTCGATTGGCTTGTCCGACTAGTGCATTTAATTTGGGTCATGCTCCTCAAGTTAAGGATTGACCATTAGACATGTGGGGACCTAGATCTAGCATGTTGCATTCTTATATGTGGATCTAATGATTGTTGGGGCCATCTTTGAGAGTTTATTTATTTTGTAAGGCTATGAGAGAGCCGACTGATGTTTTAGCACTTAATAATTATTTGTAAGATTTATTGTTTCATCAGCCGACTTGTGGATGGGAATTGATATTTATAGGATGCTTGGGTAGTTTTTTAGGGCATCATATTTTGGTGGAAGAAGGTTAGTAGCCTGCGAGCTTAGGAGCAGGAAGATTGCTTGGAAGTTTGAGTACAAGTTTAGATCTTTCCAGGGTGCCTACCAGTGTGCCATGTGTTATAGACCTGGGCGGGCTAGCTGAATGCTGATGTTGGGGAAAAGATTAGGATCTTGTGAGATCTTGTAGACTGTTACTTGCTTTGTAATTGGCTGTAACCAGGAAGGCCTTACAGCCCGACACATTACATGTAATCGGTATTTGATGAATAAAGACTTATGTTCCATTGTAGATCTATTATTGTTATTGTGTATTTCTAGTAGGTGCGAGATTAATGTTCTCAGATTGTAATCGAGATCAGTGACCTAGATGACACCTAAATGAAGGATTTGAATGTAATTGATCTAGATATGAAATATGAATGCAATTAGTCTATTTTTTTGATATTTTCTATGCAATAAGAATGAATGAAAAACTGATATGAAATTAATCTATATGAAAACTGATATGCTATGCTAATCTAACAATGATATGTAATATGAATGCAAAAATAAGATTGATCTCACAAAGATGTCGATTCGCAAGAGCTTTGATTCTTCAATTCCAATTCTCCAGCGTGATTGTGCAAAATATGAGATGATTTGTGAAGAGCTGAAGCCTTTAATTTATAGAAATCCAGGGCTTTGGAGGTGCATGGATAAAAGCCATAAATCACTCAAATTAACTCATCTTGATTTTTGAGTTATCTGATCATGAAAGATAGTTAATTCTCAAAATCATGCAAAAACATGCAAAAATAACTTTTTAACTCAAATTAGAGTTTAGATCAGCTTTTTGAACTCCAAAAGGATGTTGAGTTCCAAAAAGTTAATAACTTGCATTGATTTTCTAATTTGGAGTTTAACTGTTTCTTTTGAATATGCATAATAATTAAGAATTAAATAAATAAATAAAGTGATTTATCCTCAACTCAACTGATTTTTGAAATAAAATAATTAATTTATGGGTTAATTAACTATTTTACCAAACTTTTATTAAAAATTATATTATTAAATAATGACAACATGCTTTAATTAATTAAATAAGAATTTAATCAATTAAAGATAGGAATTTTGATTTATTGTCAAAATTAAATAATACAATTAATAATAGATAGAATTAAATTTAATTACACAATTAAGTGGCAAATATTAAATCTAATTAATTAAATATGAAAATATTCAATTAATCAAACTTAGGATAAATGTGATTTATCGCCAAATAATCATTAAATTAAAGATAATTAAGATAATTAGGAATATTACTAGGAATATTCCCCGATGCAGAATTTAAGATAATCAATTATGATTCGATGATGTTTAGATGTGCCTTAGATTAGGACTTTGATGTCGATTTCATTCGAATTGTCGATGTAGGAGATTAATGAACTTATAGCCCATTTTTGGGGTATTACATTTTGCCCCTCTTTGAATTACTGTGCGAAGCGCAGTGGTTCAAAGATAGTCTGTGTTTGATAAAGATATGAAACTGATTCAAAAGATAAACCGATCTCAAGGTAGAAACCGATTGAAAGATATTGAGTTAGGAGTTGATTGATATTGAATTAAGATGGAGATAATAGGTCTTGAATGACCAAAGATAATGTTCACTATAGCAGCAAATGAACCTATGATTGCGAAAAAGTGTCAAAATGCCTGATTCTGAACCTTAGGATTGATAAGAAGTGAGTGACCCTTTCTAGACTCGATTGTCTTAGCAGAACTAGCAAGTATCACATCCAAACCCTTCAGTTGTCGAAGAACCAAGGAAAGAACACTATGATCTGATGGTTGCAAAAACTGATACAGTTTACAAGATTAGGAGAATACCAAATTGATATGGATCTTGATGAATCTAATATGCCCCAAGTGATGATAGATTTGCCTCGAGCGATGAGGACTTTTGATGAATTAGCGACTAGACGTGATTGTTGTCTTGATTATTGAGGGAGATATGATTGCCATAAAGATATGATTTCAAATTTGATTACAGACTTTGAATGATATGCAATACCATGCCCCCTTCGGGATTAAAATTGAAATCTGACAAGAAAAGTCAACGTTGAGAGTTTAGAAGCATGTGAATTGATTGGAAAAGTGGTTATATACATCCGAGAATGCATTCTGCATCGTTTGGAGGTCCTGGAGACTGAATTTGACTAGGTTTGACCATGAGTTGACCATGGTTGACCAAGTTGAAATTTTGATAGTGTGATGTAAGATAATCAGTTAAGTTGAATACTAGATTACTGTGATGATTGAAGGTTGATTATGCAAGCAATTAATAATATGAATGATCTCAGATTTGAATTTTGATCCCGAAAAAGGATTCTACTTGCTATTTCATTGGAGGAACCTTCGTGTGAGATGCAGTTCTTGTTAGACTGGAAGATGCGATTTGAAGAATCATTTAAGCATTGGAGTTCGTTTAATCATTGTGAGATCATGCAACATGCAAGATGAAATGAGACATGCAAAATGAAATGCAACCTAAGACCGAGGACCTAGTCACTGATCATATGTCGATTTGTTATCATCATTGAACTTTTAGGTAACCGGATAAATCAATATAATGCCCACTAGCTATGAAACCATAGACATATGAATATTGATTTGTAACGCTCAAGAACCAATACAACATCCCCTGGCTAGGTAACCATGGACATATGAATATTGATTTTGTTTTTGGAATGTCGGATTAGATATAAGCATCAAAGCATAAATGCTAGGATGACCTGAATATCATGTCCATTTTGATATAGAAATTTGTATAAGCATCAAAACATAAACGTCATGATGACCTGAGTACACCTTGCATTGCAAACACATCAAACAATCAAAAGATCATTCTAAATCCAGTGTGAATTACCCGTAGTGACCCTTTATCGTTCACCTCCTTAGGCAAGAGCGCGTTTCACAGTAGGAGAAAGAATTTACTTCAAAAAGATAATAGTTAGATCAAACGTCCTTGAATTTTTTTTTGGTATCAATGGTCGAGGTACGCATGGCCATCCAATTCGAGATAGAGGCTCTTACAGTCGAACACCATTTCAATCCAGAATTTCCAAAGCTGTTAGATTTTCACATACAAGCAGAAGACAAAGAAAAGATTATGCCCCCAGTCATCACTCTCTAAATCCTATAAAAGACATCATCGAAGAGCTCGAAGGGACATAATATGCAAAAATATCAATGCGAATCAGTAAGCATACAAGGAGATAAAAGCATGAAAAGCACAAATTGTTTCAGTTTTCAGTTTGATTGCGTTGTTATAGATGCAAAATCCTTTTTGGAGACAAGATTGACTGACTGACTCACATGAAGCTTCAAAGGACTCTGGCTTGATATGACACGTCTAAGATACATTGGAGGCCATAGGATATGACATTGATTACCCCCAAGTTTGAACATTGATAGGATACAGATGCGCAAGCTGATTGGTGTACAAACTGACTTATTGAAAACTGGAAATGTTGAAACAAACTGGGAGATATGTACAAACTAAAGCAAGACTGAAAGCTGGGAAAGACCAAGATTGTGCTGATAGATGGAGCATTTTGGAACAAGTGGCACCCGTTTGCCGGGTTTTCACCATCTTGGTAGAGATTCTATTTTTGCTACCGAGGTGCCTGTTTCCAGGTTTTCACCAAGGCACTTTTTTTTTTTTTTTTCATTTTTTTTGTATTTTTCATTTTTTCAATTTTTTTGTACTTTTGATATTTTTTGATTTTTTTGTGAATGATCGAGGTGCCTATTGCTAGGTTTTCACCAAGATGTTCATTTTTTCAGGACTTTTTCTGATTTTTAAGATTTTTTTCAGGACATTTACCAAGCACTGAATGCCTTAGGCGTAGAATTTCTTCAGATGGAGAACGTTGATTGGTTCTCGGAGCTGTTCTCCTTCAGTCATTGAGAGTTGATAGGCACCAGAGCCAAAAGTAGCAGTGATAACAAAGGGACCCAACCAATTGGGTTTGAAATTCCCCTTGCGTTCTCGATGTGATTGATTTTTAGGATTTTCTCTCAACACTAGATCGCCAACCTGAAATTCTCTATGTCTGACTTTCTTGTTGTAGCCTCTAGACATTCTTTTCTGATACACTCTAAGATGATCATACGCTGCTTGCCTGCGTTCATCTAGTAATTCAAGTTCTTGTAACCTAGACACTTTGTAGTCTTCATCAGTGACAAGTCCATGCATTTTGATTCTGACTGATGGGATTTCAACCTCAATAGGCAGTACCGCTTCAGACCCATAAATCAAAGTGAAAGGTGTAGCCCCTGTAGGCATTCTGATACTAGTTCTGTATGCCCAGAGAGCTGGATTGATCATCAGATGCCAGTCTCTTCCTATTTTATTCACTGTTCTGTGCAAGATCTTCAGGAGATTTTTGTTTGAAGCCTCAGCTTGTCCGTTCCCTTGAGGATAGTAGATAGATGACCAATGTTGAGTAATTTTGAACTTGGCACATAAGTCATCTAGGTCCTTATTTTTGAATTGTCTCCCATTATCTATGATTATAGAGTGAGGGATCCCATATCTGCAAATGATGTAGTTCAGGATGAACATAGAGATCTATTTCCCCGTTGCTTGTGTTAGAGGAACTGCTTCTACCCATTTTGTAAAATAATCTGTAGCTGTGATTATATGGGTATGTCCATTAGAAGAGTGCAGATGGATAGCACCTATGAGATCAAATGCCCATTGTTGAAAAGGCCATTGTGTAGTAAAGGGAATCAGATCTCTCCCTGGAGCATGAATCAAGTTGCCATGTACTTGACACTGTTGACAGTTTTTAGCAAATTTAATAGCCTCTTTTTCCATTTCAGGCCAATAGTACCCAACCCTAATAAGTTTTTGAGCTAACATTAAACCGTTCGAGTGTGACCCACATATACCCTCGTGGACTTCCTCTAATGTACGTTGAGACTCTTCCCGTTTTAAACATCTAAGTAGTGTACCATCTAGACCTCATTTGTATAGATCATTACCAATGATGACATATCGGGATGCGGATCGGATAAGGTTTCATTTCTCAAAACGGTTAAAGGACTCAGGGATGATTTGGTCATGGAGATAGGAGAACAGATTTTTGTAGCGGGATGAATCATAACCTACAATGGTGCAGATCATGCGGGTTTCAGGGGAGTCATATGCAAGATAGGATAGGGCTTCCACCAGGAACTCGTAGCGTAGCTCATGTTTGGGCTGCTGTAAGAGAGTAGATAGTGTCACCATTGCATCGGCAGCCTTATTCTCCGTTCTGGGTGTTTGTTCAAATGTGATAGAGATGAAGTATTTCTTTAAATCATCTACCATTCTCTTGTAAGGAATGAGCTTTTCATCTTTGGTTTGGTACACATCATTGACTTGGTGGATAACCAATTGTGAATCACCATGGATGTGCATCTCTGTAACTCTCCACTGTATTGCCATTTTCATACCATTGAGAAGTGCCTCATATTCAACAATATTATTTGTGCAAGGAAACTTTAATCTGAATGCTTTGGGTATCAAGTATCCTTGAGGAGTGATGAACAATATGCCTGCTCCAGATCCATTCTGTGTGTAGGAGCCATCAAAGAATAACCACCATGCTCTAGAAGAGAGATGCATGATAGATGAGTCTGGAAATTCCATTTGCATTGGTGTGTCATCAAACATGGGTGCATCTGCTAGTTGATCAGCAATAACTTGACCTTTTATAGCTTTTCTTTCAACATATTCAATATAAAATTCACTTAGAAGCATGACCCATTTAGCCAGTCTACCGGTGAGGGCAGCTTTGCTTAGGAGATATTTCAGTGGATCAATTTTAGCTACCAAATGAGTAGTATGAGCTAACATATAGTGTCTCAGTTTGTGTGATGCAAAGATCATAGCTAGACATGCCTTCTCTATCATTGAGTATTTCTTCTCATAGGCCACTAAAGTTCTGCTGATATAGTAGATGGTTCTTTCTTTCTTGTTCTCATCATGCTGTGCTAGCAATGCCCCCAGTGATGAATTTGTTGTGGAGACATATAATATTAATGGCTTCCCATGAATAGGAGGCATCAATATAGGCAGATTTGAAAGGTACTTCTTGATATGTTTAAAGTTGTTCTCGCATTCTTCATTCCATGCAAAGGTCACACCTTTATGTAATGTTTTTGTAAAAGGCTGTGATATGTCCGCTAGCTGTGATATGAATCTTCTGATAGATTGAACTCTGCCTTGCAACATCCTCATTTGACTGATATTTGTGGGAGGTTGCATCTCTATTATAGCCTTGACCTTAGCTGGATCAACTTCAATGCCTTTCTTGGAGACGATGTATCCTAGGAGCTTTCCAGAAGTGACTCCAAAAGCACACTTTTGAGGATTTAGTCGAAGACTAAATTTTTCCATTCTGTCAAGGATCATGCTCAAGTCTGTTAGATGTTCAGTTCTAATCATGGATTTTGCCAAGGTATCATCCATGTAATCCTCCATTGTTCTATGCATCATATCATGAAAAATAGATGTCATTGCTCTTTGATATGTAGCTCCAGCATTTTTGAGTCCGAATGGCATAACATTCCAACAGAAGGTTCCCCACGCACATGTGAAAGCTATTTTCTCTTGATCTTCTGGAGCAATTTTGATTTGGTTGTATCCAGAAAAGCCATCCATTAAGGAATATATTTCATAGCCTGCAGTCATGTCCACTATCATATCAATGTTAGGCAGTGGAAAATCATCCTTAGGGCATGCTCTGTTCACGTCTCTAAAGTCCGTGCATACTCTGATTGAACCATCTGGTTTGGAAATAGGTACAATGTTCGAAATCCACTCAGCATAGTCTATGACACGGATGAATCTAGCTTTTAGGAGTTTGTCTAGTTCTTCTTTGACTAAGAGTGCAACATGAGGATGCATCTTTCTCAATTTTTGTTTGATTGGTTTTACTCCGGGAGCAATGGATAGATGGTGCATAATGAGATTGGGATCCAATCCTAGCATATCTGAATATTTCCATGCAAAGTTGATCTTTTTCTCTGATAAGAAGGTAGTGAAGTTCTGTTTCTCTTCATCTGATAGAGATTGTGCTACATGTACCAATTGTGGTTCCTCTGTTGTACCCACATTGATGGATTGAGTTGGCTCAATCAGAACTAGAGATCTATCCTGTAAATGAATCGGAAGGACATCAAATATCTCATCCTTAGGTGCCTCAGAGAGGTTTTCACCTTCAGATACATCTATTTTTTTAACTTTTGTCAGTTCTGAGACTGCCACAAAGTGGTTTTCACCCTCAGAACTCTTTTTCTTTTTCTTTTTACTCTTGTTTTTTTGACTAAGATATTTGATGTCTGACTCAGTCATGCTGACGCTCAGTTCACTAATGGAAGTACTCATAGGCTCAACTGCATTAAGGTAGCAGGCAAGGGCATAGTCATTTGGTAAGGTGTACATACCATGGTTTGGGTTTGTGGAAGTTTGGTCGATAAGATCAGGGCGTTGGATAGTGAAAGCAGGAAAGGCTTGGGATATGGTGTTCACGGATGTGGATATGTCATCATTGGTCCTAACCTAACGCTCAAGTTTAAAGGTGATATTACAGCTCAAAATGTTCAATTCATGAATAGGCTCAACATCATCATGGGAGTCCTCTTCAGCCATAGGTGGATCAGACACGTTAAGTTCATTGTTTCGCTCTAGACCTATGTTGGGCTGAGATACATATTGGTGAATAACATCAATATATTTCTCTATTATAAGCTCATCTTCTTCTGGAATGGCACCCCATTCATAGTCATTTGACTCAACTTCTGATTCAGGATCTCTAGGAAATCTTAAAAAATGTGTGAAATCAGGATGAATACCCCAAGAAGGATTACCCTCAGTCTCTGACTTGAATTCATATTCATGGGAATCAGTGTTAGAATAACTACCCCCTTCTTCTTGATCAGTTTGATTGCCTTCGAGATTAGTTGGTTCTTGTGGTGCCACCATCTCTTGCACTACAGTAGGTTCTTGTGTTTCTACTACATTAATTCTTTTGATAGGATCATCTGTATCATCAAGAAGATCTTTGATCTCTTTAGGCAATTTTTCATAGGGGATAAGCTCAGAGCTATCTGAATCATCATCAGAGGGTTCTGTTTCTTCTTTCTTAAGAAGGGGTTCTCCTGGTGCAATTTGTTCTATGACATGAGAACAACCACCTTTGAGATGATAGGGTTTCTTCTTAAACCCTATGCCGCCAGTATCTTTTTTGTCTCTACCAATATATGAAATGGGTGTCACAAGACCCTTTCCCCTGATTCCTAGAGGTCCTTGACCGGAATATCCCATCTTGGCTATCAATTTGTTTCCTGGACCATATGAATTAGAAGGGATTGTAGATTCACTAGGTTGAACAATTTTGGATTTAGAATCATCTTTGTATAGCCATGCAAGCACAGCTTCACCTTCTTCAAATTCTTTTTTGGATACTTGCTCCGCCACAAAATTTCTTTTGTATGCTTCCATAGGTTCCTTAGGTTCTGATTTAGATTGCTTCAAGAATTGTCCATACGACTTAGGTGAGATTGGGAGAGATGTCAGAGACAAGACTGGCTCTATAGTGTATTCTCCCATCCCATTTTCTTTGATATTGATCTCTTTAGCAATGTCATCCATCTTAGATGTGGAAGCAACATTTAGCTGCTTGATGGAAGATTCTCTATTATTGGGAACAAGCTTATCGGCACTTTCCTTCAATGTATTGCAAGCTGTACTCGGATCTGCTAGGATAGTAACTTCCACTCCTTCATAGGGAAATTTCAAGCATTGATGGTACGTAGAAGGAATAGCTTGCATTTCATGTATCCAGGGTCTCCCTAGAAGGATATTGTAAGCTAATGGTAGATCAAGCACCTGACATGTGGTATCTTTGATGACCAGACCCACTCGGATGGGTAAGACAATAGTGCCTTTAGAAGCTCTTTCTTATTCATCATAGGCTTTTATGGTGATCTTCTTTTGAGGATCAATTTCCATCTCTGAGAATCCCAACTGTGTGATTAAGTTGTAAGAACAAATGTTGAGGCCTGCGCCCCCCATCTATCAACACACGTTTGACTCGACGGTTCTGGATCAAGACTTCTATGTGCAAGTGTTGATTATGTGGGTGACTTAGGGAGTTGTCATCCTCTTCTGAAAAGGAGATATATTGCGGAGATGTTAGATGACCAACCATAGTCTGGAACCCGTCTAGATCTAGATCATCAGGAACATTAGAGCCGAGCAAAGATTTGTCTAGGATATCTCTATGAGCTGGAGATATTCGAAGTAACTCAAACATGGAGATTTTGGCATTGGTATGCTGGAGTTGTTGGATGATGCTGTAAGATGTAGGTCTTGTATCCTTTGGATTGGAATATTTTGAGGCAACCTTCTGTCTAGAAGCAGATGTGAGATTGAAAGGTATCTTAGGGACATTAGATAAACTTGGTGTTTGTCCTTTCAGATGAGTCTGAGCTTGTGATCTAGTAACTACATTAGCTGAGGAATGATTTCTATCGCTTCATACAATTGTGATGACATTGCAGCTCTCAGAGATACACGGTTCAACCATATTGATGATAGCATCATTTTCAGGGTAGGCATAGTTGACTTTTGCCCCCATGTTAGGCTGGGAAGTGGAAACTCCTTTGCCATGTTGTGGAAACGGTTCTGTAAATGCTGTGTGATCATTATTACTGGTAGGATTATCGATCGTGATATCCCCTTGATCTATCAAGTCTTGAATAGTATGCCTCAAGTGAAAGCATCCATTAGTTTTGTGGCCTTTAGTCCGATGGAAAGCATAGAATTCATTATCTTTCCACCAATATGGTTTTGGATCCGGATCAAGTTTTCGGATTGGTGGTAAAGAGATCATGTTATCAATTATCAGGGTTCTCAGGGAAGATTCCAAAGATTCTCCTAGGGGAGTAAACTTTCATTTATTATCCCATTGTTTGAATGGCTTCTTTGGAGATGGTTCAGCAGATTTTTGCTCTGAAGCTTCAATGGCTTTGGTGGCAAGGGTGAGATTGTAGGCCGGTGCCTTTGATGGGGCATGGATAGTGTCAACAACACCATCAAAGACGATACCTTTGTTTCTATTCCAGCTCTTTTTTTTATCTTTTGAGCTAGATCCAGATTCAGACTTGTCCTTTTGAAGTGTGATTCCTTTCTTGACAAGTACTTTCTCAATCTTGATTGCATTATCCACCATTTTATCAAAAGATACATGATCTTGCATTTGTAATGGATAGTTGAGTTCTAGAACAAGGTTATTGATAAAGATTTCAAGTTTCTCCATTTCGGGAATTGGTCTAGCATATAGAGAAAACTTCTTTCGTCACCTCTTGAGAAAAGTTAGGAATGATTCCCCTGGATATTGCTTGAGGTTACAGATATCAATCATGGTAATCAGATGTTGAATATTGTAGGAATATTATTGATAAAACAATTTAATCAATTCCTCAAAAGTTTTGATCGTAGAAGGTAATCTTGAAAACCACTGAATGGATGCTCCTCCCAAGGATGCTCCTCCCAAGGATCTAGGAAAAAGATGCATTAGATAAGTCGGTTCATGCATGAATTCCATGGATTGCGTACAGAACTCTCTGACATGATCTTGAGGATCAGAGTGTCCGTCATATTTGTCATACTTTGGCATCTCCACTCTTTTTGAGAATGGAGGCATATACAAGTCTTTGTCAAAAGGGAAAGGACAAAGGGCCTCCATGGAGAATTCCTTGGGTTCCTTCTCTTTCTCAATTTTATTCATTTTGACCTGCATAGCGTGTAGCTAGTTCATTATGGCCGTCATCGGAGTTTCTTCCTCATGCGTGATGATATCTTCGACATTGAAGTGAGGAGGAAGTTTAGCTCCTTCCTGGGCTAATTGCAAAAAGTATTCCTCTCTATCCATTTTCAAGAAAGGCCTCATCATTCTTTTGAATTCATCGTCATTCTGACACCGATGGATTTCAGAGGGTGTAGGGTCTTGGTCGGCATTATGTTGAGAATGGTGTCCCTGGGATCCTCCTCCTAGAGAACTATGGTTTGTCCCTACTTGAGACATGGTAGGAGTTTTTGGGCTCCCTGGAATAGATTGAGGAGGAGTTTGTTGATTACCTCTGTGAGTTGATAGAGGAGTTATGTAACCAGTTTTTAATCGAAAGTTATCGAGACCGTCATCTTCGTAGATACCTAACTTGATGAGTTGTTCAAGAGTTGGACCCAGGGTATTGGTCAAAAGTAAGTTCTGAGATGTTTCTTCTGATTTCTTGTGTGAAGAAGCTCTAGTCTCCACCATTAACTTTGAATGAAACAGAAGAAAAGGACAAAGACAACTGAAGAACAATTTGATTCGAGAAAATCGGATGACGCAACCTTGTCAAGATTATGATAGTTTTGAAAATTTGATGAGATGTGGGTGAAGGAAACTGTGCCTTGGATGTATGGGATAGATCGCCCAAAAGATAGCGGACACGAGTTCTCAACACTTAGTCTATTTTTGAAGATTGATAGTTATGACAAGGTTTTGACACGAGATAAAAAGGACTCAAATTGATCAAATAGAAGGCTAGATCGGATTCAAAAGATCAAACTCAAAAAATGGTAGAATGCTCAATAGCTACTGCTCTGTTCCTGACACAATGATATTTTTGACAGATTCTGGAACTAGGCTGGAAACATTGGATATCTCGCAAATTGACAATTTCTGACAACTCTCTCAAATTTTTCCAAATGACACTCTGCAGACTCGTACGACATTTGGGTAGAAATGAAACGACAGTTGGGTAGAAATGAAACAACAATTGACAAAACTCATACGATAGTTGCTAACAATTTTTGGCTTCTTGAATTTTGCTGGTTTGAAAACTCATACGACACTGGGCTCTCAATCATATGACATATGGGCGATACTGAAATGACATTTGATAAAAAGTCATACGACTTTTGACTTCTTGAAATAACTTTTTCCTCTAGAAAGAACTTTACGTCAATTTTTGCAAAATTTAAGGTTTTCCATTCTGGATTGTTTGCAAATTGTACTGTCCAGATTTTGAAGGTTATACTAGATTTGATCATTTTTAAGAGCCAAGTAGATAAACAAGCACGCAGAACAGCAAGCCAGTGATTCCAAGCACGTCTGAAAACAATGAACAAGGGCAAAAGCAACCTTGCACATGAACAATCAAGTGACCAAATTGTGCTAATCCCTGAGAGTACTAATTGTGTATGTTCTGAAAAGTTTTGCAATAACACACATATACCTGAAAGTGAAAAATTGGCCTCTCTAGGGTTTTTAGTAATGGGTTGACTCTGCAACTTTTATGATTCAAAGGGGTGAACTCCAATCCCGGCGCACCAGGGTTTTGACACAGTTCGAGAACTTAATCTTCAAGAGCTGCTAGGGAGATCTGACAACCCAACAATGAACCATACTCATGGAGATTTCTTCCACAAGGACATTTATATAGTGGCTGTCACTACCACGGTGAAAATGGCTATGACCGCTTGAGGTTCCGTCAACGCAGTTTGCCCTGTGAAGGGATTGTCCACTACGGTTAACCCTCTCTAAAGATGACTCACATATTTATACCACAAGGGGACTTGGCTCCAGATTCAAGGTTTTGACACCTCTTCACTTTTAACCCAAACAAAACACGCAGATTAATCCGACACGCTAAGACAAAGTTTTGTTCCACCAAGGTCTGTGATATCAACTCCACGTGATCTATCAACCTCTCTGAGGAGAGAATGTATCAATCAATAAGAAAAGACACACTAACCAATTTTGATTCACCAAAGCTCATGATATCAACCCTACGTGATCTATCAACCTCTCCGGAGAGAGAATGTGTTGATCAATAAGAGAAGATGCACTAACCAAGTTGAATGTGAAATGCACTAAGTATCCTCCCTACCTACAAGGATTCTGTTGTCAAGAAGGATTTCGCTGGGAATCCAATCTTTCAAGAATCACGAATAGTGTTCATAGGGCCTCATTACTATGTGAGCACAGATATATTCCCGAAAGTAAATCTACCAAAAGTACCCAAAAAGTAGAAAGAGGAACACTTAACACTTAAAGCGAATATGAGATGAGTCCACAAGGTGGAACACTTAACACCTCACACAAGCTGAAAATGAGTCCCCAACTTAGAAAATAAGTGAGTTCCTAAAAGCACAAAAAGGTTGCCAAGTGGAACACTTAACGCTTCTGTCCTGTTGACCCCTCCCCTTTATGGCGCTGAGATTGCAACCATGGGGTGGAAATGAGGGGCCGACAGATTAGCGAGTCCAATAACCCAAGATAGCAATCAAGATCAATCACAAGTATTCTAAGACTACTTAATGAATCCTTAAGGGTTCACAACCTAGTATCAATTATGCAAGTGTGTAGAAATAGATCAAAAGCATGAAAAGATGCACACAAGCTTGACACATAAGAGATTTATTTTAAGTCCCAAATCAAAATATTATTAGATGAAGAAGAATACCTGGGATCCTCACAACGTGCTTAGTAGATTTTACTTGATTTTTAGCAATTTTTGTTGAGCTTTTCCATGCAAGCAAGTGACGAACTCTCCAACAAGCAAACAAGCAAACAAGATATGCAAAATATATTCAACTTATGAAAACCATAGGGTTAGCTCTAAAAATCAATTATTATCAGTAATAATAACCAGCAATTAACCCAAATGACAACTCATATCATTCATTGAACCATGTAAAAAAATAAGTGCATACCCATCACAAAATTTTAAGTTTTTTGCACTGCATTTGACCTAGTCAACAAGATCTAATTTTTTTGATATGATTTTGGCCACAAAAATAGAAATTCAGAATAGAGACCCCTACTAAAAAATAGAGAGCTTTCCAAAAATGCAAAATTTTTAGAAAAATCTCTTCATTTGTGCCCTAGAGACCCATTTTATCAAAATAGACCAGTTTTTGTAAATTGACTATTTGAGCTATGATATCATGTCCAAATTTAAAACACAAAGAATGGATCCCCTGTAAAATTTAAAGAGATTTCCGAAAATATAAAAATTTCTGAAAAATATGCTGATTTGCATCAGATATTAATTTTTTCCAGAATTTCAAGAAAAAATTATTCAAAATTCAAAACATCTCAAAAAATTCTAAATTTTTTACTATAGTTTCCCTAACATGTCACCAACCTACAAAATAAATTTCAGACCAAAATTCCAAGCCATTTGGGAGATAAAATTAAATCTTTGAAACTTTAGGGTTTTAGCTCCCAAAAAAATCAAAACTAGCATGCAAAGGTGGGTTGCCCCATGGTGGGTGCCAAAAATGTGTGTGTGAAAATTGTACCTGATCTGTAGACACAACACTTAGTAAAACATTAGAGGTTAGCTATAATCAAAATTGTGCAAAATTGAAAGCTATCTAACCAAGCGATTTACTGCCTTCTAGTAGGTGCGAGATTAATGTTCTCAGATTGTAATCGAGATCAGTGACCTAGACGACACCTAAATGAAGGATTTGAATGCAATTGATCTAGATATGAAATATGAATGCAATTAATCTATTTTTTTGATATTTTCTATGCAATAAGAATGAATGAAAAACTGATATGAAATTAATCTATATGAAAACTGATATGCTATGCTAATCTAACAATGATATGTAATATGAATGCAAAAATAAGATTGATCTCACAAAGATTGATCTCAGCTTTTTGAACTCCAAAAGGATGTTGAGTTCCAAAAAGTTAATAACTTGCATTGATTTTCTAATTTGGAGTTTAACTGTTTCTTTTGAATATGCATAATAATTAAGAATTAAATAAATAAATAAAGTGATTTATCCTCAACTCAACTGATTTTTGAAATAAAATAATTAATTTATGGGTTAATTAACTATTTTACCAAACTTTTATTAAAAATTATATTATTAAATAATGACAACATGCTTTAATTAATTAAATAAGAATTTAATCAATTAAAGATAGGAATTTTGATTTATTGTCAAAATTAAATAATACAATTAATAATAGATAGAATTAAATTTAATTACATAATTAAGTGGCAAATATTAAATCTAATGAATTAAATATGAAAATATTCAATTAATGAAACTTAGGATAAATGTGATTTATCGCCAAATAATCATTAAATTAAAGATAATTAAGATAATTAGGAATATTACTAGGAATATTCCCTGATGCAGAATTTAAGATAATCAATTATGATTCGATGATGTTTAGATGTGCCTTAGATTAGGACTTTGATGTCGATTTCATTCGAATTGTCGATGTAGGAGATTAATGAACTTATAGCCCATTTTTGGGGTATTACAATACAAAGATTTTAAATTTTTTGTTAGAAGAAGATGTATTTTATGTTGCTAATCAAGATAAGCTTAGGCAACATTATGATCATCAGATTATTCAACTTAAATCTAATAAGTTGCCTAAAAGTTTGGTCACATTGGAGTCAATTTTCAATTCAGATAACCAGCTTAAAAATAATAAAGGTGGTATGAAAGTCAAAGGTGATCATTATGAGGATATTGAGGTTGCTGAAGGTAAGTTCCTTAAGGTTAGTAAAGTTTGTACCAAGCAAGAGAAATCAGATTTTATTAATTGTGTCAAGAGTTTTTAGATATATTGTCTTAGGAGTATTTTGACCTAAAGGGTTTTGATCCTGAGATAGTGCAACATACCATTGAACTACTACCCAATGCCAATCCTGTAAAGCAAAATTAGAGGCCCCTTAACCCCAAATCAAAACCCCCAATGATTAAGGAGTTGACTATGCTTATTGAAGGGGGGTATAATTTATGAGATTAAGCATACTAGTTGGGTTTCAAATCTGGTCCATGTTAGGAACAAATGGGGATATTAGGCTCTGTGTTAACTTTAGAAACCTGAATGGGGCCTCCCTAAAAGATAACTACCTGCTACCCTCAATAGAATAGATTCTGCATGTAGTGGTTGGTTTAGAATGGTTATCCCTATTGGATGGTTTTTCAGGTTTTAATTAGGGTTTAGTCAAGGATGAGGACCAACAAAAAACAACCTTTACCACTACATGGGGCATTATGGCCTATAAGAGGATGTCGTTTGGCTTATCTAATGCTGGTGCCATGTTTCAAAGAGCAATGGATATGGCCTTCAAAGGTTTACTGTATAAAATTGTTCTTCTGTACCTTGATGACATAACCATTTTTCCTAAAAGTGCTGATAAGAACTTAATTCATTCTAAGCAAGTAAATGAAAGATGCAGGGAGTTTGGAATATCCTTGAATCCCAAGAAATGCATTTTTGTTCTACACGAAGGTAAGTTACTGGGACACATTGTGTCAAAAGATAGCATAGCTATTGATGATGAAAGAATTAAAGACATTTTAGATCTGCCTTTACCCAGCCACAAAAAGGGGTTACAAAGATTCATAGGCAAAATGAATTTTGTTAGAAGAGTTATGTCTGATATTGCTTCATTTTTTAAGCCTTTAACTGCTATGTTGAAGAAACATATTATTTTCAATTGGACAAGAGAAGGTAAAAATAACTTTCAAATACTGAAGGAAGCCTTGACATTTGCTCCCACCTTGATAAATTTGGATTTTTCAAAAGATTTTATTCTTTATACTTATGGGAGTATTGATTCTATTTCTGTCACGCTTCAAAAAAATAATGAAGGTATTAAGCAACCTATTACTTTCTACAATAAAGGTCTTGAAGATTTTAAACAATGTTATAGTTTTGTTGAAAAACATGCATTGGTTGTTGTTAAAAATCTTAAAAAATTTAGACATTTTCATTCTAACAACAAGATTTATTTCATGGTAGCTCACCCTAGTGTTAAAGAATTTTTGCTCAATAGTGATCTTGATGAGAAGAGAGCAGGTTGGATCACCAAGGTGATGGAGTACGATGTAGATATTAGGATCGCCAAGGTGGTGAGAGGGAAGGGAATGTGTGAGAAGTTAGCTAATGAGCCTATTCTAGAGGAAGAAAACATCAAAGGAGCAGTTATGGTTAACAATGTTACCGCTGCAAGTGATCAACCAGCCAGCTAGTTAAAAGAAATGACTCATTATTTACAAACAAATGAGTGCCCACCTAGTCCTGACAGATCTAAAAGAAGGTATTTCAGACTTCAGGCAATACCTTATGTGTTGATTGGTAATAATCTATCTAGAAAAGATCATAGTGGTGTGTTTCTTAGATGTATTGATGATAATCAAATCAACAAGGTGTTGTAGGAGTGCCATGATTCAGGAGGTCACTTTTCCCCAAAGACTACAACATTTAAAATCACGAGGGCTGGTTATTATTGGCCAAGCTTATTTAAGGATGCCCATGCTTGGGCCATAAAATGGGTAAAATGTATCATGTTTGTAGGAAAGGAGAGGCTTCCAACATTACCATTGCAATCAATTCAAGTTGAGCAACCCTTTATGAAATGGGGCATTGATTTTACTGGTGTTATTAATCTATCTTCCAATGCAAGACACTAGTGCATCCTCACTACAACAAATTAATTTACAAGTTAGACTAATGTAGTGGTTTTCAAATAAGCTAACGAGTCATCTGTCCTCAATTTCTATAAGGATATCATCTCAAGGTTTGGAGTGCCAAAATCCATTATTTTAGATAATTCATTATCTTTTGTTGGATTAAGAGTAACAAATTGGTTTGTAAGGAATGACATTTATCTTAATAATCCATCTAATTATTACCCTTAGGGTAATGGATTAGCAAAATCCACTAACAAGAATATGATTAAGATTATCAAAAGGACTTTGCAGGATAACCAAAGATATTTGCACACAAAGCTGAAATCTTCTTTACGGGAAAATAGAATTACACCAAAAAGGTTTGTTGGAAATTCTCCCTATGTCCTAGTGTATGGTAAAGAGGCTAGATTACCTATTTCTACTAAGCTTCCTGGATTAAATGTTGATAATCAGCCAATGTTATTTGAAGGGAATGATCATATGGCTGTAAGCTATGCTTATCTTTTAGAGTTGGAGGAAGAAATAAATAAAGCTATGAAAACATTAGAGTATCAACAAATTCAAGTAAAAAAGACTTTTGACAGAAAGGCAGTTCCTAGAGTTTTCAAAGGAGACATTGTTCTGAGGTGGTATGAACTAAAGAGTAGGTGAGGAAAACACACTAAGTTTGATAGCATGTGGAATGGCTTGTTTATTAGTTTTGAATGCAAAGAACATAATACAATCTAGCTTTCAATAATGGAATGATAAATTATGCCTATCCTAGTTAATGGGATACATCTCAAGCATTGCTTTGAGGTTTGATCTACTTTGTGCAACTTAGGCTAGGTTTCATGCTTTCAATAAGGTTCTGTTGCACCATAGGTTAGGTGTTTCAATTCTTCCAAGTGTTGTCCAAGCTTCAGTTATTTTCAGCCTTTTTTTTTGTTCTCAGTTTCCTAGATCAAAGCTATCCTATGCCCTAAGTTTTCATGTTTTTAAAGCCAAACAATACTTATTGTTCAATCAGGTGTATATTTTCAAACCAGAAGTGTCCCTCATTAAATCAATTCTTTCATACCCATGATGTAACAACAAGGGATGTTTGGATTTTTCTTTAATTTTCATGATATGTTCCAGGTTTTCAAACTAGGTCAATTGCCCAATGGATAAGCTACTAGTTTCCCTATGTGTACCAGACAAACATTCAAAAAACTCACCAAGAATGTTACTAAATTTTTACACATGTTTCAATTTAGTGGAGACATATGTAGTTTTAAAGGAAAAAAGGCCATGAATGTTCACATACACCAGAGATAGGATTTTTAGTTTCTAACTTGTTTTCTTCATGTGTACATGCAGGTGTTTATCTTGTAGCATGTGGGGTAAAATGGGATCCCACAAGCATAGAGCCCAGTGTGTTACATGATAGAAAACAAGATGTAATGTAGTCAAATGTCACAGAGTGACTAGGTACAACTGTAGAAGTGAAAAAATAACATGCTATAGCAACCCAAAATGAAGCTATAGGATGAAACCAAGGTGATCAGAGATGCAAAAGTATCATAGTTGAAAGGAAAAGGGTTATACTAATGGAGGTGTTGATCATTGGAAGGAGTCACCCTTATGATGACACTTAGGAAAAAACAAATGTGATCTCCCCGATTGAGGAGCGAGACACTAAAACAAAGGTCCATGTCAGTGTAGGTTATGTCGATAGCACCAGATGAACAAAATAAAAGTAACGAATCGACATGACTTGCACTGATGTACCCCATCGGCATGACACTCACCAGTCGCAAAGGCATTTTTTTGTTTTGCTAATAGTTGATGAGGTTATCGATAATACTTTCACCGATGGATGCTAAAGAAGGATTGTTTTATCGGCAAGAGCTTCATCGATGGATGTCATCGGTGTGACTAATTTTGTCGGGGTAAGTGCTTTCAGGTTCCACTGAATCCAGATGTGCGCATTGGCATAACCTGTGGTGACATATGATTTAGGAAACCATCGTGAAGAGGGATTAGTAAGACTTATATCAATGAAACATACACTATCACCAAAGGAATTTTTCTATCTTGTCGATAGCCAATGAGGCTATCGGTGAGACTTATGCCGATAGGTATCTAAACAAAAGCTGATCTGGTGGTGAAGGTTTGGTCGACGAGGGCCATCAGAATAGCTAGGGTAGTTGACATACCATTATTTTCAATGTTCAATGAGCCTATTGGAATAGTTTACAGTGATAAAGGGAGTTTGAGGCCATTATAAGAAAGTCATCGAGAGGACTTTCATCAATGGATGGTTATCGGCATAGAGGCCCCTATCAGTATGATGGCTTGATAGGCTTGATGATTTCCTGATGGGGCTATTGGTGTGACATATGCCGATAGAAAAGGGGGAAAAGTTATATGTCGATGGCCCCAAGGGGGGGATATTTATCGGGGAAACCTATTATGCAATGAGAGGCACGTCAATCAAATCTTTGAAAGCTTCTTTAGATGCTTACTCCATCAAACCTTCATCCATGGTGGTGACACTTTTCCAGCAATAAAATGAGGGACAAAGTGAAATGAAGTGAGCTAGTAGTAAATGCAGTTGTTGAGATCAGAGGAAGGATTTTGAATTGGAGTTTGTTCTTTTCTTTTTTGGGAGTCTTGATGAGGTAGTGGTGGCACCTTACTGTTGCCTCATGTCACAAAAGTTCATCTTGAACTTGAAGACAAAATAGGTAACTCATTGAGTCTTTTTAGGAGAACTTTATAGTCAACTTGGAGTTGTCATCATAGATATTTGGTGTAGGGAGACTTTCATGTCTTTTGGACACTCTTTTGGAGCTTTTGGAGTCCTCTTTTTGAAGATTTTGGTTTCTATCCAAGTTGTAATTTTGAAATGCAGTTCCACCTTTTGAGGATCTTTGTTGGTTTTGAAGCTTTTATATACAACTCTTTTGTACTGATTCAAGGTTCAATTTTTTTTGGAGAGCGTATGTGATGTAACATATTTCTTGTCCTTCACATAGTGCTTACTTCTGTTACTGTATCATTGCGAGTTGATGGTTTTTGCCTTTGGAGCATAATACAATTGGTTTTGATCTACTTTGTCACTTATTTTCATGTGTGTAATAGGTGGTTGATGTTCATTTTCTATGTTTATTTAAAAAACCTTGAAATTTATGTCTCATTTTTGCACCTATTCAAAGTTAGTGAATTGATGTGTA
The DNA here is from genome assembly GCA_027943335.1 of Chamaecyparis obtusa. Lineage (NCBI taxonomy): Eukaryota > Viridiplantae > Streptophyta > Pinopsida > Cupressales > Cupressaceae > Chamaecyparis > Chamaecyparis obtusa. The sequence continues at coordinate 1,739,840 of BSBK01001013.1, forward strand.
TATGTCATAGGTTGTGTGGGTTAGTGAAGATATGTTGGTTGTGATTTATATCCTTCCAATATTATTCATTAAAGCATTCTTGTGAAACACTAATATGCAGAGAAGATTTTATCAAAGTATGTGCCTTTTGGTCAACTATTATTGCATGATTGTGCTACTAGAACATCAAATCCTCTATTTTATTTTAGTGCATCACATATTTTTAGTTTAAGAATTTTTTCATTTTGTCATCCTTCATCCTTTTTCCCATCAATTTGACAAGTTTTATTAGTTTTAGGTGAAGTTACCATTTAGGAGTTAGCCTTATCCGGGGGTCCGACCAAGTTGTAGGCTACCCATAGCCTTTGGTTTTTCACATGTTTCCCAAAAAGTGTTAAATTTTCTAAATATTTAACAAGGGTGCACATTTGGGAGTTAACAAGTATTAGAGAAAGGTCCCTTGAATGAAGCTTAATCTCTTGAGGATGATCCTGTATGATAGCCTATAAGAAAGACATTCCAAGGTTTGATGGACCTAACTACACCTTATGGAAGAGTCACATGATAGTCCATCTCAGATGCATTGATGAAGATTGTTGGAAGATTACAAATTCATCCTATTATGCTCCCGCAAAAACCCTACTACACCAGATGAGATCAAGGATGCTAAAGAAAACACCATGGAAAAGGAAGCTTTTTTTAGTGCCTTGACAGATTTTGAAATAACTAATGTCATGGAACTAGAGATGACTAATGAGATTTGGGAGAAGTTGCAGACCTTGTATGAAGGAGATAAGGAAGTAAAATTTTCCAAGTCGTAGAGCTTGAATGGAAAGTATGAAGCCTTGAAGATGAGTGAAGATGAAAATATTGCATGTTTCATGATCAGAGTTAATGAGGTGGTGTGTGCTATTAGATGTGTTTGAGGCACCTTCAAAGAAGAGGAGATTGTTGCAAAGTTTTTGAGATCATTTCCTTCTGTCTATAGATATAACATTGCAACCATTGAGGAGATTCAAACAATGACAAATGTCACAAGAGACAAGTTGGTCAGTAAGCTTACTACTTTTGAGCTTAGTGAATTTGGAGGTTCATTGCCTTAGGTGGAAACAACATTCAAATCTACCATATCCAGTAAGGACATGCAAAGATGGGATTTGAGAGAAGGCTCCACAAAGAGACTGTCAAGCTATGAGAAGCAAATGAAAGAGATTGAGTAATAAGAGTGAGAACTTCAAGAGTTCAAAGCATTGATTGCCAGAAGACTACCAAAAGGTTTAGTAAGTACAAAGGAAAGATGCCTCTCAAATGTTTTTCATGTATTAAAATTGGATATTTTGCATCTAGATGTTTGCAAAGGGTTCCTAAGTTTAAGCCTAATACACTAGAGTTCAAAAGAAGTGCTACTATGTTGTTGATGAAGGTGTATCAGATGATGAATTTGATGATGCTAACAAGGGTGATGATGAATATGAATTTGTATTTCTTTCTACCAAGGAAGAAGAACCTAAGTCTAAAGATCATATGCCTACTACTTCTATTAATTGTGTTGTTGAAGAGAAAGCCCTTGCTACTCAAGTTGTTAAAAAGGGTGAATGGGTAATACAAAACAGATGCTCTCATTGTATGACTGGTGATAAGAGAAAATTTGTGAGCTATGAAAAGTATGATGGAAATATTGTAAGATGGGGTGACAATATTGGTGGTGTGATATGAGGTAGAGGTTCTATTTCTATAGATGGTAAGAATAATACAAATGATGTATTGTATGTGGAAGGTTTGAAACGTAATTTTCTCAGTGTTGGACAACTAGTGGACAAAGGGTATGGATTGCATATCAAGGATGATAGATGCAAGATCTTGAATGACTTTGGGATAGAGATTACAACAGGATAAAAAAATAAAAGGTAACATCTTTAATTTGAATAGTGGTCATAAAATTTGTTTGATTGCTCAAATAGATGAAAGTTGGTTATGGCATAAAAGGTTGTGTCATGTGAACTTTGACATCATTGTGGTAATGAGTTCTACTCATGTTGTTAGAGATCTTCCTAAGGTGAAGAAGCTCACTAACATCATTTGCAAAGAATGTCATTGGGTAAGAAAACAAGAGTTACTTTCTGTACTAAAACTGAAAATTCAAATGGATTATTAGATCTTGCTCATATTGATCTATGTGGTCCTGCTAAGATAAAAAGTTTGCAAGGTGATAGGTATTTCATGTTGCTTAGTGATGACTATTCTAGGATGGTATGGGTGACCTTGAAAGAGAAATTTGAATCTTTTGAGAAGTTTAAGATCTTTAAGAACATGGTTCAAACTAAGATAGGATTGAAGCTAAAGTGCCTAAGATCAGATAGAGGTGGTGAATTCACATTTGGTGAGTTCTACTCTTTTTGTGAGAAGCATAGAATAAAGAGATAGTTACAAACTCCAAGGACTCCCCAAAAAAATGGAGTGGTGCAGAGGAAGAACATGTCTATTCTTGAAACTGTTGGGACCATGATGCTTGGAGGAAATGTTTTGCAGACATTTTGAAGAGTAGTTAGCACTGCACTATATACTCTTAACCGAGTACAAATCAAAGGAGATATGGGCAAGACACCTTATGAGCTATAGTGTGGAAGTGTGCCTACAGTTGGGTATTTTAGAATTTTTGGTAGCAAATGCTATATCAAAAGAAATGAGGATATAGAGAAATGTGATGCAAGAAGTTATGAAGGTATATTTCTTGGATACTCTACCAATAGAAAGGCATATAGATGCTATAACAATAGGTTGAAGAAGATAGTGGAGAGTACTAATGTCAAAGTGGATGAAATCCTTAATACTCCATCCAAATCTTGTGGGCATGATTCTGATGATCAGAATCCCAATGGTAATCAGGGAAAACAACACCAAGTTCCAAGTGTTTTGGTGACTAGTGCAGATGATGAGGCTAATAAAAGAGGAGAAGAAGAAACACAAAAGCCAAATGCAAAGTCAAAGACTCCGAGATACATAAAATTAAATCATTCTAAAGATCAAATTATTGGTGATAGGAACAAAGGTGTTCGTACTAGGAGAAGTATTCAAGATAATATTTGCTTAATCTCAAAGATTGAACCTAAGGATGTAAGTGAAGCTTGCAAATATGATCACTAGGTTGATGCCATGGAAGAAGAATTGCAGCAGATTGAGAAGAACAACACATGGATTCTTGATCCTAAGCCAAAGGACAAGAATGTTATTACTACCAAATGGGTTTTCAAAAATAATTCAATGAAGAAGTTGTTAGGAACAAAGCAAGATTGGTGTGCAAAGGATATTCTCAAATGGAAGGAATTGACTATGATGAAACCTTTTCTCTGGTAACAATATTGAAAGAAATGAAATTATTCATAGCTTATGCTGCTGACAAGAACTTCAAAGACTACCAAATGGATGCCAAGTCTACATTTATGAATAGTGAGCTAGAAGAGGTGTACATAGAGCAACCTGATATTTTTTAGTTGACCAATCAACCATACATGATTTGTCAATTGAAGAAAGCATTATATGGGTTGAAGCAAGCTCCTAGAGATTGGTACTCCATGTTGGACAAATATATGCTTAATCTTGGTTTCAACAAAGGTACTATAGCTAGTAATTTGTATTTTAAGGTAGATCATGAGGACATTTTGATTGTAGAAGTGTTTGTTGATGAAATTATCTTTAGTGGTAATGATAAGTTGATAAAAGAGTCTGCAATGGAAATGCAAAGTGAGTTTGAGATGTCCATGATAGGTGAAATGAAATTCTTTTTGGGACTGCAAACTACACAATAAGAAGATGGGATTTTTATATCTGAAGCTAAGTATGTGAAGGAACTATTGAAGAAGTTTTGAATCCAAACCAATAGGTACAACTATGGTGACATGATGCAAGTTGCCAAGGGATGATGACTCTCCTAAAGATTAATTAGTCTATATATAGGTCAATTGTTGGTGGTTTACTACATTTGACTCACACAAGACCAAATATCATGAATGTTGTGTATCTTGTGGTGAGATTTCAAGTAGATCCTAGGCAAAGTCATGAGGTAGAAATGAAGAGGATATTCAGATATCTAAAAGGGACAGTGGACTTTGGAATGTGGCATCCTAAAGGAAATGACTTCACCTTGTGTGCATATACTAAAGTTGATTGGGCAGGTGATGTTGATGACTGAAAGTGTACAAGTGGTGGTGCTTTTTGTTTGGGAAGTAGATTGGTCTCTTAGATGAGAAAGAAGTAGAACTTTATCTCCTTATCTACTACAGAGGTAGTGTACATTGTTACTACTAGTAATTATACACAAATTGTCTGGATGAAGAAAATGTTATCAAATGCCAGAGTTATCTTTGATGAGCCTATTGTCATATATTGTGATAATTAAAGTGCTATAAATATTTCTAAGAATCCTGTGTAGCACTTAAGGACAAAGAACATATCAATCAAGTACCACTTTCTAAGAGAGAAGGTGAATGGGAAAGAGGTGAGATTGGAGTCTATTCCTACCAAGGATATGTTCACAAATCCTTTTCCCAAGGATACATTTGAGTATCTCATAGGAAAGTTAGGGGTGATTGCCCCTCCTAATCAGAAATAAGATGTAGAGGATCACATCAATCTAATGTAGTTCATGGAGATATCTTTTATATGGATTGGTGTTTGGAGGCTACTACTCAGGGGGAGTAGTCACCTTGGTGAGTTGGTTGTTCAGAATTGAGGAGTGAGATGTTTTGATCAGATTTATGGCTTCTATGGTTCAAATCATCTATGTGTCTTTTCCATTGATGTCAAAGAGGGAGAGATACTCATGTGAAAAATAGAGGGGGATAAAGCTCTAGTATGAGAGGAATTGTAGAGAGACTCTAAAAGATAATGATGGATATTGTTGGTAGTACTATTGATTGTTGATCTTAAGGGGAGATTGTTGATTTCCTTGTGCATTGATTGTTTTTCACATTAGATGTTTCCATCAATGCCAAAGGGGAAGATTGTCGACAAGTTGGATGTGGTGTCATTGATGTCAACATATCTATTAGACAATTTCATCAATAGTTCAGTAGGCTCATAGGTTCAGTGAGGTTCAATTATTGAAGACAAATGGTAGAGAACATCGGGAGATGTTGAAGATAGTTTGTACTTGGTCTATGTCAAGTTAAAAAGGTGTGCATGATGATTTGGATATTTATGAGGTCAGGTCCGATGATTGGTTATTACACTGTCTACCAGTGTTGACAGTGTGACTATAATTAGTTCATTGTGAACTTCCAAGTTGATATTTTTCTTTGTGAATTTGGGTGTATGTTATGGACATTCTGATGTGTCCTCAATTCAAAATGTTCATGGCCCAGACATCTGCAAGGCATTTTTTAGGTGTATCAATGGATGTTGACAGTGTTCCCAAGGTTCGGTATAATAGATGTTGATGAATCCGATGCTTTTAATGGCTTTGGATGTTTGTGTGTTCTTCATGATGCCTATAGATGCTATTGGATTGTGCACTTGCTGAGTTGGAGGTCCACATTGATTGTGGTGATTGGGATTAGAGAATTTTTCAGTTGGTGGTGGTTTTCTTATGTTCTTGGCTAACTTTATCAGTAAAATGTTTTGTGGATGATTGAGGCATAATTTGCATGTGTTATGTGCTCAAGTATTGATGATAAGATTCCTTGCTATGTTTTGGCGGTCAAACATGAATTTGAATTGTTATTTTTCATGCATGGATTTGCAATTTTAAATTGGGGTTTCACCAACCTTGTTTATTTCTCAAGGTTGATAAATTGTTCATATTTTAGGGAAAAATCTGTTGTTGCGAACTCCTGTGATTGCTTGGAGAGAAAGTATGCAAATTTGTTGAGGATTGAATGATTCGTTTGAAGGTGGTAGAGATGATTTGAACTGAGATCTAATTGTGTTTCATTGGAATAGACATAGGCACAGAGTAGATGCCATTATACAGTTCATAAAACTTTAGATTGTAGTTTGATTGATCATTGTAGTGATCTTATAAGGTAGTGAGCCTTCCTTTGGGTTGTGGCCCTTTGTATTGAATAGTGAACTCTAGGCAGTGTGTCTGAATGCATGTGCATTCCCCATTTGTAATAAGTTATACTTCTAAAAAGGTATAGTCTTATTGTGGGTTCTAGCCCCACCGTGGTGTTTCTCCTTTTAGGTTTTCCATGATAAAAATCCTTGTGTTATGTGTTGTGGTTGTGTTTTTTATTCATGCATTAAAGTTTAATTCATTAAGATAAAAAATAAGGGTTTTGAGGTTTAAGGGTTTTTGAAGGTTTGAGTTTTTTTTGGAACAACTGATTTTACCCCCACACCTCTTAGTTGTTCACCACCATATTTCCTACAAGCACTTCCCTCTTTTCAAATGCCATGTCTACCTCTAACACAAGTGGCCAAGATTAAAATGGATAAAATATTGAGAACCTTTTAATTAGAAGGGGTCTTAGAAGATAGGAAATTATCAATTATTAGTTGGGATAAGATTTGCAAACCTATATCAAAGGGGGGAATTGGCATGCAAAATTTAGCTTGGAAAAACAAGGTCATAGGAGCGAAGTTAGTTTGGAAAATGTATAAGGAACTAGAAAGTAAATGGGCTAAAATTTGATATAAAAAGTACTTAAATGGAACATATCCAAGCAATATATTCAGAACAACAAAAACTTCAAAGGGCTCTAGGGTCTAGAATTTTATTCTAGAGTGTAGAAGCTTGATAATAGATAATTTATAGTGGGATATTGAAGATGGTTATAAAGGTTTATTTTGGGAGGATTCATTGGGGCGGGGGGGTATTCAGCCATAGACAATGTTATCAAAACCCCCTAAATCAAAGAGGTTCTAGTAAACTTATAGGGAAGATTTTTGAAGGATTATACAGTTATTCCAAATGGTGGCCCTGCTCTGGGATGCACTAGTACATTTGACCTAGTTTTTCTACCAAAATTTTTGACCATCAAATAAAAAGGTTTTGGTTGGTTCGATTATAGAAGGAAAACATTCATTTTTTTTTAATCCATTCTCGTGTTCGTCAAAATTTTGACAAATACCATGTAGGTTGAAATTTTGACAAACACGGGCATAACTTAAAAAAAGAAGATTTCATTTCTCATTTCATTATTACCCGGCACAATGAATTTTTTCAAGGGTTGTAGTGATGGATTTAGCACTGTGTATAAGGGTTGCAGTGTGTGAAACCTCATCAGCCAGGGTGAATTCAACACTGTGTATAAGGGTTGCAGTGCGTGAAACCTCATCAGCCAGGGTGGATTCGCCACTGTTATTTGGTGTAAAAGGAGGACTGCTTGCAAGGATTTCCTTACCTTAACCTACGGTATGATCATTTTTTTTTAAACTTCAAATATAGATCTAGATTTTTTGGAAAAGGAGGACCACTTGTAAGGATTTCCTTACCTTAACCTACGGTATGATGGTTTTTTAAAAAAACTTCAAATATAAATATAGGTTTTTTGTAAAAGGAGGACCACCTATGAGGGTTGTCACTGTTATTTGGTGTGTAAAAGGAGGACTACCTGTGAGGGTTGCCACTAAACTGTTAGAACTCTGTATATGCTTTAATTATAAAAACATCTAAAAAATTCAATGGCCTTTCAGTAGCACTTTAACTATGGTGTGTTATCTTCAAGATTTTCCATTCGATCAAGCATAATCTCAAGTGAGAAACCCCTTTTGCATGAGTGCATAATAAATAATACATTGGGATTTGTAAAATATTTGAAACAATCTCAACATTCTCTCCCATGTTATATACCTTGCAAGAGCAAAAGAGAAACACTAATAGCCAATAAAGTACTTTCTTAAGATAGAATTGCACATAGCTTCACTACCCTATCAAAACTTCTTTTTGTTCACTAGATTTCTCAAATATCTACAAGATTCACACAAATTATTTACCTTCTCTAAGATAACTCTCTTGTCCTCCCCTTCATCATGAATAAAATGAAACTAAGCATTGATATATACTCTATTCACATGTGAAAAGATTGATTCATTGTGAATTTGATAGTACTTTGACTATCCTCAAGTTGACACTATTGCAAGTTACACCAACACTACTATCTCTACAATTGATTTGTAGTATTGATACTAAATTTTGTTGGCTATAATTGAGTTATAGTATAAATTACAATAAAATATTGAATAATGTCTAGTCTAATGCAAAATAGTGTATACAAGGTATCCAAGCACACTAGCATGAGGTACATGAGGTACAAACTCTCATGTTAAACAACTAAAAAATAAAGTCAACATAGTTCCTTTAACACAACCAAATTTAAAATTAAGAATTTTGGTGAAGTCAAGGAAGTAAGTGTGAGATCAAAATCAGTCAAGTCCCTGAATCTAAGTCCAAGTTTAAAAGGGAGGGCTTCTAAAGGCATGAAAATGACTAAGTCTGGGATGATGAAGTAAAGGTAAATTTTGAAGGGGTAGAATCTACCCTCTTCTTGGGATTTTTATCCCAACCACCCATTCATTTCCACCTAGGTGTAGGATTGCAGCAAACAAGGCATGAACGAGGAGACAAACATAAATTTTAATTGCCAATTCTGACAAGTTATTTCTTATAATCCCATGAATTAACTAGCTGATAAAGTACAAGGTAAGGGTTTACAAATTTGTTCACTCCAGATAGTGTTTTCAAATGTCTCAAAACCTCTAAATCTAAGAGGAATTTAACCCAAACTATTGGGAACATGAAAAGCCCCAAATCACCTCTCCTAACCCTTGATTCAGGGGTTTCTTCAATCGCAACCCTTCAAGCTCTTCCAAGATCAATTGGTGATTGATTCACCATTCATACAACAATATAAGACTACTCTAATCATAAAAACACCATGCTATTCAAGCCAAACTCTCGCTACTATACTTGTGCCATGAATTTCAATGAAAAACTTCTCTATTACAGCCAGCCAGTGATCACTTCCTTTTTAACATTTTGTAGCTGCAAGAGATATCATTCTCTCCTTCGTCGTAGAGTTATGATGGCATGGCACCAAATGAGATGACATGGCATTGTGCATGGGTGTTGCTCTCATATGTTCACAATCTTGATGAGCATCGGTTATACTATGAAGGTGTCAATTCACCTTCCTATGGTTTTCATATGTTGTTCTTTCTTTATCGACAACATTCTATTTGATGATATATTATGGCACCGCTCAGTTGTGACTTTTCCTACTTGGCTTCCATAAAGACTATTTGAATATTATTCATTCCTTGTTGGAAGTCTCCCTTACATGTACGTTTGTTCAAGAATCTCCATATAATTGTAACAAACATCGTTATATCTTTCCCACCGCTTGAGGCTGACTGTGGGCATACGACCATTGTCGGTTCACTATATTGAAGTAACGAAGACTGTTGGGTATAATATTAGAGGATTTTGGTCTCTAATTGATGACATATCAATTCTAATTATATGATCATATGAAGTTGAATATTGTTATGCCTATGCAAGTAGTAGTATTATTTAGAAGCAACATTTTTCTATATAAATTTCTCTAATCTGTGTATCATGTCATCTCTTATCATTGTGTGATCATTGCATGCTGAAGATTTTGAAAAGGGACAGAGTTTCTCTTGTATTTGATTTGATATACTTAAATAAAGGATCTATTTTTTGGGCTGGGTTTTTCACCCTCAGGTGGAGGATTTTCCTAGGATATTTTAGTGTGTCATTTGTTATTGTAATTCTGATTATTACATTCTTATATTCTGGTTTGAAACTTAACATTCCTCTCATCAAACTTCTGCAACTTCAAGATGATAAAACTATTATACATGTTAGTGAACTTCATTTCATGGATTCTAGGCCTTTGAGTCCATGGAATGGTTATTGTTTACAAATAAACTTCAAAACAATGAAAGAAAATTGAACAGAGCAAGGTTAATCTGCTATGTGTGAGGGTACAATCATGTTAAATGACTCTCAAAGCCTTCAAAACATGTGAATTAAGAATTAAGGAATACAACAAAAACCCTAAACTCCCCATGATACATGAAGTGATTATCCTTCTCATGATGTAGATCATGAAAGCCCTCTCCCCAACATTTGATATTAAGAGTAAATTTGAGGCTCATAAGACATAGGGACATTTTGCCAACCTTCACAAGAGCTTCTACAAGCCTCTAAAGAAAATGCAGTTTGGTTCTTTGTTTTTTTATTCTTGGTGTTTTGTTTCTTTGTGTTCTTTGTTGGTTGGCTATTGATCTAGGGAAGCATAGTCAAGCTTCACATGCAATTACCTTCTTCTAACAACAAAGCTTCATATTAGGAGAGTTGATGATAATATTATTGCATTACAATGATATGTCTTTGAAAGGGTATTATATATAACTTTACTTAAGAATCTCTCAATACAAAACATATTCCCCCCATATCTTATTCAAATCATATTTAATTCATTACTAGGGGAGGTAATCTATCATGGAGGAATCAATGCACACTCACCTAGCCTCTTGTGGTTAGGTTGCATAGGTGTGTGAATATAGGTGTATGTGTGTATTTATTATTACCCAAAAATTCCCTATCATTCATTTTTGGCCACGGTCCTATTTTCCAAAGAAGTGCTCAAGTGTCGAAAACTCAGTGTGTTTTCGACCTTCGCTCTGAAAGCCCAGGATGTTTTCGACCTTCAAGCGAAAGCCTCAGTTGTTTTCAGCCTTCCGTGCTTTGCACTTCTTCAATGTTGACATTTTTCTTAAGTGTTCAGTGTCGAAAACTCTCTATGTTTTTGACCTCCAGTTTGAAAACCCTGTGTTTTTGACCCTAAGTGGCCAACTCCGACCGGGCAGGTCCTAGTTCCTCAAAGCCATGCCAGTGTAGTGAAGATTTGATGACTATCGCATGATTGCATGGGATCTTCCGATCCCATGAGATCATACGACAACTGTTGATGCGGTATTAGCAAAGATTGGCGGTCAACTCTGAGATGGCGGTCAGTGGCTAACATCTTACAATTGGTCACATGATCGCATGGGCTCTTTTGAGCCCATGCGACCATGCGACAAACTGTCAACAGTTTCGGTGGTGCCGCAGGTGGTCATCGGGTAGCATCTTCCTGTTGGTCGCATGATCGCATGGGATCTTCTGATCCCATGCACCCATGCGACTAACTGTCAGTGGTTACGGGGGTTTATAGCCGGTCAGCAGTCTTGAGGCAAGGTAGTGACAAAGCTTGTGGTTTCATGCTTGTCACATGATCGCATGTGGCTTCCTAACCGCATGCGACCATGTGACAAGCCTCTAGCGGTCAGCAGGGGCATTTCCTGTGGTGGGTCTGTGGGAGGTGACATGTCCACTTCTCAGTGGCTGGCTGGCGATCAACGAAGGTTGTTGTGGGCCAGAGGTATAACATGGGCCCTCGTAGATTCAAGATCTACGGTGGTCGCATGTTCGCATGGGATCTTTCGATCCCATGTGATCACGCGACCGCCGTTAGATCCTCCTGATGCTTCCGGGGCATTTTCTGTGGTATGGTCATGGGTCCAACCAAGGTGGTCAGCTCCTGTTGGGCCACGTGGCAAAGTTTGACAGGTGTGATGTCTTGCGGGTCTAGGTGTCTTATGTGGCAAAGTGGTGGTAGTTTCTAAAGAGCTTGTCACATGATCGCATAAAATCTTTTTAGCTCATGCGATCATGCGACCAGTGTTATTTCAAAGCGGCCTATTTTTCATGGGCTTTCTTTTGGAGATGTTGCGAGTGCGGGTAGCTGAGGATTTATGATTTTTTGAGGCAGTTACAGTTGGGAGAATTTGCAGAAGATTTAGACTGCCATTTTTGGGTCCTTTCGAGGATCTGAAATCGGATTTGAGCATTCATGGTTGAGGGGGTTGTCAGGTCAAGGTTGTTGATCTGTAGGAAGATTCAGTATAGGGATGGGCATGCAAGGGGAGATATGTCTGATCTATTGAGATATTTACAGAGATTCATTTATAATCAGATTTGACTGCTAGGGTTGGTTATTAAATTGGAAAATTTGTACCCTGGTTAACTTTTGACTCCTGCCCGCGTGCAGTTGAGTTTGTATATAAAATTTTTTGGAGCCTGTAGTGCTTAGAATTCACCAATTGTAAAAAAAGGAAAGTTTCTTTCCCAAAGGTTATTGAAGGTATTCTTTCTGCCCCTTAACTTTCTGCAATTGTTAAATTTTCATTGATTGTTCAGATGTTGCAAAGCATTCTGTGACATTTTTCCTGTCCTCATGCCTTCCTTGTTTGGCTTATCTCTTATTGGATTGAAGTTTATGAATGCTTTCAGTGATACTTAGGGTTCCTGATCCCTCTTACTTTTAGCTTATATGTGCACTACTGTGTTTGATCTGATCTAAGTGAGTTTGTGGGTATTCTTCAGCCCCTGTCATTCTGTCTCATTCCTGTGCCCCTTTTGCTGAAGAGAATGTCTTCTTGCAGGTCATAGGTTGTGTCTAATTTTTAGGCCCTCTTATGAAATACTTATGCAAGCCTATTCAGTGAGTTGTAATCTACTAGACCTAAGTCTTTCACTAGTTTCATCCCTCTATACTAAGATCCAAACCCTAATTTTGGTGCATCACCTAGTAGGATAGATTTGCTTTCCTGTTATTTCCCTTTTCATGTATTCCTTCTATCCCTTTCCCTCAAAATTTTACTTTCCTGTTTAAAAGAAAATCAAGGTGATTACCAAGAGGAACCAGCCTAGAATCTGGAGGTCTCATCTCGGTTAGCAAAGGTCCCACAACCTTGAGATGATTCCCTTGTTATACTGGATTATCAAGACCAAGAGAGCTTGAGATCAGAGGTGCAAATTCGGTGTATAACATTTATATTGGAAAAGTTTGAAGAAATAACAAAAATATAAAAAATGATAGCTTTAGGGGAGCCTTGCACCAGACAAACAATAATTAAAAGCCCAGAATGTGAGGGTATCATTTTTCATTTTCTTGCTTGGAGAATGCTATAACATTAAAGATGCAGTCACTTTCTTTTAACTTGTGCCTCTATACTTATATGGAATGTCAACCAAGTTAAACTGATTTTTTTTGTAGCTCTATAGAAATCAACTAATACATCTAAATATACTCATTACTTGACTATGGAATAATCACAGATGCACACCTAAAAATGGATGCCTTTGATGCCTTTTTTGGCTAGCCTTGCTCAATGAGAGGTGGAGGATGGCATAGAGCATCCAAATTTCTACCATTTGGGTTTTCTATAAAGATTATTTGCTATGGTGTAGAAAAGTGGATTGATCTACCCAAAACTTTTCTTTCATGCTTAGTCTGCTGATGTATGCATTTCATCCTTGTCGCTTCAGGAGTGACATTTAATAGCAATCCATTTATCTTTCCACTCTTTCACTTCACTATTTTTATTGTATTTAAGTCTAGTGCCTTGGTTGATATTTTGGAGACAATGACTGGCAGGGTAGAGTCAATTTAATAGTAGTTTGACATAAAATATATGAATTCTACTTAGTTTATCTTAGAGATAGAGATAATTTAATTTTAACTTTGGTTGTGTTAAAGGAACTATGTTGACTTTATTTTGTAGTTGTTTAACATGAGAGTTTGTAGATTAATAAGAGTTCACATTTTTATGGGAATGTACCATTCAATTGAGCATTAATGCCCATCTATATCTAGTGAGATAGATATAACTCATGTACCTCATGCTAGTGTGCTTGGATACCTTGTATACACTATTTTGCATTAGACTAGACATTATCCAAATAGTGAAACAAAGAGAAGCTCAATAATTTAAGGTCTCAGTCCACAGACAAATTAAATTAGACTTACTATCCAAATTGGACAAATTATTTTTTTTGTACATGGCACTTGGAGTCAAGTGTGTCTCTAAACATTGTGAGCTTTCCATATTCTTTAAGTGATGTGTCACAATTTTATTTGTCAAAGATTGAATTAGAGATTACACATTTTCTCACAATTTTATTCGTACATTGGTGAGAATCAATGATGGAGAGTTTTTGGATTTTGAGAAGACATATATGCAGTGGAGGCCAGAAGGGATTTTTGTGGAGATTTGCTAGATGTGGAGATTTTCTAGAGTGGCTATATACGTACGAGGGTTTCCAGATTGAGTACTAGTGCAGAGATGATGATTCAGTAACCTACATCTATAAAACCTTCATAAATATCCCTTCTTTGGCCTCCACTCATACATCTTCTCAGAATCTAGAAACTTTGGATACTATTTCTCATCCATGCATGAAATGTGCTAGTGATCGTATAAAATTACTTAAAACTAGTAAAGGGTGCTAGGAATAGCCTCTGGATTATGAAGGGATTCCATTCCGGTGCAGGAGGTGTTTTCAGATAGGACATAAAGTTTCCCAATACTCCAAGAAAAGAATGTCCAAGGTTGCATCCTGGTGGAAAGATGTCTCACACCATCATTATATGGTGGAGAAGAAGGTGAAGCAGCAAAAGAATTTTTCTCAAGCTGTGCATGGTGAGACATCGAATCAGGAAATTGTAAATGCATGTAAAGTGACCAATGTTATGAAGGGAGTGGATGGTTTGGATGTCTATGCACCCAAAAATGGTCGCCTAGACTTTGGGCCCCATTTATTTGATTTATCAACCCTGAATCAGTTTTATCAATAATCAATATTTTCAACATTATTAATTTCTTGATCAAGTCTTAATTTTGATCATATATTGGATTTTTATCCTATGGGCTAACCATTTATCCTAAGTCTTTATTTACTTAAAAGGAATATTTCCTCCCCTTTTAATTAAATAAAAAGCCCCACTTTTCCTCTTATCCTAAGTTGCACAAATAAAGCATTATTCCTATTTCACAAAAAGGAAAAAAACACTTTTTGTCTCACATGAGGCTCAAAAGTCAACACTTCACTCTCATTGGAGGATACTTGTGCACATGGATTGGTCCTCTTTCAACCTCCACCACCAATTAAGACTTTTTGCCTCTTAATCTCAATGGTCCATTTCTTTGCATTTCTTATAAAAGGAAAGCTCTCTCCTCCATTTGCATACCATGTTCTTATGCTAATGTTATGCTGCAGGTTTTAGGTGCATTTGGAGCTTTTGAAGATATTGAAGACTTGCTTCATTTCATTACATCATTTAGTTGCATATTTCCTTTGCTTAGTTTGCATGATCATGGCATATTAGCTTAGTTTCCTTTTATGCAATAGAGTAACTCACATAGCTTAAATAGGAAGGCTTTGTAACACTTGTTATTTCCTTTCATAGATTAGTTGCATTGTACTTTCCTTTCATAGCTTAGATTGCATTCTCATTTAGATTTGCATTGCATTGCATATTTGATTCTTGGAGATATTGGCATTGTTGCCCTTGTCTTCACTTGAATCTCTCATTGTATGGTTGACTAGTAAGGTCACAAGTTTGTAGCTCTAGCTGTGGGCAAATTTATCATAGTCCCTTGCAACTCCATGCATAGAGAGCTATGAGCCACTTTGTGAGGCCTCATTTTTGAGAAACCTTGCATGTAATGGTTCATAGAAGTGCACCATTTTAGTGTGTACAGGATGATGGGCAGAGTGCTAGAAAGGTAGTAGCCACACTAGAGGGAAGAGAAAAGAAAAGACATGTTGGGTCCCGAGACAAGGTGGATGAGCGATCAGATGATCATCTGCATCAACATGAGAAGTTTAGCTTGGGTGTGGGTTGTATTTCAGGGGATAATCTTAGGGTTTGGCAAAATGAGGTAGCCAAATTGGAGGATGGGTGGGAAACTGTAACACTTGAAGATAAATATCTAGACTAATCACCGAGCAGGATGTTGTTGGTGATTACTCTAGATATTTGTCTTCAATTGTTTTTTTTAACATTCCATTATTAGTCAAAATTTTGACCAACCTTGGTCGAAACCCTTACAAAGAGTGGTCTAAATATCGACCACTTTGTGTCAAAATTTAGCATCGTGGGTTTGGCATCCTAGTCAGACGGGCTAAAGATTTCGACCAACTTTGATCAAAATTTTGACCTAATGACTTCTTAACTGTAGATGTGAATTTTGACCAATGTTGGCTTAGAACATTCTACCTTAACAACAATATGTCAAAAATTTGACTTGAAAAATAGCGACCAAACCATTTGTAGATTATTTGACCAATTTTGGTAGAAAATTCGACCAACTGTCCATCAAAAATAGGTGCCAATTGTACTAGTAATGGATTTGGAAGTCTTTGGAAGACACACCTTTAATAGAGGTTGAGAAAGGTGAGTTTCTTGAAGTGTTAAGATCAAGAAAGATAATAGTTAGGAAAGGAGAGGATAGATTGATTTGGACATAGTCAAATACATGAGAATATAAGGTAAAGGATGGGTATGCAAGCTTGATTAAATCCCAACAATGGTAAAAAATTGAAATAACCACTCACTTATGTTGGGATAAGAAGTGTCAACCAATCAGAAATGTTTCTATTGGAAGTAGTGCAAAAAAGGATTCTAACAACTGACTGGTTTTAAAAGATTGGTTTTGAAGGACCCTCAAGGTGCCCTCATTGTGAAAATGATGAAAAAAAGTAGATCACTTATTATTAAACTATCCATATTCATGAGTGCTAGAGTTGGCTGAGAAAGAGACTAGATTGGAAGGAAGCTTGCAAAATAATTTGTTGGAAATGCTAAAAGGATGGCCAATGATCTCTAGGACAAGTTTGTTTAGCATTATATGGAAGATTGCCCAGTTTATAATGGTTTGGGAGATTTGGAAAGAAAGGAATAGAATAATTTTTTAGGAGAAGAGGATTGAAGTAGTTAATCTATGCAACAAAATAGAAGCAGTTACTATTGAAATAGTAAATTATACTAGACTAAGAAATGAGAGTCAGCTAGAAGGAACATTTTCATATCGGGAGAGTAAAATAAGAAAGGTATGAAATGGTCTCAAGATTCCCCCTCAATATGGGAAAGGAGGGAAAGAAATCAAACTAAAAAAAGAACAATGTACTTGGTCAAAACTAGATTACAGGTAGTACAAAATGAACTTTGATGGAGTAGCAAGAGGCAATCTTGGGACCATTGGGATAGGTAGCATTGTTCATCATTGGGATGGATCAATTTGTACCAGAATTGCCAAACCAATCATAAATACTTCTAATAATATAGTTGAGATGGAGGTTTTAACTAAATGGTTGTTAATAAGTAAAGATCTAGGAATAGATAAACTAGCAATAGAATGATATTTTCAAATCACAATCAATGCCTTACGAACAAAAAGGACCCCAAATTGGAAATTGAGAGCAAGGCTGGAAAGAGCCTTAGATATATTGGATTACTTCAAATACCCAACTATTAATCATATTTATAGGGAAGGCACTAAGGAAGTAGACAAACTAGCCACGAAGGGGCGGATAGATATTTTATAGAGAAATTAGGAGATTAATTAAATGATTGCAGATTAAATTCGTTGTCAAGTTAGAAGGATCTCCTTAGCTAGTAATATGATGATTACTTCCCTTACTTGATAAGCTGCAATTGATTGGTTGTTGAGTTAAGAAAGAAAGTATATTAGGGAGGCTCTTAGTAGCAAATATGACCTCAAATTCGCTCCTTCCAATCGTAGAAATATACTATATTTATGCATGAGGAATTTTCCTCTACAAATATGTTTAGTCTCCTTAAGATTGGTAATGTAAGCCAAAGTTGGTATTAGTATTAGGTAATCATATTATAGTAAATGAGTATTTATCACGTCGAAGTCATTCACATTGCCGCAATAATGACCAATGATCATTATAGTGAATTTAACTCGTTGTGATGATGGTGAGGTTAAATTTACTAAGAATAGAGAACGTTCTAGATTTTGTAGTATTGTCTATTTACCCTCAAAAAGTTTCTAAACAATAGATTGTAAATGGAATCATTTCCAAAGTAAAGAAAGAAAATGGATACATCGATTAGGTTGAAGGGGGAAAAATGAAAAAATGTCCTTTATTTGCGGTAGATAGGTTGCAAGGCATCATAGTGTTTTGACACAATCTAGTAGTTAGGGTTGTAATGCACATCCTTGGAGATGAATATATCTTCAATAACGATAGGACAAGGGCTAACTCTGATATTGCCTCCATGTTCATAGTGTTAGCAATGCATTTTGAGAACCAAGGGATTGTGATAAAAGTGTGCAAAAGCATTTTTATCAAGGAAGTATTAGTGGATATCCATAGGGTCATGATAAATATTTATGCCTACCTAACCATTCCAAAGTTGTGACAATATGACTGGCTTATGTGGAAGGTTAAGCTGGTCTCAAAATTTCCTATTATAGATGTAGAAGATTGGGAGAGCTTCAAGCGCATGAAACCAATCATTAGGAAAAACCTAAACTTTTAAAAGTGGTTACTACATGTTAAGAGGCCAAACCGTATCAATTGGTTCGAGAACTATCAGATAGAGGATAGGGTTGACATGGAAGAGGGTAATGTGGACATTCCAAATGCTACATTTCTGTATGAGGAAGGCCAGCCAAAGTCACCCCATGGAGAATCAAGCA
Source organism: Chamaecyparis obtusa (assembly GCA_027943335.1). Classification (NCBI taxonomy): domain Eukaryota; kingdom Viridiplantae; phylum Streptophyta; class Pinopsida; order Cupressales; family Cupressaceae; genus Chamaecyparis; species Chamaecyparis obtusa. The sequence continues at coordinate 1,758,344 of BSBK01001013.1, forward strand.
CCCATGACAGGAAAGGCAAAAAGGTTAAAATTTCATATTAGACAGAAGATGAGCACTCTTGTAATCATTGTAGGAGCTTCTTGGTTTTGATCTAGTTCTAGTAGGGTTAGGGTTGCTTCATTGTTTCATCCTTTTGGTATATATCCTTGTAGTCCTCTTTGTTTAGCGTAGGTTGTTTAGCTACTGGGGGTAGGACAATTCATAGCTTCATTTTTCCCATTTTGTTGTCTAGCTAATTTTTTATAAATATCTCTTTGTATATTCATGGCGTCCAAAAGTATGAATACTATATAATATACATAAGTGAAGAATATTTTGCAGTATGTTTTGAAAGCTCTGTTCTCATAAACATCGATTAATATAAAGGTCGAGTATTAGCTACTTAAGTTCTAGCGCTTATCAAATGTATGGACTATAATATTTTGAAACAATATAAACATTATCATATATAGTTATATCTCAGAGAATCTGGCTTAATGGATGATCTATCCCTATCTGGCTTATGCTTCTCAAACACTTTCATTGCATATGGTTTGTGTTTGGCGATTAGAATTAACTAGACTCAATTCTTAAAATGTTGTATTTCTAGACGTATGGCACTCATTATAAAGGATGAAGAGCTATTAATTTTAGGGAGAAGCTAAGCTCCCGATAAATTGTCCATGTAAGTAGCATGTGTCTCCCTATAGTAGGTCCCTATAGTAGCATGTACAAAGGGTACTGAAAAATGTTGCTGTCCAGGCAATCTGAGGGGTGATGGGGCAGTGATGCCCGACACCGGGATATCTACTTCGTCGGCATGTCATAATCGAAAGGGGAAGCTAAACCGTAACTGAAATGGGAAGCACGTAACTGTAATAGGAAGTGTAGCCCCCTAATCAGCTAACCGCAGTCTACTAACCAGATCGGCTAATAGCTGTCTAGTAATCGGATCAGCTAATAGTGGTCTACTAACCGGATTAGATAACTGCGGTCTACTAACCTGATCGGTAGGTGAGTTAGATGTATTAGAGTCAATGATAAATAGAAAATTTCTTGCATCCATTCACATTTGGGTTTTATTTGGGCTGAGAAGGGTCTGCGAGTTGGGGTTTTTAGAGCCAGTTTTTTTGCATTTTATCAAGGGACGCATAGCTATTTTCCAGATCCAGTCCATTTTTTCAGGTGGGCACAGCTGATTTCCAGAGCCATTTGCAGAAGATCTGGACATGTGAACAAGGTATGTTTGCAAAAAAATATTCTGTGTTTGCTACCTTTTAACGTTGTATTATTTTGTGTTTTCTGCCTTTTTACATTTTTATCACCATGTGCAGGGTTTTTAGAGCCATTTTTTTTCATTTTATGAAGGGACACAGGCGTAGCTAATTTCCAGAGCCTGTCTTGTTTTTCTTCAAGCAGGCGTAGCGGATTTCCAAAGCCAGTCGATTTTTTTCAAGCGGGGGTAGCCGATTTTTAGAGCCAGTCCATTTTTTCGAAGCGGGCGTAGCTATTTTCCAGATCCAGTCCATTTTTTTCAGGTGGGTGTAGCTGATTTCCAGAGCCGTTTGTAGAAGATTTGGACAGGCGAACAACATATGTTTGCAAAAAATTATTCTGTGTTTGTTGCCTTTTAACACTGTATTATTCTATGTTTTCTACCTTTTTACATTTTTATCACCGTGTGCAAGGTTTCAGTTGTGAATTAGAGGCTTTGTTTCAGCAAATCAGAGGTTTTTTCACCGTGTGCATAAAGAGGGTTTTAGCCGCGAATTGGAGGCTCTGTTTTGGCATACCATTTCATAGAAGAGATCGATTTGCAATATTGTAGGTACGTAGAAAATATCGATGATCTGCATGTTTTGAATCGAAAACAACAACAAAATTTGAAAAAAATCTCTGCGTTTTTGCAGATCTTAGTTTTTTATTTTTTATTTTTTTGGTCTATAGTGTGTTTTCGCAAATCATAGTATTAGCTAATGCTTCTCATTCGATCTAGCTATTGTCCTTTCTCAAATGAAGAAAATGTGCTTGTCTCCTTTTGGGCCTAACAAAATATGCTACAACTATCTCCTACTTTTCCCTCTTCTCTCTCCTACTTTTCCCTCTTCTCTCTCCTTCTATTCTGTTATAAATACTGCAAAGATTGAGTTATAGAAGGATGAAATATTTTGCAATAGATTGCATTATTGAGGTGCTCTTGTCTTTGAGGGAGGGCTCAATGTATATTTCTAGGTGAAGTTGTTAATGTGTGTTATCCTAGGACTCCAAGGAGTTGTCTATCTTTCTCACAAACCTCGTGATAGTAAATATAAATGTATAAGCCTTCTTTGTCTCTTGTATTATTGTTTAAGTATCTATTTGAGTAATTTGTATGTTGTTACTTTCTATGTTCACATGCTTTATCTCGAGCTATTATATTTTCTTCCTCAACATTCAAGTGGTCTTGATATGGATGGATCATGTGTGTAAAACCTAATATCTCTCCTTGTTTGGTCTCTAGTTCTAGGTGAGGCTCATCATATGTTTTCAGGAGAGTTGTGTTCATTTAGTAGTTGACTAATTAATGGAATTAATATGTAAAATAGATATCATTTGAAGGTTCATAGTCTTATTTTTTGTTTTTATTTCTTGTTGTTGATTATTGTCAAAAGAGTTGTTAAGGTTTGACCAAACAAAGCACAATTCCATTCATAGATAAATTGCACATAAAGCCAATGAAATAAGCCTTGCCCGATTGAGAAATTGTTAACTCCAAGGCTAGGGGATGTATAAAAAAGAATTAAAACCGGTATACATTTCCTTTATAATGATTGTTTACAAATGTGTACAATGTGGGCTTAACTACTAAGAACTGCAAAATAGCCTTATCTAGCAGGCCATATGCAAAAGTTCAAAATTTCCACCAAACTTTCTTCTCCTAGTTTTTCTAAAGCTAACTAAATGATTAGACTCAATGGCATCTTCTGACCTTCCAACTTGAAAAGAGATCATTTCCCAATGTTAATCAGATGTTGCCTTTCTTGTCATACTCAATCATTCCAATTATAACTTATGCATAGGTGCATCTTAAGGGCTACTTTTAGAAGGGTAGGTAGTAACATTCCAAGCTTCACTTCTCACTTGAAATTCTGCAAAAGATTATATCCTCCGACTTAGGGAAGGAAAATCCCATCCTATATAATTGAACCTCCAACAATTTTCATGTTGCCAATAAGGCCTTGTTGATTGACCAGGCTCATGGAATTTCCACTCTGTTTGATGAAGTGTTGTCCACCCAAAATGGCTTTTAAAATTTGAACAAAAGGAGATGAAACTAGGTACAGTTAAAAGACCTAGGTGGCTTGACAGGTGAAACATCCTCAAGATGTGGCATCAAAGCCAAAGAGAGTCCATTCTTTGGTACTGTACATGATCTTATCTCTTTTAGGCAAATAATATCAATGAGGTCATCCAACTCCATTTTTGTTAGTGCTGGTCTTTTTATCCCATCATGGATATCAGATACTGGAAAGTGGCTTCCTCATAGGGAATGATGAGCCCCATTTGATGACCAAACCCATACTCTTCAGCTGCTTTATGCAGCAGAGCCTGGAACAAAGAATGATTCAAGTAGCTAGTGGGGATGATAAACCTACTGAGCTCATTACCAACATACAGTGCACAATGCCCCTTAGGAACATCCCTAGGGAGGGCATCACATGATGTCCCCACGATCTTTTCAAAGCCGAAATGGTTCCCTGTTTTTGGAGAAAGAGCATACCCAAGTGCCTTGTGGGCATTGGCAAACCTATTGAAGGATTTGATCATGTATTTGGCCAATAGTACTTGAGCATTTCTCTTAGTCCTTGCCATTGAAGAATTCAAAATTAAGAAGAAAGGTTCAGATTGAGAAGGAAAGGGAATTGGATGGAAGATAAAGGAGAGGAATGAAAGCTTGAATGAGTGAAAATGCTCTTGTGGGGAAGACGAAGGATATGTTATAATATAGGTAATGCAATAAAACACTAACTTGGCTCTCCTACCTCACCAAAAGGTACACCTTATTATAATTTGATTAGGAGCTATTGGTGGAATCACTTAAGTGTAATTTGTTTCCTTACAGGTTTTGTACAAGATTCTTGATATGGGGACTTTTAGTGGCGTATAATGAACAACAAGAAAGTAGGCCATGTGCTGCCTTGTCCAAGGATGGGGACACTTGCAGGTGAACGTCCATTTCATTCTCAGTCAGTGTGTATCCCACACATTGGATGACATGAATGCAGAGCTTGCATAGAAAAAGACATCATCACGAGTAGTATCATGTGTACTCTCTTGGTTTCTTAGTAGTGTCTCTACTAACATCTCATGGCCTTGTTTTTAAGGATTTCTTGATATTGTCTCTGCTAACATCTCGTGTAATGTCCCTTGTTAATTGTCGGCTCCAATGCTCACAAACTATTTAAATGTACTTATGGACAAATTTATGATTCTATTCATTTAATCATACCAAAGAAAAAATGTCTAATTATACCCAGATATCTACATGTAATTAATAACAGTAGTGCCCATTTTATTACCTTGACTAACATAAGAAAGACGGATTTGGGAATGCATCCAAGGTGCTTAGAGACCACTCCAATAGGCTCCCGCAAGGTTTACAGGTCCAAGCCTGTGCCCTGTCTTGGGACAGAAAGCTATTGGTTGGATTTAGACAAGCCCCTCCTTGGAGTCATTCTTGTATTCCTCCTCTTAATCTAGTAAGGTGATAATTCTTTGCTTGATTAATTATATAACTATTAATTAAATATTTGTGTGTAAAGACATATTTTCCTTAATTCATCAATGACAGATAGTGCTTAATATAACGTAGGATGCTCAATATTGCATACCTGCTGTTGCTGTTCATATACGGTCCTGTTGTTGCAGAACCCTGATTTATACCGTAAGTAATTAATATTACTGAATAAGTCTAAATGCTATTGCTGAGTATGTATGTTTCTCTCTGCTGCGATATATATCCTTTAGTCTTCGTAAGTATGAATATCTACGATGAGTATCAATACCTTCGGTGTATATCAATGTCTCTGATATGTTATAACTTCTGCGATTATGGTGGCTGTATATAATGATCTGTTCTATGTATTATCATCTACAATATGTGCCACGATAACTCTATTATCTTTTGATATGTCTTTGTCTTATTATCCTCTTGCTATCGGTTTAGACTGTTGTGTTTGTTCTTCAATGTTCCTAACCGGGTATATCTCCCTCCTTTCGATGTTACGATGTTCATATTTATATTCATTATCGGCCAAGTGAAGAGGCACGATGGAATGGTGGTCTGCCATCATAATTAACAAATGAAAGACCATTATTGTTCACCATAATAATCAATATGATTATTGCGGTGAACCACCGATAATCACATGTGATTAAATATTGTTTAATTTGCCAGCCCGATTATGCAAATCGGCTAAGTATGGAAACAGACAATAATGTAATGGCAAGCGCGATTAATATGTGGAATATGCTAAGTATGGAATATGTCGCCCTCCAATCATATTCAGAAATATGTATAATATTTATGTAATTATTCATTTAGTCATTAATAATATATATACAACTTATAATTGATATGTTCATTGATTTAATTAATAATATATTTTTAATCATTAATTAATTATTATTTATTTATTTATCAAATTTTTCTTACAGACGGGGGATATTATATCTTGTCTCTACTAACATCTCATGGCATTGGTTTTAAGGATTTCTTGATATTGCCTTATTTTCAAGGGTATTTGAAGTTGTCTCTACCAACATATTATGGTGTTGTAATAGATTCAACCAAAAAAATAGCTTAAGGATCAAAATGTTATCAAAGTCAATTGTATATCTCTGAAGTTTGTAATAGATTCAACCAAAAAGTCAATGGTATATCTCTTTTAACTTCAGTAGAAACTGCAAAGCTTCACATCTCTGATCATTTTCTCTATGGTAAAAACTAAAAAATGGTCAAACATAAATCTTTGGCAAAGTGAGAAGTTAGATTTCCTATTGCCCCATCACCTGTTGTTCATTTTGACAACAAAAAACTTTATACAACTGATCTAATATTTATGCATAAATGGTCCAATAATGAGCTATTGGGACCAATAAAATTGCACAACTGATCTAATTAGTAACATTTTTTTTTCCAGAAAATGGGCGGCTATTAGCTCACTACATATTTCTTTAATAGACTTTTAGCTAGGAAAATCTAATGAATGATTGAAACATAAACGCTAACTAGTACTCTGACCTTGTAATAGACATTTAGGCAATCCATAACTTAAACAAAAGAGCTTCAAGGACCAAAATATTATCAAAGCCAATTGTATAGCTCTTAAAACTAGAGTGCAAAGCCTCACATAATTTTGATCATTTGCTCTATGGTCAAAGCTGTGATCCCTGGCAAAGTGAGGTGTTATCCCCCACCCTAGCAAAGTGAAATGTCATAGCCCCACTGTGTATTATATTATCTATGATGTCCACTTACACACTTTACTCTTCCATGTGATGAACCTGTCTGTTTGTACTTTTTATGCATGGATTAGTTAAAAAGGTCTCAGATTGAACATGGGCAATTATGTGCTCCTTGTCCTATTTTCTATAGTACATTTATTTACCATCCAATTTAAATTGTTTCAGAGTTTTGTAAGGTCATTCGGCTAATGTGAACAATTGGGTGTCTCCCTAATGATGTATGAAATAGATTATACTATGTCGTGGTCCTTGAACTTGAAGTACTCAAGGTGAACTATTGAATGTCTTATAGTTCAACAACTAATATTTTGGATTATTGTGTAATTCCTAGTCTTGTTACCTTAGTAAGAAACATGTAGTAATGAGGATGAATGTTAGGTGTTATTACATCGTGTTATAGATCAGTAAACATTGTGGTCAATTATTAAACACCACCTTCCTGCTTTGTATAGAACTCATATGATGAAGCAGTACAATTAAACACATTTTTTATTTAACAAGTTCCATGAAAGATGTACAACTCTTTAACAGATGAGAAGAATATTACAAGAAAACTCTTAGAACCCGTCATTAGTACAAGACAAAGAGGACCCGGTTCAATCCATAAATGACTTACTCTAAGAACTTCTCATATAGGTGAACACTTACTCATGTTATAACCAGATACTTGAAAATAGAGATGCTAATATCTATATAATAAGATTTATTTTTATAAAAAAAAAAAAAACTGCTACTTAAAAGCGAGATGCTAAATCTGTGTAATAAAATTTATCTATTTTATTAAAAAAAGAAAGAGAACACAAAAATTTGTTCTCATTGTAAAAATTAAATTTTGGTGACCATTAAGTGTACAAAGTACAACACTTGAGAAGCCCGTTGATACTATGACAGGTTATTTACACCTTCCCTTCATTTTCTACTTTTTTCCAGTCCTCGACACATAAATAGAGTAAAAAAATGAAGGTATATATAAATTTGGAGCAAAAATAAAATATGTAGAGATTGTTGTTATATTCAGATTGATCAAGAGAGAGTAACAATCCTAGAGATATCCTAGAAATGAAACAATGTAAGCTGGAAGGAATGAACTCGATATACACTTGATATGTTCTGCCTTGATGTAATAGTAGGTCCAGAATCAGTCCTAGCCTCCTGTGCTTCAATCTACTATGTCTTGCTCCTATGATGTTGCTCCTAACTGAGATTGAATTCGCTCCAAAGTGCAGAGATACGTTCACATGTATCAGACTTTAATAGCAGAGATAATGTTATGTTTTTGATTGTCTCTTGCTATCAAGTCTTCTCCAATATATAAGCACATATCAAATCCAAGGGGAGGGCTGACCTCAGTCCCAAGACAAATAATAATCACTTGATTAGTGTGGGCTGACCAGTCATAGATTGGTGTATGAATTAATAATTAATTTGGCAGTCCTTGTTTGATCAGAGCCGACAGGCTACACATGATAACACTCCCCCTTAGACTGGAGGGTAAGATCAAACAATAGATCCCATCTATTTTAGGAAACACCCTAAACTATCACCCTTGAGAACCAAAAACATAATCATCTTGGATACCCTATCCATAGATTTTATAGATTCCAAGTCTATGAAGGTAGATCCTATCTACCATAAGTCCAAGTTTATATAAAAATTTGGTTCAAAACCGTTATCCTCAGAATGAGTGGATTGATTAGATCCATAAGAATATTAAGTCCATGATATTCATATTGGATTTCCAAATTCTTCAATATATAAAAACATCAAGTCCATGATGTTTTACTATCCAGATGTGGATTTCTCAAATCCACGAGTCCCATGACTCAAGAATTTAGAATATCAACTCTATGATATTCTTGGTATCATCAAGTCCATGATGTTACCAAATACTCAATTATGGATCCCTGATCCATGAGTCTCCAAGACTCAAATGATATCAACTCCATGATATTCAGAGCATTGGTCTCACGAATATCAAGTCCATGATATTCGCCAAGTGCTCGGAGCAATGGTCTTTTGACATCAAATCCATGATGTCTCACCGATTGCTGGGAGTAATGGACTTTTGACATCAAATCCATGATGTCTCACCGATTACAGGGAGTAATGGACTTTTGACATTCAATGATGTCTCACCAATTACTGATAGTAATGGACTTTTGACACCAAATCCATGATGTCTCACCAATTACTAGGTGTAATGGACTTTTGACACCAAATCCATGATGTCTCACCGATTACTAGGTGTATGGTCTTTTGACATCCAACGATGTCTCAGCGATTACTAGGTGTAATGGTCTTTTGACATCCAATGATGTCTCACCCATTACTAGGTGTAATGGTCTTTTGAGATCCAACGATGTCTCACCCATTACAAGGCAATGGATCCTTGATCCATGCAATTGTGGACCCTTGATCCATGAATCTCTTTCATCAATTCATAAGAATAACTTAGCCATAAGCATATCCAAATGAAACCTACAAGTGAGATTAGCCATAATCAGTAAATGAAAGAGAGTATGACCCATTCATACATAATACAAAGGATGTATGCCCCATACAACTAGCATTTGTGCATAAGAATAATCACATAAGTCTTCATCACCTAAAGATCACCAACATCTAACCAACAAGATGCAATATAGTTTTCTATATGAATGTTCCTATGCAGATAACAACATTAATTCTAACATATGCCAATGTAAGAATGTTCTAGCCAATAATGTATGTACCTATGCATAAGAAACACAATAACTAGCATCGATCTAATCAACTATGATTTCCCAAAATAGGGACAAAGAGTCAATCAATGTCAACATATTCCAATGCTTGACATGAACCAAGAGATGGATTTACTCACATAGTTTCCTAAGCAAGACAAAACATATCATATCCTAGTATACTCCACAGTCATAAAATATGCATTCATGACAATCAGCTAAGAAAATAATCAGTTATGCTAATGAGGCAATCTTAACCATTTGATAACAAGAAATAAGGGAGGAGATTACCATCGAAACTAGTGAGACCATGATTGAACTCCCTCTTAAACCATATGTCTATGATTAAGACACCCAGGGAACAGGAGACTTACTCCCTCTCGATGGACTTAACTTCATCCATACATGCTAAGGTAAATCTGGTATGTTGCTTACATGCTAAAGTACACAGTGTGTAGTGGTTCTCTCATAGAACAAGCATAAGGGAGGCATAGTTCTTTATGTTATCATAGTTGTAACTAAGAAAAAATCTATAATACATACTAGATTATGTCATTTGTCCAACACAAGCCAAAGTTGTCAGTATAAAAAAGTACTTCCTTCATATTCATAAGCAATCATAATGGTTCTATCACAAGCCAAGTGTTATGAATCAACCAATATGTAAATATAGCATATGTAAATGCTAAACCATGCAAATCTATATGATGCTAATGATATAGTAAGCCATGTAAGAGGGATAGGAAAGTGAGCCCATAATAAACTCCCCCTTAAGCTTAGATTCCATCTAGAACTAGCTAAGGCAATTCTATCAAGAATGCAACATGAGACTTCAGCTAATATATAGAAATGCCAATATGCAGTTACAACAATCAGCTGTGTATGATCTTCTATAATGGTGTAAAGTATAACCTATGCCTGGGCAGAGCATGCATTTTACAATGTCAGGTCTACTAGTACAAGATAATCATCTAAGCAGATATAGTTAATTCAATCAGTTATGAAGAATCATGTCCTTTTCAAACATCTCAGCTCTGACAATTTGTTGTGCCAATTTGTTAGTATTTTCAGATTCTCACAAGGAGTACATCAATCTAGCAAAACTAGGCACAAGATATACCATAAGAAATCATAGGAGAGGAAAGATAGTACCTTGATGTTTTTGTTTTCTCAATGATTTGTTGAGGATCCCCGATCCACGAAGCAAATCCTTTCATCAATGATCTAAACTATGTGCTTCAATAATAATTCATTAGAAATATATTGCTATATATATTTCTAATAAGTATTGATGCCATATCAGAGATCTACTATCACAATATGTGTGATCTATTGAATAAAATATACAGGCCTCCAACCAATATAAATTTTCTAGGATCTGATGAAATTGTTCAAACAATTCTGAAATAAAAACTCCCGATAAAGAAAGGACACAAAAGCAAAATATCAAGCCCTAGCCTGGCCGTACAGCCATAGTGTTCACCAACTGCTACCCAGCTTGGATGTATAACAGGAAAAAGGTAGAAATAAAAAAACTAGACTTCTAAAATTGGGCCAATTCATAGCCTGCAATTTTCCGAAGTATAGATCAATCATAAGGAAAACATATCAATCACTCCCAGCCGTATAAGCATATGCTCAAAATTCTCATCTTTACCACTGGATGGTAGAGCTAGCAATTGTTGTATAAATTGGAACCATATAGTTGTCTACGTAGTTTCAATATTGGTCTGCCAAAGAAAAGTTTGTAGTTTAACTCAAACTTATTGGAGTCACCATGTTCTCGAATTTAGTAGAACCTCGCACCCACTTTGCTAACTCTTAATGAAAATAGAAATATAGTTTAACAGCCTAGTTGTCCAACTCAATCCTTATGCAGAGTGCTGGAAAAATAAACAGTTACCATAAATTGAATTTTAACGTCACTATTTGGCATCATATGATAACTCCAAATCGATCTGCAAACCTTTGTTAGTTTCGTCACCAAACACCCAAAACATAGTTCACATATGCTCAAGGATTTTCACTACAACATAGACAAGGAACAACACTAGAAGATAGATGGATTTTCAATTGCTTCAAATCTATCTTAGACCAGTTCAGACCTCACAACAGTCCTGTCAGTGGTTTAGCAAGCTCCAGTATCAGCGTAAAAAGAAATTGGATCTCTGCACATTGAATGTCTCATGCACATTTTTTCCAGTGCAAATCACTATTGACTCATTCGAATCTGAATATGATCTTTGATTCAACTTGGATTTGATACCATGTTGTTATATTTAGATTGATCAAGAGAGACTAACAATCCTAGAGATATCCTAGAAATGAAACAATGTAAGCTGGAAGGAATGAACCCGATATACACTTGATATGTTCTGCCTTGATGTAATCGCAGGTCTGGAATCAGTCCTAGCTTCTTGTGCTTCAATCTACTGTGTCTTGCTTCTATGATGCTGCTCCTAATTGAGATCAAATTCGCTCCAAAGTGTAGAGATACTTTCGCATGTATCAGACTTTAATAGCAGAGATAATTTTATGTTTTTGATTGTCTCTTGCTATCAAGTCTTCTCCAATATATAAGCGCATATCAAATCCAAGGGGAGGGCTGACCTCAGTCCCAAGACAAATAATAATCACTTGATTAGTGTGGGCCGACCAGTCATAGATTGGGGTATGAATTAATAATTAATTCGGTAGTCCTTGTTTGATCAGAGCCGACAAGCTACACATGATAACAGAGATGAGAACAGTTTAATTTATGGTAGATTAGAAACACATGAAATCATTTATAGGAATACAAAAAAAGGCACACTTCTTCACTTTCTGAATTATACAAAACACTCAACTAAAGAATTTGATTTCTCGAGGCGGACAAAGCATTGAAAATCATCACAGGCCACAACAACAACTTTGAGAGACTGCATCTCCCTCGAACCAGTGATTCCATTGAGGTTTTTCTAGACCGGTAGTGTTGCAGATAAAAAAAAATGATTAGTAAAATGACATTCATCAATCGTGAAACAATGATTTTGATGAGGACATTAACTTTCTGCCAATGTATTCCTTACCTAGGAAGAAGGGGATCATGTCTTCTCTCAATACTATCAAGTACACTATGAAAGAAGTCCATATCAGAATCTGACTAGCAGTAACAAAACTATTATTTAGCCTAAATTATCCAATAAAATAATTAATGCAGCCTTAAGGAAATGAATGGCATACTACCTACAAGCTGTTGATGCTTTCGGTGCACGTTCCAGTTCATCCAATTTTTCCTGCACACAAATGTCAAAACCAAGGAAAAGGTTATAATTGCCCATTCATGGTGCTTAGGAAGTTGGAACCATGTAACAAAAACCATTGAAGATTTCCAGAATGAGAAAGCAATAGGAGTAGTTAATAGTGAAACTTGATTAGAAAAATTAATGTGACATGAAGAATTTTTTTGATTACACAGATATTGGCATCTGTGCCCTTAATTCATTCACAACATGTTAAGTGTATGCCTCTTTTTGTTAAGCTGCTTGGAGAAGGGGGGGCATTTTGTAGAAGCCATACATAATTTGAACCTTGTTCAATTAAATTTCAAAAGGTTTGAACCATAGTAGATGGTGTAACACACTATCATCCTCAACAATAGGCTATTTTGAGTTTTGAAACAAAAACTAGGTCATTGGGTTATGATGTGATTGCAAAACTTTTAAAAAGGAAATTCAGTTCTCTGCAGGTATTCCCAACTTATATTTTGAGATTGAGATTCCATCAACTCCTACTGTCTGTTAGATGGCTCAATGGAACATAAATAAAAGACTTTAAAATAAGCTAGCTTTTGCTCGTGCAAATAGAGTCAGGAGTTTGGCCAACATTTTATTAACTATTGACATTTGTGTTGCATTTTCTGCCTTGTATCTATGCTTATGACTTTAGTTCTGTCTAGTTGAGAGTGAATTTCCTCCTCTTTCTTGTCCACATGTTCAGAGTAGATGATGTAAATATGTCAGAAGTTGGAAGTCCACTTCACATTGAATTCTAACATGGCTCTCCTCTCTGAATCATTTTAAAATAGTTCAACAATATTCCAGCACTCCACTTTCAGAAATTTACAAAAATAACAGAATATATTGGATTGTAAGATAATTCATATTATATCCTCCACAAATAACAGAATATATTGGATGGTACGAGAATTCATATTTATATCCTCCACTAGCTCAGAGTGACAACTTGAGCCAATGAACCTTCCATAGAGAAACAAGCTACTAGTGAGTTGCGAAAATACCAATATAATCTATTTACTAAACTCTCCATTTTCCCATTACCATCGAGGGGGCCCTAAGATACAGGGTGTGATGGCATTGAAAGAGAAACTGATTTTGTGTTGATTCTCTCTATTATAATTTACAATCATCTGATATAGGGGAAATTTAAAATTCTTAAATGTCCTTAGAAGTAGAAGATAATAAAGAAAAAATTCACAAAGAGAAAGATGGTTGGTTGGACATAAGTAAGGTGTATGTTTCCATAGTTTAGTCATCTGGTTCAATCTTCTTCAATCTATTTGTAACATTCCTAATGTTCCAATCTTCGCAATCATTAATACTTATTGAAAAGAACCTGTATACTGCTGAGCACCTGATATCCATAGGATTTGTTGTTGCAAGCATCCATCAATGACATTCGTAACTGCTGGATCCCCTTTCTTAAATTAGCTCCACTATAGTTCTTCACTTTCATCATGAAAATTTTTGGTTAGGTGCACCAAGGTTGAAAGGATGGCAGCCCTATCCATCATTTAAACATGACACATGTGAGTCCCCCAGTTGGGAGGCTGTCATAATGTTTCACAAATTTTCTCTCTTTCCATACCCGAAGAACAGGTGCAAACTTTTGTGACCACAACTCTTATTGGATGAGTAATGTTCCATGGTTAATAGTAGTTGTTGTGTGTGAATGATTGGAGCTGATGAGTCTGTCCCCATGAATGGCATGGACATTGAGACGTATATGTTCTACCATCTTCAAATTGGGCATTGCATGTTATACTATTATGGTCTAATGAAAGCAATGTTTTGAAGAGAACATGCAAAAGATAAGGCATCGAGCAAAGAAAACATAGTTGAAAGAAAAATAGAAAGTCTTTTATGTGTGGGTGGACACAAGTAAAATGTGCAATCCGTGGGTATACAAAAGAGAGGGCAGAAACAATCATCCCTCTCATAATGTCAGGATTTAAACGTATAATTTCCAGCACAATGGGATTTGCTGAGCACCATGCATCATGTTTATGTTAAAGAAGGGTGGAATGACATGGAGGGATGAAAACAATGCCACCCTTCTAATCAGATATTTGTGGCAGGGAAAAGAAATATTAACCAGACTATCCCAACCAATATGGGCGGTGGCCTTGTCATATTGATATGATTTGTTCTCTTCAATAAGGCCACAAAATGTTTATCTTAGCAAAGAAAGTCTTGGTTTATAGAGATGCAATTTTTTTTTGGATTTGTGATCTTGATAAGTGTAGTGTTATTGTTATTTGTAGTGCACCATTGTTTCCTAAAGGATGTATTTTTTTTATGTTATTGTCAGTGTGAAACAGAAGTTGTACTTGTCTATCTTGCTATGGATGGCACTACTTCCTCGCAACTACCATATCCGTATCCCTATATAGGAATGGGATAAGGCAGAAGAGGGAGGGATTGTACCAATAATGTTGTCACATTGGTTCAAAATTGACTGTATGTATGTGGAATCTACCATCGCAAATGTCATTGGGTGAAATGTTCTTTATTTCTAGCCTCGCTTCATATTTCCATCTTAGTTGATATCTATATTTCTGACAAACTACATGGATCTCCTTCAGAGCATTGGGCTATTTCGACATATAGCCCTGGCATTTGTTAAGGAAGTTTATATTGTAGGCAATACATTGGATGACGTATAAGGGGTTATGACGTATATTCGGGAAAAGCCCCGGTAGGAGGAATAGTGCCAAGAGAGATGGTTAATGGTGATCCAAGTGTTAGACATGTTCTTGAGGCTTACATACAATCTATAATGCTATTTGATGATGAAATTTCTAGGGTTGGAGTACAGAGGCACAGTCAAGGGTTGAATGCTGGGATGATAAAGGAATTGAACAAGAGCTATGGTTCTATTTTATTCCTACTTAAACACAAACACCACGACGGTGTGATTGGCCTTGAACCATGTGTTTCAAATGAGGATTTTAGTTTGGAAGGAATAGAGGAAGTTGGAGAAAATGATGACGCAGATGTTCAGTAATAGCTTGCAGATTCCAAAGAATTGAGAATGGCCTGTTGGGCAGGCGAAAAATATTGCTACGGTCTTATTTTTTTATTTTGGGGTCAATGCGAAGTTGTAAATAGAGGGAAAATGTTGTAACCTCCATTGTTTTTGGTAGGTTGTGTTGCTAAATTGATAATGTGACAAATATATAAATTGGTTTGTGTGGGGTTTTTGTTTGTAATTTTTTGGGTTGGTTTCCGGTGGTTTTAGTGAAGCAATGCTAGCGGGTAGTTAGCTGGAAGAAGGTTGAAATATATACATTTAATGCAAGCTGAAGGGAATCAATTGAATGAAATCAGAGACATGGCACTAGAGCTTAGTTTTTTTTTTTGGCATTGTTCTTGAAACATAGGTTATTAATTGTATTTATGCCATACTGATGTTTGCAATATTTAATGGGTATACAGTTTGCCCCAGCTCCTGAAAGGGATAGTCAATTTGATAGTTGAGATGTTCAAAGTTCAAACAATTGTTTTTTCTAATGTTTTCATAGTATGCATTATTCGTTAACAATTATTTGCCTATGTTTGGATGTTAATTACCATGGTGGAGGTCACATAGAAAACCCACTCGGATTTTTGTTTCAAGGGAAAGTATTTTCTACTGTAATGAAAGGAAAAAGTGTTGTTCATTTGAAAATTTCATGTAAATAACCATTGTAATATCATATAAAGTCAAACAACCTATATATATAGAAACAGAACAGATGTTATTAGTATTTTGTTACCTCTTTGTGATGTGGTTGACTAGAATTGGTTGCAATGTGTAGTTCGACACTTTCTTAAGTTGGCATCTCACATTCTACCTTTTGCTGGCTGATATCCTTATTGCCCCTGCAGATGTTATAAGCTCTTATATTGTTATTGGAGGTGCTATTTTATTTTCCCATATAATGGTTTATTTAGCCGGGCTGATTGTGTATGTATATCATTGTGTTGGGTCGGGAGAGGCACATTTGTTCGTGTGGCATATTTATGCATTCTTGCGGCATGCCTCTGTTCCCTTTCATTGCAACTTTTCTTTGTAAGACTGTCCATTTGTCCTTTTCAAATTGCCTAAGAGCAAAGAAAAAATAGGTGGGAATAACCATAATTTTTGAAGTCTGCGTAACCGTTTAATTAGATTGCTTGTCATAGTGATTCCTTATATACATGCAAGACAATGAATAATATTAAATATAGAAGTTGTAAGTTGTTCCATATATATGTCGACAAGGTAGTCAATGTTTGTTTATGTCCAGTAACAAATACAAACCTCCATAACAAGGTAACTTGTCAAATACAGGTTTATATAAAATATAGCTCATATTTGAATCAGGGAACCCCCTCATGGATACATTGGTGGATGAGATGAGTGGAATCGTATGTGGAATTATTTCGTACAAATGGTAAATATGTTCATAGTCTGTAAATAAATGTGTAAGCTCTATGTCACTTAATTAGGCCATTAGCCTATTTGTATAGAAGATGTCATTTGTAGAATGAAATAAGAAAAATAAGATAGATGCAAATAAGCAAAAGAAAGGAATGCGGATAATTATATTGTGAACTGAGATCTTCACAGTGCATTTTGTATGTTAAGTTGATATGCCATTCGAAGTGGTTTTCTTTGGGAGGTCGAAGGCACATAATGTATCTGCAACTTGACCAACCAGTAACACTCCCGTTATTTAATATGGGCAAGCTAGTATGTCAATCTAGTGCAAGGACAAAATTATGGAGATCTGTCATTCATGTGAGGGGATGCAGTCTGGGGCAACTTGGAGGGCTTTGGAGGATGCAAAATTTTTGTTGGTAAGAATCGTAAGATAGTATGGTCTTGGGATGTCTATAAATATTATTTTGTGTCACTCCATCAAGGAGTTGGCTAGCTCACTAACATGTGGACTCAGCCTTGTCAGGAGACAGTGAGGGATTTCAGAAGGACATCTCCCAGACTGGCAGGATCTGGCCATTCATTAAGGAAACTGGTAATCATTTGCATTGTACCAATATCATATAATTAGAATGAGTGTGCCTTAAAAATGCATATATATTTGGTTCATGTTCTTGAACCTTCAAATGACATGTGTTTAGTTATCGTCGTAACTTTGTTTACTCCAGGGTGATTTGAGCACTGAGGCTAGGGTGGAGGACCCCTTGAACGAAGCAGCTGAATGTTATTCAATTGGTCATGCTGAGAGAGGTGCCCTTGAGGTTGAAAGAGGGAGCGCTTATGTTGACAGTGGCAGTGGTGAAGAAAATGAGCAGGATGATAATTATGCTAGTGCTCAGAATGATGATGCTTTGGAGGAGCCTAATATTCACAGTGGTCCGGGAGACGGTTTGGATTCTCAGATTGATTGTAAGGTTTGATTTATCTCACAAACCTTCAATGATGATGTAATGTTTAGGAATAGTGCAGTCATCCTTTTTGCCCAACGATATTATTTTCTATCTTGTAAGCTTTGTGGTTGTACAAAATGTCATTTTAATTATTCTGGCACGTTGTGCGGTCGATTACAGAACTGAAAGGTGCAACAATAGATTGGTATATTGCTGCATCATTGGTCTGTGTTTGGTAGATGGAGGTCTCAAATTTTGGAACCTTGTAAGGATGAACATTCATAGGATGCAGATGCATGAACTTCCATTGATTGAAGCACCCAAATGCGGGCGACCTGCTTCATCCAACCCAAAACGGCCTTACTCTAGTTATAAAGAATAGGGGTACTACCAAAGGAGGGAGAGAAATGTCGATTACCAGATGAGGATGAGGTCTTCAGCCCAAAGAAAGCATGTAGAGAAGTGCATATGCGAGCTATACAAGAAGGCATCAATGGAGCTCCTCCCAATAGCAGGCAAGGCAAAGATTGAAGAAGAAATGCGTCAATATGAGAGTCCATTGGTAGGTAGAAAAGACTAAGAAAGCTCTTAGCATTGGTGCACAGAAAAGATTACAAGGTATTGTCAAATTGAGGATGAATCAGGAGTGTGCTTTATAATTCTTTTGAAAAATTGTTTGCTTTGCTATTATTTTGACTCACATTGAAAAAAATGCGCAACTCACAGGGCAGTCCACGAACATCTAAAATTGTGTGCGAGGATGTTGATAGGGATACACCAACTGATGCATCAGCTACCATGCCATTTGCAGCCAGAAATCCTCATGTGAAGTGATGCCCCATGTGACAGAAGAAGATGGAAATGAGGAGGAAATCTTCCCGAAAGAACGAGGTTTCTGAGTCTTGTGATGGGCTTGAGGAGTTCAAAATGGGGTCGAACTCTAGTGACAGAAGTCAAAGGCTAGAGCAAAGGAGGAAGAGAAAATTATCTTCTGCAGGTTGTGTTGAGTTAGAGGAGAAGGTAATATGGTATTATAAGTATTCATTTATTATTCCATTTCATCACTCACCTTGGAATTCATAATTACAATCAATGACTCCTGAATTAATTGGCATGTCAGGTGTGTATGGATAAAGGACATGGTCTGGAAGAGTAGGGTGGTGAAGATGAAGAATGCACTATCTTGGCTCTCCTTGTTTATGAAGATCAGGGTAGTTATTCTGCTGGGTGGAAACCTGGGAGTTCATACAAGTTGGTGCAAGGAATGCATATAAAAGAAATGTCAGTGGACTGCAATGAGAGGGATGTCGGGGTAAGTCTCATGTGGTGGTTTTACGCAATTTTTTATCTGTGTTATTGTCTTGGTGTTAATGATGTTGACCATTGTGAATGGTGACATAGCCTACGCTGGAGGGCAATGAAGGTGAGGATGGGTGTGCATGTGAACAGGTAAGTGTTGATTCAGTTGAAGAAGCGGTATCTATGTAATTAGTGTTCTAATGTGTAGGCCCTTTTCTATAGACACATTTGATATTGTCGTTGTTGATAACATGTTTTCTTAAAACATGTTCTTATATGTAATGTTAGGCTGAGAGTGCTGGGGTTAGCACAGATAACCCTCCCATAATCCAGGCTGCAACTAGAGATTTACGTTTTATCTTATCGGTCAATGTCTTACGGTAGAAATGAAAGTGGATGTGGACATAGCATAAATTGATTTATTGTCTTGCAGGAGAGTCCCATTCAAGCTGGTTCTATGCTGGTGAGTCCATGTTATGTTTCAGAGCAAAGCAAAAAGCTGTTGGGAATGTTCTGTCATGAGTTATTGCACGTTTTAAGACCTGCACCACATAATTCTGTCAATAATGTAATAGGCTATCTTATTTGTAGTTGGCTGTCTCTTTCATAGTGTAATACTAGTCCCTTCACTCGTTATGTACTTTACAGGATGGCGGTATACAAGAAAACATGTGTGGAGAAATGAATTTGGGGCATCACATTATTGGTGAGTTTGCACAAATGGAGTTGGGGATGGAAACTAATAGTGCCGGTGAAGTTTGGCATGGTGAAGTGGACAATTCCCATAGCCTTTTTGAATTGGTAATAGTAGGATTCTTTAATTTTCTATGCCTCTTTAACCATGATTCATATGTCTTTCTGACACAGGAGTTTGGTTTTCCCGTGTACATTTTCCAAGTGCAGGCACCCATTATTGACGAGAAGTCCTCAGAGGAAGGTGGTCACACATATGCAAGCGGAGATCACGTCAAGTTGCTAATGAATGGTCTATTGGTTGGCAAAGGCATTATTGCAGGTGTGGGAAGGAATGTGAAATGCCACAACAAACAACTACTGTTGGGCACTATGAAAGTCCAGATCATAGAGGTCATTGACCCCCATGCTAGGTTGCCCTTTCCCCACTCTTTTTCAAAATATTTATGTGACTCCCTTAAATCTTTTGAGGTGTGGAACATTTTAGACCTCGGCCATCCTTTGCCTATGATGCACCAGGAGGTATTATTCCTTTTAGTTTTTTTCATGTTTGATTATAAATTTTGTTTAAGTGTATGGTAATATTCTTGTCGACATTGTTTTGGAGCTTGCACTCATCAAAAGTTGTCTGCGTAACTCCAGGAGAAAGTGGGTGATGCCTTGATAGTGGACATAGAGTCTGGTGAGCTCTTGGGTCCTCCCATTAAAAGAACCAGTGTGAGGATTCGACACCTTGGTATAACCCCTCCAACAGTGCACAAGGACCTGAAGAAGCGGAGTAGATTCTATGCAGGAATTTCATCACTTGCGCAAAATAGATAGCGTAGGAGGAAATGAGGAGGGATCTGAATTGAGTCATTACTGTAGCGAGTTCCGCAATAGGGTTACTAACATTTCTTAGATTGAGTTTAGTTAATTTGGTATGTATGCTTTAATGGGATCTGTGATGAGTTCAATTTGTGGACAGATTCCCTCGTGTTTCTTAATTCTTCTCCATTAAATGCCCATTTATGTGGGGACCCTTGGATAGTTGATAACGTACACTATTATATTTGCATTGTGTGTGGTGCGCATACAAGGCATTTTAGTTTGTGGTACATTGTTATCATGTTACCAATGAATTCTTTTACTGTATTCAAATGATGAGTCATTATATTACCATTCTGTATAATAGTAATTTTAATGAAATTATTGGTGATCTATGAATAGTACGATGCACTACCAAAGGCTTCTATTTTTTAATGTAGAATATTTACCTTTACTAGTATCAACTTAAACCCCGATTCACATTTTTCTTTGTTAGTGGCATTATTTGTAGTATAGTACTCTCAAGAGGTGCATATAGATGTTGGGCACTATAAGGTGGATTTTATCAGTGTGTTCATGTGCATTCCTTTCTTTGGGTCCCAGTTTTACTGTTTGCTATTATGATATTCGATATGTCTTTCTGCTAAGCATATGGATTATATGTTTTTCTATTAAGATAATGTATTGTGTGCTTACAAAAACTAAATTGTCTATTTAATCACTTTATGTAGATGCTCCCCCTCCGCATCTCTGAAATAAGTTTTAATGATTCTTTTTTTGTTGATTTGGTTGCAGATCGGGCAGAACACACTACACAACAACTTTTTGGTGGATTGACTTTGGAGGTAGAAAGTGCCTATATGCCCTCATGTGCTCATTCCTTATTTATGGAATTTGATAGTATGGCTTCTAGTGTGAGTCCCAATAAAGTTGAATCCTCATTAACCAACTATAATTGCATTGTTCCCTTGTAGGGATGGGCAAGCGGAAAGATTCTCCGACACAACTAAAGGGTGGGGAAAAATCTACCAAGCATAACCCTGTCAATACATGTTTAGGAAAATCATAGTCTGATATCCCAGGAAAGTGTGCAATGTTGACCAACTCATTCAGTGAGAGGGAAGGACCTTCTTCAATGGAAGCACTGTTGCTGGGAGTAATAGATGCTGCTGGTGTGGCCAAGAGTGGGAAAAATCTAGCCACAAACGATCCCCTATCGACTGATATGTCGAAGAGTTCAGTATGAAAATTGACTGTAAGTCATATTTTGCTTCAACGCAATGATATTACTATGATATCACAGAAGTTGGAGGCTGCTGAAGCAGAGAGCAAACGTCTTTTGTTGCAAAATTCAGAATTATGGAAGAAAAATAGTGAGCTGGAGAGGTTGTTTGTAGAGTTGAGGGAGAAGAATGTGAAGTAGGAGCAAGAATTACTTGAACAACAGTTGATTAGTAGCAGTGTGGAGGCAGCCCTTACTGCTAACAAGAAGATGTTATCTGACTCAACTGAAAAGTATGATGTGATGCTAGGTGTTTGGAGACATCACGCAGATGCCTAGAAGGTGAAATTCATGGAGGCGGCTGGATTGACTCCTGATAGTCTCTAAGAACCTGTTTTGTTCCTGTCAAATCACCATGGATGTGGATGCTTGTCAAAATGGGGATAGTTCTATTTATGTAATACAACACGTTCATGATAGGCTGCATGCTATTCATTCTACTGATAAGGCCCAGTTGTCACCACTTGTACTGAGCAATGCAATAGCAAGTGATGGCAAATACGTGGACTTTGAAATTTATGTATATGTAAATAAGGGATACCATGGAAAATTATAGTCATCATTTGTCTTCCTTGAACACTGATTCATAAGGCGATTCATAATCATAAAATAGATAATTATTGGTAATGAAAAATTTGCACCTCTTGCCATCTCTTTTAGGGTCCTGCCTTTTATGTCCATGGATTGGACATTCACTTTTCAATTGTATTCTTTGGCGATTGGTCTTAAACTTAAGAAAGGTGTTTATTATATGTAAAATATTGGAAATATTTTGTATTATTCTGAGTAGCCATATGTAGCATGCACACACTTCTCTCTATGCTACGTGCATTTTTTCATGTTTTCACTTGAAAGAATTGCATTGGCTTTGCAAGTGATGGAAAATATGTCGACTTTGAATTTTACGTATACTTAAATAAGGGACATGGCAAATTACAATAATGATGTTGTATACATAAAATTGACAATTATTGTTAGTGATCAATTTGCATCTCCCGCCACATCTTTTATGTCCATGCATCACACGTATACTTCTCAACTGTATTCTTTGCCTATTTATCTTACACTTAAAAAAGGTTTAAATAAAATTAACCGATTTGGATAATTTTTTTCAATCTTCTCAGTAACCATATTGTGTGAAGTTGGTCCATGCATCGTACGTATACTTCTCAACTATATTCTTTGGCGATTTATCTTACACTTAAAAAAGGTTTAAATAAAATTAACCAATTTGGATCATTTTTTTCAATCTTCTGAGTAACCATATGCTATGAAGTTGGTCGTAGTTACCTAACCTTATTTACAAGGACAAAAGATGTATACGCAGCCATGACATTTTTAAAATCAATGTGAGGATTAAATATATGATGGATGAAATGTTAAGTGCGCATGAGCGGATAGGGAAACTGTTCTATGTTTTCAACGCTCTCTAAAAACCCAAATGAATGCATCACCGTGCACATTTTAAATGTCTAAAAACATAGTAGACTTGTCACAACAGACATGTCAAAAACATAGAACACTTGTCTCAGCGCACATGCACACTTACATTAGGGCATTAAAATGTAATCACACAACCTCTATCCATCGATATGTGCAAGTGGGACCAAACAAAAAATGGACATGGTTACATATGATGCCATATATGCTCCCCAATGAATGCACCCCCGTGCAGATTTGAAAAATCTGAAAACACAGCAGACTTTGGGACTTTTACGAATGTCAGTGATAGTTATATTTACAGTAATGCGGACATGTCAAAAACATAGAACACTTGTCATGATATACATGCGCACTTACATCAGAGCATTATAAATGTAATCGTGCAACCTCAATCCATTGATATGCGCAAGCGGGACCAACCAAATAATGGTTACATATGATGCCATCTATGCTCCCGAATGAATGCATCACCATGCAGATTTGAAAAATCTGAAAACATAATAGATTTTTACGAATGTCAGTGACAGTTACATTTACAGTAATGCAGACATGTCGAAAACACATAACACTTGTCATAGCGCACATGCGCACTTACATTAGGGCATTAAAATGTAATCACGCAACCTCTATCCATCGATATGCGCAAGTGGGACCAAACAAATAATAGTTACATATGATGTCATCTATGCTCCCCAATGAATGCACCCCTATGTAGATTTGAAAAATTTGAAAACACAACACACTTTTATGAATGTCAGCGATAGTTATATTTACAGTAATGCGATCATGTTGAAAACACACAATACTTGTCATGGCGCACATGCACACTTACATTAGGGCATTATAAATGTAACTGTGAAACCTCTATCCATCGATACATGCAAGTGGGACCAAACAAATAATGGTTACATATGATGCCATCTATGCTCCCAAATGAATGTACCATCGTGCAGATTTGAAAAATCTGAATACACAGCAGATTTTAATGAATGTGAGCCACAATTACATTTATAGTAATTTGACATGTCGAAAACATAGAACATTTGTGACAATGCACATGCGCATTTACATTAGGGCATTATAGTTTCGTATTCAAAGACTTACTTCATAGTTAAGCAAGGACTAGTGTTAAGTAGTTAGAGTTGCCAGAGTTCGGGCATTTGAAAGTAGTCTTTTTGTTTTGCTGAAGAACATGAGATGAAAAATTTTGAGCATTTTTTGGTAAGACCTGGATGGTAAACATAGAACAATTTCAGATTCAAACATCTACAAAAGCTAAGATGTCGACAATAAGGGGAACAGGTGTGTTGTATGTAAATAAATTTTGTTAAAAAAAGCATTTATATTTATTTTTATTTGTCTGATTTTTTTTGTGATAGAGTTGGTCCTTACAGTATTTTGTCTTAATAGTTTTAAAAATATGATTTATTCATGTGACATTACTATAGAATTATTGTTACGGGAGTTAATGGATTTTGATTTTGATTGTGTTGGGTTGTAGATTCAATAGGAGCACCAAAAATTGTAGTTTTAGGTTTGGGTGTCCATGGAAAAAGTAAACTAGTCTGTCCGTGAATGTGTAGGGTATGGCTGCTCCTTCAATGGGCATGCAAAAACACACAACAAAATGGAAAAATGTTAAAAAATACAGAGTGGTTTCCATATTTAGTCAGGCATAGAATAAAGAAAAGTGATTGGAACAGCAAAAATAGAGATTAGCGCACAGCCCTGTGCACTAACCCTAAACCCTTTCGTGCACTAAATCTTCCTGGGATAAGCTAATTTACACCGATGGCGAAATAGGTGGATGTTTTCGATGGCACTGTTAGATTTAGATGCAGTGATGATGGAAAACTATTAGATAAAGATGTAGAGATGATGGAAAACTCTGGTACATTCACAAATCTCTTACTGAAGAAAGGATAGTAATGTTACGTTACGCTGATAGAAGATATGAGGTACGATAGCCCAGAATAGTATGTGTCAGTGAGCAGTTAAAAAGGAAGGTGGTTGTCATTGCTCACAGACACAATATTTCTTATTAAAGTGTATAATGTTTTCTACCGCATGCAACAAACACCAAGAAATGCCATAAATGGTCCTTATACAAATGAGAAAGAACAATAGATACAGGATTTGCCAATGTTAGATTATGGTTTGAGGAAGTCTAATTATATTTGTTTATCATTGTTATCAATTGTTAATTTTGAAAATAGTCATCGAAAGGACAAGATCCTTTGTAAGTCCTATTCAATCAGTATTATTAGTTGTAAGCGTTTAATATTTTGAATTAATACAGCATACCAGTTCCTTTATCAGCAAATAAGTTATCTATTATACTAACATTACCTTAACTATCAATACAGCTTTACATTTACTATTGTTTTACGCTTGAATTGAAGGTGATATATTTTAGAGGATGTGCTAGCTGTCGTTATTTTTTCAAAAATAGTCACCGAAAGGACATGATCGTTTGTAAGTCCTATTCAATCAGTATTATCAGTTGTAAGCATTTAATATTTTGAATTAATATAGCATACCAGTTCCTTTATCAGCCAATAAGTTATCTATTATACTAACCTTACCTTAACTATCAATACAACTTTACATTTACTATTGTTTTACACTTGAATTGAAGGTGATATATTTTAGAGGATGTGCTAGCTGCCGTTATTTTTGTATTTGAATATTTATATATCTGAGTTATATAGATGCATTTTACAAATTAACAACTTTACATTTACTATTGTTTTACACTTGAATTGAAGGTGATATATTTTAGAGGATGTGCTAGCTGCCATTATTTTTGTATTAGAATATTTATATATCTGAGTTATATAGATGCATTTTATGAATTATTGAAAAATGTATTTAAATGTTATGGATAGGGAATAAAGTAAGGATTTCCATAAAGTAAGCCATGCTTATATATTTTGTTTTTGAACATTACAAACATATTACTAATAATTTTGTGCTTCAATTTTGCAGGAGACTGCTATTAGTAAGGGAGATGAACAATAAGGCAATACAATGTCTCCATCAGCTACTCGACAAGTTGCAGTGGTAGATTCTTTTTGCGATGAAAATAGATTCCTGGTGGTTCAGTTGGGCTATTGAGTATTCTATCCATTCTCTACACCCTCACAGTGTAGAGATCACCATGGACGTATGGTCATTTTACTGCAATGCTCTTGAGAGTGACAGCCAGATGGCCTTGATCAATAATATCATGATAGTGTGGCCATCAGGGAGTAGAGTGATAGTTATGGACTATGCGTATGAGGTGACATCATGGGGGTCACAGCTGGTAGATGTAGTTCCCAAATAGGCCATCAAATTTGCAACTCGAGGCATTCTAGTGTCAAGAGTGGTGTTGGATTACAAGACACTATTTAGGCCGAGTCACAGGGCTCCCAAATGATGATGCCATTGAATGGGGACCATAGTCAGGGGTGTCTGCAGGTTGCCTGAGTGACTTAAAAAATTAAACTTGTTATTTTTACACATGCCCATACATTTTCCATACATTTTGGGGACCTTCATGTGTGACGTATACTATTAAGCTACTTTCCTATTTGATACCTTTTTTATGCTTGTTAAAAATTTAATTTTTTCATGATAGATGTAATTTGTTTTCAATATTGGATATGTTGGTTTAGTTTGGAGATTATAAATGTATGCTTCTAACATAAATTAAAAGTATATTTATGGATGACATTTCTGACTTACGGATTTGGAATATAGCTATAAATCATATTCTGATATTTGGAGTGGTTTTATCAGTTTTAGGAAACCAGTGCCATAGGTGTATTATAGACAATTCATTTGAAAGGCTTAAAAGAAAAGTTGAAAATTTGGTCAATGGTCGTTAGGGTCTTATTATAGCATCAAATAACACCAAAAACATATTGAAAATGCAAAAACCATTAGAAGGTATAATTACATTCTATATGATCCGTAGGTGCTCCTGCACAAGCTTTTGAACTTGTTTGGCTATTTAAAACTTCTAATTTCAACAAAAAATGTGTTAGGTTTCTAACACGTTAACTTGGGTGATATGTTATTAGAATTCTGTGAAAATTTTATTGCAAATTCTGTGACTTCGGGCAATTGGAAATGACTTCGGGCGATTGGATATGTTATTAAAATAGGTTAGTATTCTGTGAAGATTTTATCCTTGTTGTTGTTTGCTTGGAGTTTTTTTTAAAGAAGTGTGAATTTCTTTCTGTTACCTCTCTTAATTTCTTGTATTATTGTCAAAACCTGTGAATTCTTAAAATGGCGCGTAGAAGAGAATTAAGGGGAAAGATTGAATATCAGGAGAGGGGTGTGCATGAAGACCTCTTGCAATAGTTTGATCATTCAACTAATGACACAGTCAAGGCAAAGGGTTTAACGCCAAAAGAGGCTAGGGTTAGAATTGCAAATGGCCTATATGACAAAGGGAATTATATGAGAGATGCCAAACTTGGGATCTCTAGTTTAGAATTGTTCAGAGTAGGGTTTTTTGAAAGACATGCTTTTGCTCCCACGAGTAATGTATGGAAATTTGACCTAGGTAAACTTGTTGTGTCAAATGTGTTCATGGATGCACACATTATGATCCAAGTACCACATAAATATGATCAAGTCACTAGGGTTGTAAGGGATATAAGTCAAAACCCTTTAATCAGTATTTCAACCGAGGAGATTAGAAAGGTTTTTGGGTTAAGTGAACCAACTATTGACCTGGAAAGAATAGATTTGGATGAGTTAAAAAAAAGTATATGATGGTCAGATAGATTATCTCAGAAGTGGTCCTTTGAAGGAAGTATACAATAAGATTGAGGGTCTGATTACAGTAGGGCCAAACACACAAGAACCTTTCAAAGTAGACTACTTTAACCCTAAGGAAAAAGCTATGTATTGGTCATTATGCCAAATATTTGGAGAAGATGTTGAGGAGAGAATGCCAGTACACTTCATGTATATGATGGTTCAAATCTTGCACCCTTTCTTGGCTATTACTTTTGACTTTTCCCCTTTCTTAGCTGAATTGATATTATAGTAACCCTTTGAATCCTAAATAAGAAAGTATAGAAACCCTTTTGTTGGTATTCCCTGTTAATGTATGTGTTTATGTACAAAGGTGAAAATTACTTTCAAAAAGAGATGGATTTGATGAGGTAGAAGGATGGTGAACAAATGCCTGTATAGTTATGGAACCTCAACATGACTTGGGATAGAGTTGAGAACAGTTTTGTCAATTTTGATAGATGTTTTGCATCAAGGCTAAGGCCCTTGTTATTTCTATAAAATCCTTGAATTCTAAAGGTCTTGTCAGAACTCCTTAGAAGAGGACTACATGTGTTTCTATGGATCATATTTTTAAGTTTCCTAAAGATATTATCAGGAACATTCGTCACCTATTGGAACAAGAGATCAGGAAAGAAAAATGGTTGGCATATAGAAAGACATTAGATTTTGTGCATAATTTTGTCAGGGATTATGATCCCTTAAAAGATTTCACCCCTTTTGAAAATAAAATAGAAACCCTTATGAGCCATTTTGAGGGTATTATAGAGAGCCTATATGAAAAAAAAGAACAAGTCATGCAATCTAAACCAGATAAAGGGCTAGATTTGTGTTGAGTAAGCCTGCATTTGCGAAGATGTTTCCCCCAGGTAGATATATGGTGTAGAAGAAGACCTGATATAGTGTGGTTATACCTGGACCATGCAGCCAAGACAAGGCCAAAACAACAGAGCACATCCCTTCCACCTCAAAGGAAGCTGAAATGCAAGACAAAACAGAGGAGATGAAATCAAATGACTAGTTTTGATTATATGTTTCTGACTGTAATGATTTCAATCATTCCTTATGAAGTAAAGATACATCTACATAGGCCAGTGCCTTATCCATTGGGAAAATAACACTAGAAAATAGAGCAAATATAGGGATCCTTGAAGAACTTAGCTCATGAACATAAATATAAATACATACACATAAGTCTCTAATAGACTTATAAATTCATAGATTTGACACAAAGGAGAGGTAAAGACCTGAGATTTATATTAAGTATAACCTTTGATCATTTGTATACAATATATGTTGAATTGCAAGCCAGGAAATAATAGTATCAACCTGTGCTTCTTCTCTATTACTTGACAAGAAATGATACAAAATATTACAATCCTCGACTGAGGGTTAGGGTTTTCAAAATTTCTATATTCTCAACACCTCAGACTCTCAATGGCTAATATGATCATGGAAAATCATTTTATATAAAAGGAAATGCAACAAGCTATCGATCATATTAGGGTTCACAAAACTTTACCCTAAAACTTTACAACAACCCTACTGGGTTTACAATAAAAACCTCGATCAAAGGTCAGCTTGAGGAATGTATTGGTACCTCCACCTATTAAATACATCTTCACTTGGGAACACAAATTTGAGAATTTCAGCCTTTTTGCTAGAGAATTATTCCCACTTGTTCTCCATCTGAGTGATCTCACGCTGAATAAAGTCAAACTTGGACTTGTTAGCTATTAATGTTTCAATAGTGTGTATGAAGAACAAAGTATTTTCTAAAGTTAAAATGCTAGTCATCCTAGCAGAAAAATCATCATCCATCTGTCCTCTCCATTTGACTAACTCCTTAAGCTCACCATTTTTCTTGAAAACTCTTGGAATTAGGTCACAGCAAGGGAGTGTCAATTCTTTCTTTAGTAGATTGGATTTCCTTTCAAAATCATCCAAAATTATACTATATTCTACAAGCCTCTTTACAAACTGATGCACTGGCTTGATCAATGGATCATGATCAACTTGGCCCTTCGATAGGCAATGAAATAATCTCACATTTGGGGATCTTTCAACCCACTTATTAAAAATTGGACCCAACTCCTCTTTATGTTTACTCAAAGATGTGAGCAATATTTTCAGGCTCCTAGCATGATCAAACAAAATTGTAGGATTTAGATTAGTAGCAAACTGCATCACAGCTTTTGTAACTTTATCCTCATATGTTTGGTCCAAGAGGCATTTAGCCTTCATGTGTTCATCTCTTTGTTTATTCAACTCTACCATGCAGGTCCTCAAATTATTTGTCTCCTCAAGCAACTGTTGCTTTTCCCAACTGATCCTTGCATCTATGTTTGCTTCTGGGAGAGGAGATGGTGGGAATTCAATAATAGGAATAGAAGAAGAGGCCACTGCAGGCTTATCAGTCAACATCAACTGAGGTGATCTATGATCCAGTGGTCCTGACAATTGTGCAATCAGCTTGTCCTTCTGGATCAAGTCTATCTTTAAATCATTGTAAGATTTATGGATGGTCTCAAATTTTATCCTTAACTCCTCTTTTTCTTGTGCATCCTTTTCTGCTACCTTTACATTGAATCTAGCTGTTTCCAAAATAATGTTTGAGGCTTCTACACCCGAAGTCTCACCAACCCTTTGTACTAGCAAGTTTCCATCATATTCTGAAGAGAGAACCTCTCTTTTCCCTTTATTCTCCTTCCTCTTAAGGGACCACATGACCAGAGCTGCATGGTCATCAGAGAAAGCCACACCCCTGGCAGCTTGCTCTGCCTGTTCTGTAGTAGATAGGGTCTTCACTTTACTTTTTCTGACTGAGTCAAAAACAATTGCATCTGCAATATCCCACTCAGGGAGAATTAAGACTCCTGCAGTATGGATCATGGCTCTTCCTTCCTTCGGGGTTATCTTCTCAAATTTCTTCATCATTTCCCCCTTTGTCTCATTCTCAATTATAGTCATATCCCTATTAGGGAATTCTTCTTTCCTTTTCTGACAAATTTCCTTATACTGATTAATTTTCATCCTCCACAAGAACTGAAGAAATGCCCTAGTCTTCACAAACTTATCATCTGAAATAAAAGAGTCACTGGCCTGCTTCAAAATTGGGTCAATTTATTTACCCTCAAACTTTGCCATCATGAGATCCATCTTTATTCCTTTGGGTGCCTCTGGCATTCCCTCCTATATCTCATCATTAGACACAAAAATATTTCCCTTGTTACTTAACTACAATAGTTGCTGAGCAACTCCATGTTCATCCAATTCTAAGGGGGATTGGGAAGGAGAGTATATATCCTGCTCTGGTTGAGACTCCTCCTATTTTTGCCTCTTTGAGGAAGGCTCCTCTACTATTGGGTCACTCATAGGTCTCTTCCCCCTAGAAGTAGATGGGAGACTCTCATCTTTATGTTGAGTTGGGAGAAGGACACTATACCCTATCCTCAGCTGAATTGCATAAGTTCCCCTTGGGGTCAACTTTGTGTACCCTAGCTGACTCAAAATCCTCCTAGCTCTCTCAGGATCTACTCTACTTACTGAAGCCCTCTTTTCATTTTCTTCTTGCATAATTCCCTCAAAAAATTTCATGAGGGCATCCACCTTCTTTGCCCATGGTTGAAAAGCCTTCAGTGGGTCGTACTCCTTATCAAAGTTTCTAATAAAATCTATAGTCTTCTTGTAGATTACCCATTTTTCTTTCTTGATTTCTTGAGCCTAAAGATCAAACTCATTTCTAATTACATCCTTAGGGAAGTTAAACTGGTGTTCCATAATAGCACACCTTATCTTTTCACTGAACACTCTAGAAATGAATCCCTCATTGTCGGCACATCTTGCCATAGTTGTAGCCATTCTATAGGGTTGGAGAACTTGATTCAAGTGTACCCATCCCTTCTTAACAATGATATACTAATGGGCTATTGTAATATTTGGGAACAAAGTTCCCCGTCCCTTCCTTGTCAAGGTTGTCTCCTGCAGATCACCAATCTGCCTCAAAATCTCTGCATACCCTATTTTCAATGGAATTTGGTAAGGCAATATGTAGGGTGATTTTTTACAACCATATACTTTGAAAATAGTAGAAACTAGATATAAAATTATATCACCAAAGTTATGCACGATGGTGATATCTCTGCAATATTCATTAGGCCTAATTAGCCTTAGCCACTCTGTTGGAATTCTAGGATTCTCAAAAAATAATAATGTTCTAAGCCTTGAAGAAATTTTTTTTTCAAATACAAGGAAACTAGCATCAGTCCTATCCCATGATAAATTTTTAGTCCATAACTGGACTGGCAATGTTTCTCCATTCTTCTCTTTGACAATATCCATTGTCTTGCTGAAAAACTCCTCACCCTTGTACAAAAACATATGCATCAGCATAGAATACTATCCAAAAGGCCTGTTCATCTTCATGATTTTCATTCCCATTAATCCTTCATGGATAGGATCTACAAGGTAAGGGGCAAAATCAAAAATTAATGCCAGTTGTGGGTGTAAAGACTGTACTATCATGAACATGTAAGGAATTGGCATGTGAGTAGCCTCATCCTCTCCAAATATCAAAGCCAAAGACTTGTATACACCCTGTTCTCTTAAACTAAATAGGTCCAACCTGATAGGCTCAGGTGTACTTGGGCTAACCATGCACATGGTTCCAATTTCACCAAAGAAATCTCTTAAAGGCCCTAACCTTAGATAGTCCCTCTGTGCCTCATAAATCTCATTGAATTCCCCAAAGTCAATCTTTTCCAGTCCAACAGAAGGGTCATTTAATGAGAAGACATCTCTAATCTCATCTTCTATAACACTTATCAAATCATTTCCATTTATATCCTTGACGGATCTGGTACCATGGTCATAACATTTAGCAACTTGTATCAAAAGGTCTGCATCCATGAAAACCCCAGGTACAATCAATTTTCCTATGTCAAACTACCAAATATTACTAAGAGGAGCACATGAATTTCATTGAGAGTATGCAGCCCTAAATAAAACTAGGCCATTGTAATCCTTTCCCACCTTCACATCTATCATCCATAACCCCCTGTCATACAGTTCCTCGTTTACAAAGTCTGTAGGGTTTTTCGGGACCATTTCTTTCATTCTACATGGCCTATTCTCTGAATACGGTAGCAACTACATTAAATCCTCAAAAACTCCCCTATCCTTATACTCTATTTTTCCTGAGAGTTGTCTTATGGGTGGCATCTTAACTAGGGTTCAAAGAAACATATGAATACCAGAACAAAAAACAAAAACTACCCATATACCACAAGATAGTAATAACAAAAAAAAATTAAACACTTAGACTTTCTTCTTATAAAAAACTATGTACTTTCAAGATCAAACTAGCCTACTAGACGCCTAAGATATTTTGCTGTTGACGCTCACAAAGAAAACCAATTCATTGGCAGAGGAACTTGAAAGAGAAACGTTGTCTTTAACAATCAAATCAGATTATGTAATCGTTGGCAACCCATCGTAGCTCACCCACATGAAACTCATTAAGTTCGCCATTACTGAAAACTGGCGGCTTCAACAATCATAGGACGTGAAACAACAACTGTCACAAAAAAAAATTTGAACTTGAACCATTCATTTTCCTTCTTTTCGGCACATCGGACGGCTCACAAAAAACATCATCATAACCATTTAACACCCAGACTGTTTAACACGTAGTCTGTTATCGACCAATGAGAACAAATAAAATTATCCATGTGGTGTACAGAAACTGATAACTGAAAATTGGCCCACCTCAATAGGTGTCAGATTGTCGTCATTCTGCAAGTCAAAAAATCTGACAACCGAGAGCCTTTAGATAAAGCGGCAGCCACAAGATTAAAATGAATTGGACGGTGAGAGAATAAATGTGAAAGACCAAAGTTTGAGGGAAATTTATTAAAAAGTAACCCACTTAAAACCTAACCGTAAAACACATGGAGTGGACAACTTTAAAGGTTTATAATGGCACATGTCTTATTTGTACCTTCAGTGAATAAAAAATTAACGTTCAATCATAACAAGGCTTATATCAATTTAGGGTTTACATCCTCTTTGCTCCTTGCTAGGTATAAGAGTTTATCAATTTTCTGAAACATGAGGACCCAAAAATTTTGTAGTACTAACATGGTCCTTGAGGGAAAATGAAAATAACAAAGGCCAAAAAATTGCGAGAGGTGATCTTACAAGCAGCCTTCTAGTAAAAAAGGGTTGGTCAGACCTCAATTGTTGAGGCATCGGCCATGACCTTGGAAACAACCAAGTTGAGCATGAAGGTGGTAGAGAGAGAAGCCAGGGAAAAGGAAGAGCTCAGAGTAAAGTTAGAGACAGTGTTGAAAGCCTATGGAGAGATGAAAAAGGAGATTAGTGAAAAGGATAAGATGGTAGCAGACTTGAGAAAGAGGTGTTGGTACTTAAAATTGCAGATGATCAAAACTCAATCAGAAAACTTTGATTTATAACTCTAGCAATCCCAATAGATGCATCAGCAATAATCAAGAGTAATGTATTAAGGATTTTCAATCCTTCTTCTCTTTGAGCTTAAAGCTTCAGGTGGGTATTACCTTTCAAAGATTGAATTCTTCAAATATCACAACTATGATCTGTATAATTGATACAGATGTAATCATATAACTCGTACAGTTTAAAGTAAATCATTTTACTTTGATTGATGGTAAAAACAACTGCAAAATAAGCATAGACTAGTGCCTAATCCTAGGGCACCAGAGTTAATGAATGAACATCTACAAAAAATCTCTCAGATCAAACACACCCAAACCCCAGATAAGATGCCTTGCAAATTACCTTCTTATGCAAAAATCATATCATCTAATTCATGTATGAACACAGAAATCTCAGAGACCTCACTCAAGATTTATCCCTCCCTTGAAAGGAACTCAAATTTCAACCCCACTATCTACCTTGTAGAAAGATATGTCTAAAATGCCTTGCAAATTTAAACATATAGAGAAATCAAAACCATACATGAAGACAATAAGAAATATACATGGAGATTTAGTATATTTTATTGATAAACCTTCAGTTTCAGTACATTCAAAGAAAAATGGATTCCTGAGAATCAAAGCCGAAATCTATACATTCCTATGACAATACGTATTTCACCACCCTTTGGTGTGAGAGAGAAACAACTATATATAGAGAGACCACCTTGGGATCCTTGAGAAAAAGGATGCAACAAGCTACGAGTGGCTGTAATAGTGACTTGCACTAGAATACAAAAGTTTTAAAGCATATAACAGAAAGAGGGAAAATGGTGCCACTCTTGTTTCTTCTTGGAGTTTGAACTTCCACTTTGAGCTGCACCTTTGTCTGCAGGTATTTAGATGCAACTGCTAAAGTTTTTTGTATGAATGATGACCACCTAACTGGCTAACTTACATCATCCCCTGTATGATCAATTGCTCTTCTTGTTCTCGTAGATCAGGTGCACTGCTGGAATTCATTCATCATCCAAGTCATCCAGGTCTTTTGTTGCAGGCCTAATTATCTCAGGCTTTGTCATGTTGTCCCATGTAGTAACTTGATCTTCTGTTGGCCATGGGAATTATTGAATGCTCTGTAATTTCTTCTTTTGTCTTTCCCATCTTGCATGAGCAATTTGTTTTACACTTGTGGTGAACTTGCTAATGTCCATTTATGCCCTAATAGCTTCATCCAAAACTGTGTTAAAGTGATCTAGATCAACATCATTTTTATCTTTAAGAAAAGCCTCTTTCTTAGGTAGTAAGAGATCAAAATCTGACCTCCATGTATGCAAGTTATTTATTTCTCCCTCCTCTACTCTGATTGGAGGAATGAATCTATTGAAATCAGGTCCAAACATTTCCATTTTTTCCTCCACCTGATTTGCCTTGCCGTTGAAGAAAGAGGAAACAAGACCAATCTTTGCAATTTCAGTTCCCACTTGTAATACTACATGTGGGATGTCACTCCTTAGAGACTCAACTACTGCTAGTCTCTCAAACAGTGACTCCCTTGTGGATCAAGTTGTATGATAGGTACTTGAAATAGAAACAAAATTGTTTACCTCACTTTTTAAACCAGGTGATTTATTATATGCAGTATAAACTACGTCTTCCTTATCCTTCAAGACTTATATCCTATGTTGCAAGATTTTCAACAGGGACTGCACTATACTCTCAGTATTTTCCTTGTTCATCCTTTCTCCTATAGCAGCAACTTCTTCTTCAGTTACACCTTGTACCTCTCATAGTATAGGCTGTTCTATTGGTGTAGGGGCAACTTGAGGCATGTTGAAAATTTGCAATTGCAAGTCCTCTACACACTTTTCTAGCTCTTTTCCCTTCATTATCAAAATCTCTCTATCTTTCACTAATGCACTGTAATCATTGAAAATTTTTTGATGCCTCTCTGATAATTGTTTGGTTTTATCTTCATTTAATCTAGAAAATTGAGTCAGCACATGTGAGATCTCAAGATCTCTAGTATTGTGTATTGACCATATCATCTTATCACCATCCATCTTCTCTTGGATGTTCAAAAGAGAAGGCTTCTGATCTTTTGGGTACAAGCTCCACATAGCCAATGCCTTATTCTTAGGGCTATATCCAAACCCTCTTATCAAATCCCCCACTTGGGTTTCTAAAGTTAGACTTATGTTATCCTACTTTCTGATTTGGTTAATTATTAAAGCTGAGGCCAAATCCCACCCAGGTACAAGTAGCATGTTACTGGCTTTTACTAAGTTCCTGGCTTCTTCTAGGGTTATGGTTTTAGATTCAGGATCATAATCCCTCAAGGCTTCGATGGCTTCATCAGGTATCTGGCCATCTTCTTTGATCTAAACATTTGAAGCTACCTGTTGTTGTTTGTGCCATAAAAGGAAGTGCTTGAATTCATTTGACTTGATGAAATTGTCATCCTTCAAGAAGGCATCCTACTCAAGCATCCTTTCATCTTGACCTAAGACCAAAGGTAACTCAACTACTTCTGTCACTGCTTTCTATTTTCTTTTTTCCTCTCTAATCCTCTACCTAAGTCGATGATCATGGTCTCTATCTCCTAGAAACAAAGCTTTCACTCTATCTCCCTTCTTTTCTTTGACCATAGCTAGTGAAGATCCTCCTACTTGCAGCTTTTGCTTCTTCTGAGGAGGCTCACCGGTGTCTTGAGAGCTAGGAAGCTCTGTTAAGTCCATTATTATATTTTCCTCTCCTTGTTGAGCAGCAAGAGATCCTTGTTCCATAGGAGGAGGGTTGTAGATTGGGTAACCTCCATCACTATCTTCATAATCAGACTCTGAATGCTTCTCCTTCTCTTGATTCTTATCGTCAATTTGGTCTTCAATAGAGTTGACCAATGTTTGGTAATTATCCATCATCATCTCCAATCTTTGCAAATAAGGCATAGTGGGATAGAAGCCTCCAAAGGGAATCCCTTGTGCTTTCAATTTCTTTTCATACCTCATCAATTCATTGAATTGATGTATTCTTTTTTCTATCACATCCTCTTCAATGATGTTCTTGATAAGATCCTCTTCAGGATACTCCTCATGTCTCTTATTTATAGGAATCATAGGAGTGTAGTACTTTCTAGCCATAACTATGAAACCCTCTGTATCAACATATCTAGGTGCTACAACATTCATTTTGAATTGGCCCAGCCAATCATTTAACTTGGCAAATGCACTCTTCCCAATTGTGAAGTTGCATATAGAAAAGTACCTGGGGGTAAATGTACCCTTTCTGAGGGAGGCTAGATGCTCTTTATCAGTTAATATTAGTTGCCAAATAATCTCAAGGAAAGAAACCCTTTCTGGAACAAATAATGGTAGTATATGAGGTGGTTGGGGGCACCCATAAACTCTTATTATGGTGTGTGTCCCTTCATAGTAAAAGTCCCCCCAGTTGTGTCCTTTAGGCCATTTGTCAATATATTGACAAGGTCATAGAAATTGTAGAGCCTTTACTAGTAGCCTACAAATATCTAACCCTAGTTCAAGCATGATTGGTCTCACCATCCAATTTTGAAAAGCACAGAAATCACAACTGGGGCAAGTAGGGCTCCAAGCTCCTATCCAAAATTGTACTGGATTGGGTTGACCCTTCCACATGATTCAAGGATGTAAGTGCTCTAGATTCATAATGTTGTAATTTTGGAACAAAATGAGGTGCATGAACAATGAGTAATGCAGAAATTTAGGGGACTCTTCCTTGTTTCTTATTGCCTCCAATCCCTTGTGCATTTTATCAATGACATACCCGATGTAGTCATAGCCTTTGTTGGTATGCATGTGTTGGGAGTCTAATACCATCATCAAAAGGTCAGATGTAATCCTATCTGTCCCACCATCTACTCCAAGTACTCTACACAAACCATATGCAATATACTTTACATAAAAAGCCAAATCTTTGTAGAAGTAAGGGGTTGATCCAGCCACTGGTGCAATGTAATTCATGTTGCCTTGGTGAACATGGCTTTGAATCTCCCTGGCTACAAGGATAGATTCCTGAGTATATCTATTGGCCAGGGCTTGTAGGTTAATTTTTGTGGCCATGGGGATATTAATGCCAAAAGCCCTCATGAAAGAGCTCCTATCCAATGTAACTAGGGCTGAACCATCATGTCTTCTTATCGTTCTGGACAAGGGGTCATAACAACTTGCCAATGCAACTATCAAATCAACTTCTAAGAAAACATCTAGGACTATCAACTTGGCTAGTCCTGATGTCCAAGGGTTTGACATAGGAACTAGACTTTCAGCATTTTTAAAAAAATATCTAAACAAAAACATTCTGGAACACTCAGGTGTCCTAGCATCTCTTAAATAGCTCAAATTGTCAATGAAACATTCATCACTAACCTTTTTATTTTGTGACGATCCTGGTAGCAAGGTGAGAAATTCATTAGAGTAACTTTCTTTTGCCTTCTCCTTGGAACCCCTACTGGTAGAAGCCCCACTGGTCTATTGTTGACTCATTCTGACTGCAAAGTGAATTCTTCTAAAAATTCTAAGACTGTAAATCCTCTAACCGTAGAAAGCTCAAAAAATCTCGTTCCTCAGCTTCAGCTCTCTAGAATGAATACTTGCCAATGATTATCAGTTAGTTGTATTTATGTTGGAGAATTGAATGCAATTTTCCCTTTCGAGATTTCAAATTTTGTAAATCCTATCACTTCCACCATTACTTGGCATGCCCTAAACTTTAATTCACTAGCCATGGGATATGACAATGATAGGTAATAAAATTTTAATTTCTGGTGTGCTAGCGACTACCAAGCCAACCACAATCGCTGAAATATTTGTAGATTTTCATTTTATTTAGAGATTAAGTGAGTAAGGGGAAATCTTTAATCGTTATACTATGATTCTCTTAACCTAAGTTTACTTTAGAGACTGGGTGACTACACACTTCTCATAGTTGCTGCAAGATTTCTTAACTCATGTTATAATCTTGAGATAATGTGACCACTGCCTGA
Source organism: Chamaecyparis obtusa (assembly GCA_027943335.1). Taxonomy (NCBI): domain Eukaryota; kingdom Viridiplantae; phylum Streptophyta; class Pinopsida; order Cupressales; family Cupressaceae; genus Chamaecyparis; species Chamaecyparis obtusa. The sequence goes on from BSBK01001013.1 coordinate 1,797,973, forward strand.
TTTCAAACATATTAACGGCTCATATTTGTTCTTTGAAAACCTTTTTCCCTAACCCATGTTTGTCTAGCGATCACATGACTAAAGACATCTCGTAGTCGCGTAATATTTCTCTTTACCTTGGTAACATTCGAAGACAGTCGGAACCCTTAATTCGCCAAGTCGCTAGATACTTTTCGTAACCTCGGGAAAACTGTGAGATATAACACTAACCGTTGATTCTTCCTTCATCTTACAGTTATTGTTGAGTCGTTGGATTTACTATGGCTTAACTACTCCATTGTGAGATTAGGAGATAACCGTGTCATTGGATCGCTGAGTGTTTAGAACATAATCGCCAAGAACCTAAGAACACATGACTATCATTATCACTAGATTGTTGGATGATTTTTGTAACTACTAGATAATTGGGAGATTACGAGACTAAAAAGAAACAAAACTGTTATCCTTTATTTAGAGACTCAGTGACCAATCAGTGAGTCTCCTCATCACTAAAACTTTGGTGACTTCATTATTCCATAAAGAGATTTCCTGACTGCCTGTCTTTTGCATGTAGAGATTTAGCGACTATAGTTCAACTCCAAAATATTTACCAGTAGCAGTCGGTAGATCTCTGAAAGATGACTTGGACAATTGGTGACTATAAACATCCACTAAGTCTCATGATAAAAAGGACTATTCTCCAGACTTATAGAGACTGCATGACAAAGCATATCCGTTGAATCACCAAAATAAAAGGAATATGCTAAATGTGTTTTGAGATTAGGTGACTAAGTGGTTATATAAATTGCACATGCTTAAAGGATCACTTAAGTCACTTGGAAAAAGTAATGGCAGATTAGAACCTGGTCAGCCTTTGTAGGGTTTTCTAGATTTTCACAAGCATTTTAAACCTAGCACCTAGGGTTTTCAACATTTGGAACACAAATTTGGCATTTTGGATATGAAACTTGCAGGATAAAAAACACACAGACTTGGAAAACTACCAAAGAAACTAGGTAGAAACACAATCTTGAAAATTTTGAAAAATATTACAAAAAAGAGGTTGGGGGAACAGGGCCCAATCCAAGTTTTTAGAACGGCTGCATATATCTTCCTCCCCTGCTATGCCTTCTTCATCTAGTCCTATAATTGAATACCCCCCTTCCCCTTGACCCCCTCCTTTGAAGGGTGAAGATATAACACAAAGGGAAATCTATGAAAATGAACGGTGGGCTCTCTTGGAAAAGGCCAATATTTTGAGAAATGAAAGACAATTGTTTGAGCAGGGACAATTGGAAGTGTCCATGAAATATGAAGAGAAAATAAGGGACACAATTTTGCAATTAGTTCCAAGTATAGAGCCAAAGGAAATCTATAAGGTTGGCGAACAGGTATCTAAAATATTGATTTCTTTAAAGGAAGAAAAAAACACTGTGAACCCAATTTTGGACACATGGGTTGCAAGGACAAATAAGTTAAAATCATTTTACTCTTTGATTAAAACTCAATAGATTGTGGATATATAGTTAAGAAATACCCATAAGTTTGTTAAAACTTTATTCAAGTTTGCAATAAAGAGGGAAAACTTGGAGAGAAAGGCATCAGTTATGAGGGCAACATGAATACTAGAATAGTTTGCAAATATCTCCCGGTCTTTTCAAAGTGGATGGAGCCATAAAAGACAAAGAGGGATGGTTAGGACAAATAGATGATGAATTGTCAGCCACAATAACCACCATTTTAACTGCACACATCAATATTCCCTTTGTCCAAACAATTGAACTATTACAAGATGCCGGGGTACATTTGAAAACCCTATGGAAAGAGGTACATCAGGTAAAATTTGAATGGGACACTTTGTTACCTAAAAGAGATGAGGCACTGGCCTTCCAGTGGCCAGATGAAGAAGTTTATACATCTTGGGAAGCAACATATTCTTCGGAGTGTACCAAGAAAGAAGAGACATCCACTGAGGCTGCAGCAGATGGCACTTCTTCAACTTTGTAAAGCAAAACAAACAACACAAAGGATTTCATATGCATAAGGTAACAATTGGTAGAATTTGAAGAAACTTTGGAACTTGTTGCTAATTTTGGCGCCCAAGTCAATAAGCAACTTTGTAAAAATATAACAAGAAAATGTTATACTTGTCATTTGTTGTCATGTACGGTTCTCATTATTTTGTCTTTTCTAAAGGGATCCGAAGCTTGTATGCAATCCTTAATTGGTATAAAGGGATTCCCAGGATCACTTTGTAATTACTGGAACTTGAACATTTGATTGACAACTTTTCAGTCTACGATACAGTAGAGTGTATTAGGTGAAGTTTTTTATAGAATACCAAGTATGACTTGTTTAGCTATTTTTCAGATGGTTTGCATTTTTAAGCATTATGTATACATACAGATGATATAGCAAATTGAAAAATAAAAAATCCAAGGTTCATATCTCTCCTTCGTGTTCTCTTTCTTTTATTTTCATTGCATGGATTATCTTGTGTATGTGTTGATAGAATGGTTGAGATGCATGGTGCCCTATCTAGTTGGCTACAGGGACAACCCGAGGAGAAGTTTGATGTAGAGAAAGGTTACTCTTTAATTACTCTTCTTCTGATTATGAAGAGTACTCTGATTCCCTAGGATTTGGCCCTGCTCTTAGCTCCATCTGCATTTTTCACCATCAACAAATGAAATAATCAGTTCATTTTAAGTTTTCTTCTATGTTTTGAGTGTATCTTGTCTATGTCAAAGGCATGGATAACTGTTGTAATGCTTTAAAGAAGGATATCTCAAATGTAAAGTCGCATGGGTTTGAAACCCGAAGTGAAGAAGGCTTTTTAACCTTAATACTTCAGTGTTTAAATTTTGTTAGATGCATCTGCTTGGAGTGTTAGAGTTATAAATCAGATGTTTTTGATACCTTTTTATCATCTACAAGTTTGAGCATTAACAAATCCCATATTGTACCTTGCAAATGATGTATCAAAAATGCCTTCTAGATATGACACATAAAGAAATCCACATTCACACATGAAGACAACAAAACATATACAAGGAATTTCAGTATATTTTTAGTAATAAATTTTCTGTATCAGTACATCCAGAGACTAAAATTATTAAAACTCAAAACACATATGCAAAAACTCTTGTTACAATAAGTAATCCCCCACCTCTTACATACCAGATTTCCACTCGGCTTCACAAATATCATACAAAACATAAAAATAAAAAATTTGGAACTGATCATTATGTGTTTGGTGATCTTATATTGGAAAATAGTCAGCAATATAATTCATTCACCCAACTTAGCATGTCACCATATCCACTATACTCTCCATATTGTTCGCAACTGCTCATATACCCTAATATAGTGATTCTCTGTCAACGCATACCTTCCAAACACTATATCTTACTTATCAGTTCATGAAAACTCATGCACTATTGACTGAAGCATATAAATATCCCAATATACATTTAGTTATCTTCGCAAGCCATAATACCTCATATATCTTCATCGCTGACCAAAACTGTAGCATTGTACCCTGCTATCTTGATTGCGGACTTAGTCATTTTCATGACTGTCACTCCAGTAGAAAACTTCTCATCATGTGATTAGTCTAGCATAAGTGTTGCCATAAATGACAACTCCGAAGTGATCTGTACTACCCCAAAATATCACTTGCAAACAATCTCTCCCTTTGGCATCGATGGCGACACTTACAAAAATGAGCAAGTGTCACAATACCTTAATAGTTTAGTGTTTAAATTTTTTTAGGTGCATCTGTTGTGAGTGTTAGAGTTATAAATCAGATGTTTTTGATACCTTTTTATCATCTACAAGTTTGAGCATTAACAAACCCCACATTGTACATTGCAGATGATGTATCAAAAATGCCTTACAGACATGACACATAAAGAAATCCAAATTCACACATGAAGACAAGAAAACATATACAAGGAGTTACAATATATTTTCAGTAATAAATCTGATGTATTAGTACATCTAGAGACTAAAATTCTTATAACTCAAAACACATATGCAAAAACTCTTGTTACAATAAGTAATTCCCCACCTCTTACATACGAGATTTCCACTCAGCTTCACAAATACCATACAAAACATATCAATAAATAGTTGGAACTAATCATTATGTATTCGGTGATCTTATATTGGCAAATAGTTGGCAATATAATTCATTCACCTAACTTAGCACGTCACCGTATCCACTATACTCTCCATAATCTTCGCAATTTCTCATAAACCCTGATATGGTGATTCTCCGTCAAATGCATACCTTCCAAACACTATATCTTACTTATCAGATCAGGAAAACTCAAGCGCTCTTAACGGAAGCATATAAATATCCCAATATACATTTAGTTATCTTTGCAAGCCATAATACCTCATATATCTTCATCGCTGACCACAACTGTAGCACTGTACTCCTAATCCAGTGATCAACTAACCTTATTTCAGCAATAACAGTCTGGATTCAGTAACAACAGATAGATGATAAGAAAATACGAAATGATAGCCATTCATTTATTGATTCTCCATTATCATTAGATGGAAAAATACTTTGCAAGTCACTGTACTCACATAATTTCAAAAAGATTTATATCAATATTATGAATACACATAGAACCCCTTTAAACATGGATTTCTGCAGAAACAACTCCTCTACTGGCTAGTGCCTTATCCATTGGCCAACACCTTCCCTGCAAGTTTTTTATACATAAACAAATATATTGAACTTTTAATATCCTTGTCCTTTGAAAATGCTATCACCCTATGGTGGATTTTATCAAAGGAAACCTATGTTCATACTACTTACTCATATCCTTATGTAAAACTTTAAATAATTTATGCTATGTCTAAAGCTTATTTAATATGATCTTGAATCAGAGCTAAAGAACACAAACATACACACATAGAAAATCTATGCAATGAATTTCAATAATTCATAATTTCAATAATTACAAAGATTTGAACTTTGGATTTTATTCAAATGCTATATCAATATCATGTATACAAAATGCTTTAAAATGCAAACTGTTTGGAGTTAATTCAAACCAGCAATATTGCTTTCCCACAAAAATATGCCTAATACAGTCAACCATATCCTAGACTCAAAACTTGTCAGAAAATATGCTCTAGTCTTGGTCCTCCTATAATGATCCTGGTAATCCTTTTATAGATACAAGGATTGCATACAAGCTTCGGATCTTTTCTACAAGAGACAAAAGAGTTTGTCATATGAGAAAAAAAAGGCAAATATAACACCTTCTTGTTACAATTTTATAAAAAAATTACAAAGGTGAGCGCCAAAATTTTGCAACAAGTCCCAAGGTCAGTTTAGCATCGGCCAGGTGTATCATTCATGCATCTATCAATTCTTTTATGCTTCTAGCACTATTTGCAACAAATTTTCAGGAGCTTGGGGCCTCACCACCTGTTGCTTCTTCTTCAGATGTTTCTCCTTCTTTCTCACTCTCCACAATATATGTTTCTTCCCAAGTTGTAAAAGTGTCTTCACTTGGCCATTCAAAAGCTAGAATCTCATCCCTCTTTGGTAGGATTTTATCCCAACCATAAACCACTTGGTTAACTTCAGCCATTACCTTTGTGAAGTGTATCTTGATGTCTTGTAGTACCTCAATTATTTGTACAAAAGAGGCATTATCCTTTGTTCCTAAAACAACATTGATTTTAGATAACACTCCATTATTAATCTATTCTAACCATTGTTCCCTATCCCTTATAATCCCATCTCCTCTGACAAGGCCAGGGATTAGTTGGAAATCATTTTGGAAATATCTAACTCTTAGGAGTTCTGCCTTCCTCTTCAACCCCTCCCCGATTGCTTCAAAATGAAAAAGGTTCTTAACAATTTTATAGGTGTCTGTTAGTTGAACATTTACAATGCCCTAATCTTTAATTGAATCAAATAATGACTTTAACATATTCTCCCTAGGAATCCAATTATCCATAATTTTTCCTAGAGGGGCTGCTTCTTCCTTAAACGAAACCAAAATGCTAGCCACTTGGTTAGCATTCTTATAAACCTCCTTTGGTTTTATATTAGCAGAAAAATGTAGAATAATACCTCTTATTCTTTTCTCATACCTTTTCTTTTCTCTCTGTTCTATCTCTTCATTACTCATAGAAGGAAGGAGAGGGGATATGGGATATTCAACTATAGGACTTGAAGAAGAAGGCCCAGTAGGGGAAGAGGAAATTTGCAATTGTCCTGAAACTTGAAATGGACCCTCTTCTCCCAACCTTTTTTTCAAATCTACAATAAATTTGTTCTTTTGAAATATCTGCTCTTTCAATTCCCCATAGCCTTTCAGCATTATCTCAAACTATTCTGTAAGATCTTCCTTTTCCTTGGCCTCCTTCTTTGCTACTTTCTCTGCAAGTTGGGCTGTGGCTACCACCATTCCTGATGCTTCAATCATGGAAGTTTCAAAAACCCTTTTTACTATGAGGCCACCAGTGAGGTCACTTCTAGTAATTTGCTTTCCTTTATTCTTTTGTTCCCTTTTCAAAGACCACATGACCAATGCCTAATGGTCATTATTGAAAGCAACTCCTTTTATGGCCTGTTCTACCTCTTCTTTGGTCTTGTGCATAGGAGTAGTTTGTTTCCTCACTGCATCAAGGAATACTATGGCTGCTATATCCCATTCTAGGAGGATAAGTACTCCTACATTTTTTACTAGTTCTCTCCCCTGTTTCGGAGTAGTTTTCTCAAAAAAAATTATCATCTCTTTTCTAACCTCAGCTTCAATGATCTTAAGATCTTTATCTAGATTTTCCTTATGTCCTTTTTCACATGTTTCCTCAAATTTATTCATATTCAATTTCCAAAGAAATTGCATAAAAGCCCTAGTTTTAACAAAGTCATCATCAGCCAGGAATTCATCACAAGCTTGTTTGATTATAGGGTCCAGCTCTGTACCTACCATCCATTCTGGTGTTAAGCCTCACTCAAGCTCTCTTGGTTGCTCTTGCATTCCTTCATTAATTTCTTCATAGGTCATAAAAATTTGACCTTGAGAACCCATTTGCTATGCCTGCTCTGTACTCTCCTGATCATCCGTGATAACTAGAGGTGATTGGGAAGGAGAGTATTCCTCTTCTGCATCCTGGGGCCTCTCTTCTAATTTTTGTTTCTTTGTAGGAGGTGAGAAATCAGGAACATTCTTAATTGATTTATCTTGAGGTGTGTCTGCAACATCCACAACCTCCTTGTGCTTCTTCACCTGCTGTGATGTGGAAGGGATATCCTCTTGTTTCTTTTTTTCTTTCTTTCTGTTAGACTGTGGGATTACCACATTATAACCAGTCTTCTTCTGTACCACATACTTGCCTGGAGGTAGCATCTTTGCGAATGTTCTCTGGCTCAATAGTGTTTGAGCTTTTCTTGGATTTTCACTTATGACCTTCTCCCTTTTTCTCATTTAAGGTCCGATAGATCTCTTTAAAATTATGCATAAGAGTATCTATTTTCTTACCCATTGGATTTATACTTTTTAGGGGGTCATACCTTGGGTCAAATTGTTTGACAAAATCCAATATCTTCTTATAAACCAACCTCTTTTCTTTCCTTACTTCTTGATCCTGCAATCTTGAGACATTCCTGATAATGTCCTCTGGAAAATTGAAAATATGGTTTATGGGTGAACACCTGACTTTCTTCTTGAACATCTCATTATAAAACCCCTCTCGGTCTGCTGTCCTAACAACTATGGTAGCCATATGATATGGTTCCAGGAATTTGTCCATATGAACCCATCCACCCTTTGTAATTATAAATTGGTGGGCAACTGTAAGGTTTGGGAACATATATCCCCTTTGTTTCCCTGCAAGAACATTATTCTCAATATCTCCTAGCTGTCTGAAGAATTCAACTATACCAATCTTAAGAGGAACTTGATATGGTAATATAAAAGGGGCCCCTTTAAAACCATATAACCTAATAATAGTAGAATAAGGATAGAAAATAACATCACCCCAATTATGAACTATGTTGAGATCTTTGGCAAAGTGCTGTGGCCTAATCAATTTGGCTAAGGCAGTTGGGATTCTAGGGCTCTCAGGAAAAAACAATTTCCTCAATCTCACAGCAAAACATTTATCAAATTGTATAAAACTACTATCCTTCCTATCCCATGTCATGCTGAGGTTCCACAACTGTACTGGCATGTCCTCACCATCCCTCTATTTTACCAAATCCATTTCCTCCTCAAAATAGCTAGATTTTTTAAACAAGAACATGTACATCATAAAAGAATACTAGCAAAAAGGCTTGTCAACTATTCTCTTTTGGATTCCAATTAATCCATTATGAATCAATTCAGAAATGAAAGGGGCGTAATCAAAAGTAACTGACAGGTATGAATGCAAAATTTTGACCATCATGCACATCAAATGTACTAGCATTCTCTCCTTAGCATCTTCCCCAGAAACTTGACATAATGCCCAGTATGCACCTCTTGTTCTCACATCAAAATAATCTATTTTGAAAGGCTCGTGTGTGCTTGGCCCTATGACAACCATCTTTCCAACTTTAGTACACAATTCCTTTAAAGGAACATTTTTTATATAATTCCTTTGTGCATTGTACACTTCTCTCAATTCTTCAAAATTAATCTGTTCCAGGTCATTTGAGGGTTCACTTAACCTAAAAACTATCCTAATTTCATCAGCTAAAATCTTCATCAACAATTGTCTTTTGGCATCCCTAATATCCCTAGTAATAGGGTCATAATTCTTTGCAACTTGAACCATTAGGTTTGCATCTAAGAAAACACCAGGCACCATAAGCTTCCCTAGGTCAAACTGCCATACATTACTGGTAGGAACAGGGGCATTTCTTTGGCTGAACCCTACTGTGAATAGTGTCAGACCAGTGAGATTAGAGATGCCACTCGTGTTAAGTTTACCAATCTTAGCTTCTCTAATGTAGTTTCCTATATCATATAAACCATCCTCAAACTTTGCACTAGGTTCTTTTGGCATTAGTTGTTTCACCTTTACTAGGTTAGTTGTCGAATTGGGCAATAATTGTAACAAATCCTCATGCAAACCCCTCTTGCTATAATCGATCTCACTAGACAATTCCTTTCTAGGTGGCATTTTTAGGGTTTTGATTCTATACAGTTGATGCAAAAGAAATACTGCAGAATTGAATGATTTTCTTTCTAACAAGAACAAAAAATGTAAAAATTCACCAACCTTGTCTTCAAATTTCTCAGAATTCACAATCAATCTCTGCAAAGTTCTCACCCAGCTCTCCGCAAACTTTTATCTTCTTGTGATTTTCAAAGAAGGCATAGATCTTTGAAATATTATCAATCAAAAGTAATCATTCCAGCAATTTACTCCGCATGATTTCACAATTAATTCTTTGAGCAATCGACTTGTCGTCGTCCAACGGGAAAAATTGAATTTCACACCTTTCTATATTAAGTTTGAATTTGGGTCGTTCATCTTCTTTTAAAAAACATCTAACGTCTGTCACATGATCGCAAGGCTTGAAAGAAACCTATGTGAACATGTGACAACGTTGGATCAATCTGCATTGATGACAATCTTTAAGCACGTCACCTAGGCCCCACTTTGTACATTCGACTCTTCACCTTCATCAGATGGTGCATTCGATGGTCATTTTGTTTTCACCTTTATGACTGGACATGAAGTGGCCGGCCATCATGCCCTTGACACTAAATCTATACTTGTTGCATGATTGCATAGGTTCAAAAGATTATATGCGAACATGCAACCACCGTTAGATTTTCCACTTGCCATTTATTATTTAAATATTTTTGCCCCACTTTGCCTCGACCATTTAGGAGAGTCCACATTTGCATTACCTGGCAGAGAGGACATGTAGCTTTTCCTTACTAAGCACCAGTATAACTGACATCTTCCACATCATCACACACCTTGGACCAATCTACAGTGGCAACGTGTATACACCTGGCAGTGAACCACCTTTCTCTTATGCCTGCGAATAAAGTTAAATATACGGTTGTTGCATGATCGCATGGACTCAAAAGATTCTATGTGAACATGCAACCACCGTTAGATTTTCCACTTGCCATTTATTATTTAAATATTCTAGACCCACTTTGCCTCGACCATTTAGGAGAGTCCACATTTTCATTACTTGGCAGAGAGGAAATGTAACTTTTCCTTACTCAACGCCAGTATAACTGACATCTTCCACATCATCAAACACCTTGGACCAATCCGTAGCGACATGTATACACTTGGCAGCGGACCCACCTTTCCTTTCTCTTATGCCTACAAATAAAGTTAAATCTACGGTTGTCGCATGATCGCATGGACTCAAAAGATTCTATGTGAACATGTGACCACCATTAGATTCTCCACTTGCCATTTATTCTTTAAATATTCTAGCCCCACTTTGCCTCGACCATTTAGGAAAGTCCACGTTTGCATTACCTGGCAGAGAGGACATGTAAATTTTCCTTACTTAGTGCCAGTATAACTGACATCTTCCACATCATCACACACCTTGGACTAATCCACAGTGGCAACGTGTATACACCTGGCAGCAGACCCACCTTTCTCTTATGCCTGCTAATAAAGTTAAATCTACAGTTGTTGCATGATCGCATGGACTCAAAAGATTCTTTGCAAACATGCGACCACCATTAGATTCTCCACTTGCCATTTATTCTTTAAATATTCTGGCCCCACTTTGCCTCAACCATTTAGGAAAGTCCACATTTGCATTACTTGGCAGAGAGGAGATGTAACTTTTCCTTACTGAGCGCTAGTATAACTGACATCTTCCACATCGTCACACACCTTGGACCAATCCACAGCGGCAACGTGTATACACCTAGCAGCAGACCCACCTTTCTCTTATGCCTGTGAATACACGTCTAAATCTACGATTGTCGCATGATTGCATGGACTCAAAAGATTCTATGTGAACATGCGACCACCATTAGATTCTCCACTTGCCAATTATCTTTAAATATTCTAGCCCCAATTAGCCGCGACCATTTAGGAAAGTCCACGTTTGTATTACTTGGCATAGAGGACATGAAACTTTTCATTACTGAGCGCCAGTATAACTGACATCTTCCACATCATCACACACCTTGGACCAATCCGCAATAGCAATGGCAACATGTATACACCTGGTAGCGGACCCACCTTTCTCTTATGCCTGCGAATAAAGTTAAATCTACGATTGTCGCATGATCGCATGGACTCAAAAGATTATATGCAAACATGTGACCACCATTGGATCTTTTGCAGATTGTCAGGCGTGCAGATTATCATGAGGTCAAGCCCATTCTTCTTAACTAACGAGGAGTTGCCACGTTGCAATATTCGGTAGGCAGACATAAAGTTTTCCTGCTTGAGTGTTAGCCTCGTCAATGGTTAGAACTCTGGATTATTTAGGAAAATCACTGGGCTTCGACTTAGGAAAAATTAAAAAGGGGTCGGGTTTAGGAGACCGAAGAAGTGTTACTAACATGACCCCGTGTGGTGATATAATTTGGCACATGCTTTTAAAGACTTTAGTGATTTGAAAAAAGTAATGATCAAATAGAAACCTTAAAGGAAAACCTAGGGTTCTATTTCAAATAAAAGCACTTAGGGTTCTTCTTAGGATTGGTTCTATTCAATTAGGGCTTGCTAGATTGTAGTGAACACTCGGTAACTTTGCAAGATTTTTCTGGGTTTTTTGCAGCAGAATTTTCTTAACTTCAAGATCACATATAAAACTTCAATTTTGTGAGGAAAAGCATAATTTTATGTTTTTAAAATTGAAGTGGCAACAATTAGGGTTTAGATATTTCTTATTCTTTTGGTTAGGATTTTGGTTTCAAAGGGTTACAATTTAGGGTTTATGATTACAATTATCATTAGGGTTATGGTTTACATGTTGGTTAATGTTAGGGTTACTTGGTTAATATAAAGGTTTATATGCATGACATGGTTAGAGTTATGGTTATATTTAGGGTTCGTGTTACAATTATAATTTAGCATTTAGGGGTTCGCATTCAGGTATAGTGTTTAGCATAAATATGATGAGGCTTGACCATTTAGGATTAGGATATGGTATGGTTAAGTGTAGGTTAGGGTATTATGTCTAGGGTTAGTGTTTTTTAGGGTTGGGGTATTATGGTTAGGGTTATGGTTTTGTCAGGCTTAGGGTATTATGGTTAGGGCTACAAATTTTGTAGGGTTAGTGTTGAAGTTAAGTATACCTAGGTATTGATTATGGTAAGGGTTTGAATATGGATAATGTATGATTATACTTAGGGTTAGAATTATAGTTCAATTATAGCTATAGTTAGGGTTATAGTTTATTTGTAAATATAAAACTATATATAAAAAAAATATTAAATATGAAAAAAAATATGAGCTTCATATTTGGTTGGTTGCTTTCTATTGAAAAGGGTTTCCTACAAATGAAATTAGGTGACACTCCTTTATAATCAAAGAGTGTCTCTTCATTTTCCCCAAATAGGTTAGTTGAACTGTAATCGTAGCTCCCTATTTCAAACGTAAACATAAACTCAAATTCAACTAGAATTAGGACGTAATTAGACCTGATTAGGCTAGTTAGACTCAATTAGACCAATTAGGAATTAAGTAGACTTAATTAGACCAATTATACCAATTAGGACATACTTAGACTCAATTATACCAATTAGGACCTCATTAGACTTAATTCTAGACCAATTAGGATGGTATTAGACCCAATTAGACCAATTAGGACCTATTACGACCAATTAGAGTCAATTACAAGTAATTATGACCTAATTAGACCCTATTGGACTCACTTAGGACCTAATTAGACTTAATTATACCAATTAGGACCTAATTAGAATTAATTGTAGACCAATTAGGAAGATATTAGACCCAATTAGACCAATTAGGACCAATTATGACCAATTAGACTCAATTAGAATCATTTACAACTAAGTAGGCCCTAATTAGACCCAATTGGGACCTAATTAGATCCAATTAGGACCTAATTATACCAATTAGTACATAATAGGACCGAATTAGACCAATTAGGACCAATTAGGACCAATTAGACTTAGTTGTAGACCAATTAGGACCTAATTAGACTTAATTCTAAACCAATTACGACCTATTAGGACCAATTATGACCCAATTACACCCACTAAGACCCAATTAGGACACAGTTAGGATATTGAATTCCTAAAGTTGGTTCCTCAATTCTGGTTATGCATTATGATATTGACCCCATACTATTTGTGTGTCTCAGAGCATAAACTCCTAACATTTTCAAGAACAAATTGGTTCAATATGGTTTTCTCTAGGTTTAGGGTTCAATTTGATTTAGGATTTGGATTTAATTTAGTTGAAGGTTAGGGTATGACTTTACATCATCATTAGTATTAGGGTTATGATTCAGGATTAGGATCATTGTAAGGATTATGATTTCACTAAGTGTAAGAGTTTAGATCATTAATTTACTATTATCTTTATGAATAGGATTCAGTTGAAGGTAAGGATTATGATTAGAGTTAGGATTTAGAGTTTTCATTAGGATTAAATAATTAGGTTATGATATTTTATAGGATTATGAACACTATTAGGATGGGAGTAAGGGTTTTCCATTTTGATTAGTAATAATGGTTTAAGATATTGAATATGGTTAGGATGATGGTTAGGGTTAGGTAGAGAGAAGTATCGCTATAGTTACCTTTTTGGTCAGAGTTATGATTAGGTGTGGAGTAGATGTTAGTATTATTGTTAGGGTAAGTTGTAATGTGATGTTCCTATCATAGCTCCCTTTTTCAAACGTAACCATAGACTTAATTCTAGACCTATTAGGATGGTATTAGACCCAATTAGACCAATTAGGACCAATTAGGACCAATTAGACTCAGTTAGACACATTGACAACTAATTAGGACCTAATTAGACCCAATTAGGACCTAAATAGATAATATAGGACCTATTAGGAACTAATTAGACACAATTATACCAATTACAACCTCATTACACTTAATTGTAGACCAATTAGGAAGGAATTAGACCCAATTAGTCTAATTAGGACTATTTAGAGTCAATTAGACTCATTTACAACTAATTAGGACCTAATTAGATCCATTTATGCCCTAATTAGATAATATATGTGTAGAGTAGGATTTGAGTGTGCACCTAAACCTGTTTTGAAGGCCAAAGACAAACAAACGTCATAGCATATAATCAAATCAAATTTAATGGTAAACAAACTAAAATCAAAGCCACCTCAGTTTAAGCCTAAAACGGATGCGCCCATGCACCGTTTGATATGCTTGGATATAGATGGATGTGGGTGTGCAAACTCAAGCACTTGGAGCATGCAAATTAGGATGATTTGAGGATCAAGAAGACCCAAAATGACACAAAATAGGTATGAGGAACCTATTTTGCCTCAAAGGCCTCAAGAACACACAAATATGCAAAGCTAAAAGATGAACTAAGATTGATTAAACAAGAAATGAATCTATGTTAATCCAATTAAGCTAATTTAGATGTGATTTAAGCTTGGAAATGATCTAAAATGATGATTTTATGCTTATGCTAGAATGAAAATGGCATTATAACTTTGCTATTGAGTTTGAGAGTTCAAAAGATGAGAGAGGATGGTTTGCTCAAAGAAGTGAGGCTATTTATAGGAAAAGGAAAGGTCTTGGGTTAAAAGGATGAGTCAGAGTTAGGGCTAAGGTTAGGGTTGAGTCAAGGACAAGTGTCCTGACAAGTGTTAAGGGAGGATTGAGTTGAAAGTTTGAGGGCATGTGCACAATTTGGTAAATGTGCCCAAGGCCAAGAGGTGGCAAGGAAGGGATAAGAAGGTCTTAAATGCATTTGAAGAGGTGGCCAAGAAGGCTTAAGAAACTCTTAAATGCATTTGAAGAGGTGGCCAAAGAGGTGTCCCTCTTTGTTGACTAAGGAGGATGACTAAGAGGAGGTTAGCATAAGTTTTGGTAAACCTTTTGCTAATGGAATGTGACAAGATTAGAAAGGGGATTAGGATTAGGATTAGGAGAAAGGGATGGGCAAGTGGCTTTTGGTGAGATTTAGATATTTATTAAAGGTAAATTTAATAAATATTAAATATCTAGGCTTAGGGTTTGAAGGGACTAGATTAGGGATTTGACCCATTTAGAGGAAGGTTTAGGACTTTCTAGAAGAGTTTAGTGCTCTTTAGAATTTTGGCCAACTTTGGGATAAAAAATAAATTAAAAATAAATTAATTTATTTTTGAAGTTTTTTTGGTCAATTTATTAATTAAATAATTAATAAATTAGGGATAATGTCCAAATGACATTTTTAGGCTAGATTCCTTAATTAAAGATTTTTAATTAAGAGAGAGGGATTTAATGCCATAAAAATAAATTAATTAATTAAATAAATACTTAATTAATAAATGATGATGTCATCAAGGATTTTCAGAAAACAAAAATAATTTATTTTCTGAAGGATTTTTCGGTGTCTACAATATGACCAATTAGAACCTAATTAGACTTGATTCCTTATGGGTTCCTTGGTGGGGACATTACACCTATTAAGACCTAATTAGAATTAATTGTACCAATTAGGACCTAATTAGACTTAATTCTAGACCAATTAGGATGGCATTAGACCCAATTAGACCAATTACGACCAATTACGACCAATTAGACTTAGTTACACACATTCACAACTAATTAGGACCTAATTAGACCGAATTAGGACCTAAATAGACAATATAGGACCTATTAGGACGTAATTAGACACAATTATACCAATTACAATGTAATTAGACTTAATTATAGACCAATTAGGAAGGTATTAGACCCAATTAGTCCAATTAGGACCAATTAGAGTCAATTAGGAAGGTATTAGACCCAATTAGACCAAATAGAACCAATTAGGACCAATTAGAGTCAATTAGACTCATTTACAACTAATTAGGACCTAATTAGACCTAGTTATGACCTAATTGGACAATATAGGACCAATTAGGACCCAATTAGACTCAATTATACCAATTAGGACCTAATTAGACTTAATTATAGAACAATTAGGATGGTATTAGACCCAATTAGGACCAATTCAAACCAATTAGACTCAGGTAAACACATTTACAACTAATTAGGACCTAAATAGACTTAATTATAGACCAATTAGGATGGTATTAGACCCAATTAGGACCAATTCAGACCAATTAGACTCAGGTAAACACATTTACAACTAATTAGACTTAATTCTAGACAAATTAGGATGGTATTAGACCCAATTATACCAAATAGAACCAATTAGGACCAATTAGAGTCAATTAGACTCATTTACAACTAATTAGGACCTAATTAGACCCAGTTATGACCTAATTAGACAATAGAGGACCAAGTAGGACCTAATTAGACTCAATTATACCAATTAGGACCTAATTAGACTTAATTATAGACCAATTAGGATGGTATTAGACCCAATTAGGACCAATTCAGACCAATTAGACTCAGGTAAACACATTTACAACTAATTAGGACCTAAATAGACAATATAGGACCTATTAGGACATAATTAGACACAATTATACCAATTACGACCTAATAGACTTAATTGGAGACCAATTAGGAAGGTATTAGACCCAATTAGTCCAATTAGGACCAATTCGGACCAATTAGAGTCAATTAGACTCGTTTACACCTAATTAGGACCTAATTAGACCCATTTATGACCTAATTAGATAATATAGGACCTATTACGACCTAATTAGAGTCAATTATAACAATTAGGACCTAATTAGGCTTAATTCTAGATGAAGTACGATGGTATTAGACCCAATTAGGACCAATTAGGACCAATTAGACTCAGTTAGACACATTTACTACTAATTATGACCTAATTAGAGTCAATTATACCAATTAGGACCTAATTAGGCTGAATTCTAGATGAATTACGATGGTATTAGACCCAATTAGACCAATTAGGACCAATTAGACTCAGTTAGACACATTTACTACTAATTATGACCTAATTAGAGTCAATTATACCAATTAGGACCTAATTAGGCTTAATTCTAGACCAATTAGGATGGTATTAGACCCAATTAGACCAATTAGGACCAAACAGACTCAGTTAGACACATTTACTACTAATTATGACCTAATTAGATGTAATTATACCAATTAGGACCTAATTAGACTTAATTCTAGACCAATTACACCAAATAGAACCAATTAGGACCAATTAGAGTCAATTAGACTCATTTACAACTAATTAGGACCTAATTAGACCTAGTTATGACCTAATTAGACAATATAGGACCAATTATGACCTAATTAGACTCAATTATACCAATTAGGACCTAATTAAACTTAATTATAGACCAATTAGGATGGTATTAGACCCAATTAGGACCAATTAGACTCAAGTAAACACATTTACAACTAATTAGGACCTAAATAGACAATATAGGACCTATTAGGACATAATTAGACACAATTATACTAATTACGACCTAATTAGACTTAATTGTAGACCAATTAGGAAGGTATTAGACCCAATTAGTCCAATTAGGACCAATTAGAGTCAATTAGGAAGGTATTAGACCTAATTAGTCCAATTAGGACCAATTAGGACCAATTAGAGTCAATTAGACTCGTTTACACCTAATTAGGACCTAATTAGACCCATTTATGACCTAATTAGATAATATAGGACCTATTACGACCTAATTAGAGTCAATTATACCAATTAGCACCTAATTAGGCTTAATTCTAGATAAATTACGATGGTATTAGACCCAATTAGACCAATTAGGACCAGTTAGACTTAGTTAGACATATTTACTACTAATTATGACCTAATTAGACTCTCTTATACCAATTAGGACCTAATTAGACTTAATTCTAGACCAATTAGGATGGTATTAGACCCAATTAGACCAAATGGGAGCAATTAGGACCAATTAGAGTCAATTAGACTCATTTACAACTAATTAGGACTTAATTAGACCCAATTATGACCTAATTAGCCAATATAGGACCAATTAGGACCTAATTAGACTCAATTATACCAATTAGGACCTAATTAGACTTAATTCTAGACCAATTAGGATGGTATTAGACCCAATTAGACCAATTAGGACCAATTAGGATATTGAATTCCTAAAGTTGGTTCTTGAATTCTGGTTATGCATTAGGATATTGACCTCATACTATTCGTGTGTCTCAGAGCATAAACTCCTAACATTTTCAGGAACCAATAGGTTCAATATGGTTTTCTCTAGGTTTAGGGTTCAATTTGATTTAGGATTTGGATTTAATATAGTTGAAGGTTAGTGTATGACTTTACATCATGATTAGTATTAGGGCTATCATTTAGGATTATCTCTTACCATTTAGGATTGAGATTCAGATTACAGTTCAACATTTATGATGAGGGCTTAGCTTTTAGGATTTTGGACGAATTGGAAAAGGTAATAATAAAAAACTTGTGCACTAAATTTCAAGACAATAAAATGGCTTACATTGGGTTTTAGGATTTACCAGTTTGGATTAAGCTTAGGTTGAATATTATATTCCTCTGATTTAGGATTTTGTGTTAGGATTAGGATTAGGATCATTGTAAGGATTATGATTTCACTAAGTGTAAAAGTTTAGATCATTAATTTTCTATTATCTTTATGAATATGATTGAGTTGAAGGTAAGGATTATGATTCGAGTAAGCGTAGGACTCTACATTGCGGTTACTATTATTGTTAGGATTTAGAGTTTTGATTAGGATTACTGTTAGGATTTAATAATTAGGTTATGATATTTTATAGGATTATGAACACTATTAGGATTAGAGTAAGGGTTTTCCATTTTTATTAGTATTCATGGTTTAAGATATTGAATATGGTTAGGATGATGGTTAGGGTTAGATAGATAGTAGTATCACTACGGTTACCATTTTGGTCATAGTTATGATTAGGAGTGGAGTAGATGTTAGCATTATTGTTAGGGTAAGTTGTAATGTGATGTTCCTATCATGCTTGCTGTTATAATTACTGTTAACATGACAGATAAACCCCTTTTTAGAGCCATATCCACCTCATCTATGCATTTATTCAATGAGTCACTTTGTTGGGTAGAACAATATGCTGCATAAGTTAAAATTTGAGCAATTTTTATTTCTTTCTTTCTTTTGTGTGTTTTGTGTGAGTTCCTTCTTTGTTCATAAAATTTAAAATAGTTACATTACAAGTACTATTAAAATAAAAATACTATTAGAATACAAATATACAATTAGTATTACTGTCGAGGTTAGGCTTTGGGGTTAAGATAATGGTTAATATAATGTCTAGGTTTACATTTATATCATGGTTTAAATTTTTGTATATAATAAGGGGGGACTCCCTATAATTAGTGTTAAGTGAGTGGCTAAGGATCCAAATCACGTAATATACGCATTTTCTTTGTTAAAGTCCTTTGATAAATGAACCTTTTTTCATACAATACTATGGTGCATAAGTTAAATTTTGACCAATACATTTTAGTTTAATTTCAAAAAAATTTTTTTCCTTTAATCCATGTTTGTTTACTAAAATTTAATTCTACCAATTAATCCTTATTTATTTTTTTAGTAAGTTCTGCCGGTTCCCATTCTGCCTAGGGGGCAGTAGCCTTTTGTATTCCTGGAAAATAAACATTATAAATGAGGGAGAACCTACAGATTACAACCAATAGTGATTAGTGGAATAAGTACATTATTCCATGACCAATTTCAACCAATCTTGCTCCTATCTCCTCTGGAAAGAGCTTATCATTTGCTTGGAGAAAGGCTCCAAACTTCGCCTCATCATATTGCTTAACACCTGCTTTGAAGGCAGACCACACCTTCTTCAACAATATATTTTTTTCTTCAGCTTCCAATGCAAAGAAACCCAACAAACCATTGCTTTTTAGTTGGGTATCGATGTTGTCCATTGCCTCCGCCACCTCTAGGTATATTTCATCTGCCATGATTCTACGGGCCAGTCCCCCACCATGCAGAGGGTGCCCAAAAAGGAAAATATGTATGATCGGTTGCAACAACTCTGCCACTAGTATGCCATCATGGATATGACCACTAGACCAGAAGCCACCCCCCAGGATTGACACCATAGTCACATGCTCCTTCTCCTTTGCTTTGCTAAAAATCCTTTATAACTACTCCTCCAGTGTTTCCTGCAATGATTCCACCTTGCTACACCGACATGTTACGCCCAAGTGATTTGCCATTATGTTGTGAAAAAACACAAGAACAGAGGAATATAAATAGAACTATCTGCATCCTTATCGAAGAGCTTCTGTGATGAAACATGGACTAACTGGAACATAGCCCAAGTTCATGAGATCAATCATGAGTCTGTCATGCGCGCCGTCAAAATCGTCCCTTCTCTCTATCCCAATGGTATAACTTGGAAGTGACCTGCACATCTATCCACTTCTGCAGTAGTTTTCCTTACTGCTAAATACTTACTGATATTGAGTGAGGACGTGATCTCGACATTCTGAATAAAAAACAACCAAAAAATTTCAAAAACAAATGACTGTGTTTTCGTAAATCTGGAAAAAAAAATGTCCTGTAGTGCATTTTTTGTTAGGAGGATAGCCAGCGCCACTGATATTCAGAAAGTATGAGGTGACTGATTCACGGGAAAATGCACATCCAAACATTGAAAACAAAACTCTCTACCATTACCCTATGCCTTTCCTTGTGAAAGTACACTGCTCTTCTGAAACGAATCAATCCTTGTTAAGATATAATTCTATCATGTAGACCTCTAAAAAAATTTGTGCACATATCAACTAGTTTTTCATATATTTTTAAAATTTTTCCTCATGAACCATACAAATAAATATAGCAGATGTTTTCAACTATCAGTATTATAGCTACCAAGGTATATATCATAGTTACAAAATGGATGTTGAAAATTATATATAGTTATACCATTAATGACCTAATTTTCAACTGTTATTTTAAGCCTTTGTAAGGAATTGTTTGTAATAGATCTATGGCACTGATTTGCACAAATTGATAAAACCACTCAAATATCAGAATATGATTTTTAGCTATATTCCACAGACTCCTTAAGTCAGAAATGTCATCAATAAATATACTTTTAATACCTATTAGAAGAATACATTTGTAAGCTCCAATCTAAACCAGCGCACCCAAAATTGAAAATAATTTACATCTATCATGAAAAATGAAATTTTAAAGAAGCGTCAAAAGGGATCAAAGAGGAAAGTAGCTTAATAGTATACATCACACATGAAGGTCCCCAATATGTATGGGCATACGTAAAAACAAGCAAGCTTAAATTTATTTTTCAGTCGGGTAACCTGCTCAAGCACCCCTGACTGTGCTCCCCATTCAATGGCATCTTTATCTTGGCACACTGTGGTTCGGCCTGAATAGTGTGTTGTAGTCTAACACAAATCTAGATGCTCGAATGCCTCGAGTTGCATACTCTATCGTGAGCTCTAGAACTGCATCTACTACTTGCGTGCCCCAGGAAGTCACCTCAGATTTGCGAATGGACTAGTGTTGTCCATCATCTTTGCATAATAGGTAACTGTTATTTGTTTGGTCCCGCTTGCGTGTATCGATTGATAGAGGTTATGCGATTACATTTATAATGCCCTATATGTAAGTGTGCGGGTGCGCTGTGCCATGCATTATGTAAGTTTATTATCAGGGTTTTAGTTTATTAGATGCCTAAATTTAATGAACTATAAGTAATTAACTATATAATTCGGTATTAGGGTTGGGATTAGGGCTTAGAATTAGTATTATTGTCATGGTTAGGGTCAACATCATGGTTAGTATTGTGGTTAAGGTTAGGAAATTGGTTGCGGTTGAGATTAGGGCTTATGATTAGGATTATCATTAGGGTTAGCGTTTACAGCATGCTTAGTATTAGGGTTAGGGTTTGGATTAAGGTTAACCATTAAACCTAGGCATATGGTTTGGGTTAGGGCTAGGGGTAGGATTGCTTTTTTTTTTAAAGGTTAGTGTTTAATTTGGTTTAGTGTTGGAGTAAAGTATCAATTTGGTTTAGGGTTTAGGGTAATATTTTAAGAGACCCTGTTGTTATTTTTTTATTTCTTCCTTATAGGTCATTAATTCAAAAAATTATCACATATTTTAATTTGAAGTATATCTCTACAAAAATTTATTGTTTGCACAATGATAGAGATATATTTTCGCCTGTCTATACTAATCATATTATGTTAATTAATGAAATAATAGAAACATCATAAAACCGTTAATTGAATGTGTAGAGAACAAATGGATATAAATAATATTTAAATTTAAATCTAAATATAAACTAAAATAATGATCAAAATCTAAATCCAAGAGAAATATAAATCTAACTCTAACTCATTGAACTAAAACTAAATCTAAATGTAAAGATAAAACTAAATCCAAATCTAAATCTAAATCTAAAACTAAAATTATAACTATATATAAAAAATTATTAAATATAAAATAAAAATATCACCCTTATATTTATATTTGGTTGGTTGCTTTCTAAAAAAAAGGGCTTCATACAAATGAAATGAGGAGACACTTGTTTATAATTTGAGAGCGTGTCTTTATGTTCCCCAAAGATGTTAATTGAACTCTAATCATAGCTCCCTTTTTCAAATGTAACCATAAACTGAAATACAACTATAATTAGGACCTAATTAGACCTAATTACACTAATTAGACTCAATTAGACCAATTAGGACCTAATTAGACCAATCAGACCAATTATAACAAATAAGACCTAATTAGACTCAATTATACCAATTAGGACCTAATTAGACTTAATTCTAGACCAATTAGGATGGTAAAATTATACCTGATTAGACCAATTAGGACCAATTAGACTCAGTTAGACTTATTTACAACTAATTAGGACCTAATTAGACCCAATTAGGACCTAAATAGAAAATATAGGACCTCTTAGGACGTAATTAGACACAATTATACCAATTACGACCTAATTAGACTTAATTGTAGACAAATTAGGAAGGTATTCGACCCAATTAGACCAATTCGGACCAATTAGGACCAATTAGAGTCAATTAGACACATTTACAACTAATTAGGACCTAATTAGACCCAGTTATCACCTAATTAGACAATATAGGACCTATTAGGACCTAATTAGACTCAATTATACCAATTAGGACCTAATTAGACCATATAGGACATATTATGGTAAGGGTTTGAATATGGATCATGTATGATTATACTTAGGGTTATAATTGGAGTTCAATTAGAGCTATAGTTTGGGTTATTGTTTAATTGTATTAGGATTAGGGTTAAGTTGAGTGTTGTGTTTCAAGGGTCACATTTTTTTTTGGATTTTATATAAGTTAGGATTTAACTACATTTAAAATTAGGGTTATAGCTCATTTTGGTTTAGTATAATGGATAGGGTTAAGTTTAGGGCTTAATTAGTGACCATATTTTTTTAATCTATGAGGTTGGTGAACAATGATCTTAAATTTCCATTTATTTAAAGGAAGAAATAACCACTGTCAAGACAATTTGCCTTCCATTGGCCATATGAAGAAGTTTACACATCTTCAGAAGAAAAACACAATGCTCCATCTATGGAAACCTCCTGTGTGGAGATTCGGTTTCATGAAAAAGGATCCAATCCTCTCAATATCTTCTAACACTCCTTTATGTCCTTCTGGGTGCAATCTCCAGCCTCTACCCAAAGCAACCAAATGCCAATCTTAGAGAAAAATAAATTATATCCTCATAACTATAGTTTTCCTACAAATAAAATAAAAATCCATACAATATCTCTTCTCAAATCCAAATTCATATCCAACCCCCTCTCTCATAGGTGATCTCTCTGTATATAGATAAGAGGGAGTAGTTGCACGGGTATTCCAACTGATGCAACCATCCCAACCATCCACTAGTTATTCGTTAATAATATGGTTTGCAAAACCATTCCTATGAAGGGATAAACAAATTTTATTTAGGATTACACTCAGGGTTCCACTTATTTGAGTATTGAGGTTCAATTTGGATTAAAGATAGTGTGAGTGTTGATTTTGGTTCATTTTTTATGGACAAGGTATAACGTAGTTCATGATTATGGTTCAATTTGGTTAAATGTTCAAATAGTTTTAAGGTTATGGTTTAATTTGGGTTTCTATTATGATTAGGGTTTCAGTTGATCATATGATTATACACACATGAAAATGCATGCATGATTCTCCTGTATATGCAAACATATTCAATTATGTTATGCTTTGTGATTTAATGGATTGTGTTCAATTTCATTTTATGTTACCTTTGAGCACGATGTGGCATACTATTGTCAATTTTTATTGATCATTAGGATTAGGCTTCAATATGCTATTAGATGTGGATTGCAGTTCACATTTAGGATTTGGTGTAAAGGTTTAATGTTAGGATTATGTTTATGGTAGGGTTAGAATTTTGTTTGGGGTTATGGTTAGTATCATGGTTAGACTTGGGATTATGGTTAGGTTGTTACGAATGAATGCTGCATAAATCATATGGGGGAGTATTCGTAGCCATTATGTACCAGTTGTTGTTGCATTCATGACTATGATTGTCGTTGATGTCAACACAGTGATCTACTGAAGATTAGCAGAGAAGCAGACAGTGTTTGAGTTAGCGCATGTGTAGGATTCAATTTACTTTAATATTAGAGCTTACGATTAGGATTGTCAATATGGTTAGGCTTTACATCATGGGTAGTATTAGGGTCAGGGTTAGGATAAAAGTTTGAGTTCATGGCATAGTTTATGATATGGTTATTTTGAGCGTTCGTGTTAGGATTAGAGTTTAGCATTTAGGTCCATGGTTAGGGTTAGGATTATGGTTAAAGTGAGGGTTTAGATATTTCTTATTATTTTGGTTAGGATTTTGGTTTTGATTAGGGTTACAATTTAGGGATTATGATTACAATTAGATCATAAGGGTTATGGTTTACATGTTGGTTAATGTTAGGGTTACCTGGTTAAGATAAAGGTTTATATGCATGACATGGTTAGAGTTATGGTTATATTTAGGGTTCGTGTTACAATTATAATTTAGCATTTAGGGGTTCCCATTCAGGTATAGGGTTTAGCATAAATATGATGAGGCTTGACCATTTAGGATTAGGGTTTAGCATTTAGGATCTATGGTATGGTTAAGATTAGGTTAGGGTATTATGTCTAGGGTCAATATTTTTTAGGGCTAGGGTATTATGGTTAGGGTTAGGGTTTTGTTAGGCTTAGGGTATTATGGTTAGGGGGAGGTATTTTTTAGGGTTAGGGTTGAAGCTAAGTATACCTAGGTATTGATTATGGTAAGGGTTTGAATATGGGTAATGTATGATTATACTTAGGGTTAGAATTAGAGTTCAATTATAGCTATAGTTAGGGTTATAGTTTATTTGTATTAGGATTAGGGTTAAGTTGAGTGTTAGATTTGAAGGGTCATTTTATTTGGATTTTATATAAGTTAGGATTTAGCAAGATTTAAAAATAGGGTTATAGTTCATTTTGGTGTAGTATAATGGTTAGGGTTAAGTTTAGGACTTAATCTATCAAGTGACCTTTTCTTTTTTAATCTTTGTTAGGGTTAGGCTCATCATCGGTTTTAATGTGTAATATGATAAAAAGTTAAGGTTGGTACTCAATATAATTTTTTAAGGTTTGTAATTTCTATTTATTCAATAAGTTTATCCTCAACTAATATTTTAGGTTTAAAATTTATTTGACTTGAAATTTAAAGACGATTAGGGTTAGGATTGCAATTATTTGTAAGGTTAGTGTTTAATTTGCTTTAGTTTTCAAGTAAAGTCTCAATTTGGTTTGGGGTAATATTTCAAGAGACCTCTTGGTAATTTTTTCTTTCTTCCATATAGGTCATTAATTAAAAAAATTATCACATATTTAAATTTGAAATATTTGTCTAGAAATTTTATTGTTTGCACAATGATAGAAATTATATAATATGACAACATAGCCCTACATATTTTTCTTCAAACATTCAAAACCACATATAATACTAGAAATTAAATGCTAAATATAACTAAAGTATTATAACTAAATCTTAATGATTTTCCAATTTTAAATAAGGAAGTAGAATATGTTTCACCATTTTAAACCATTGCAAATGAATAATATAAATAATCTAAATCTAAAGCAATATGACAGAATTGCCCTCCATATTTAAGTTTAAATCTAAATATTAAATAAAATAATTATTAAAATCTAAATTTAAGGCAAAGATAAATCTAACTCTAAAAGTAAAACTAAATCTAAATTATAAATATTATAATTATAAATATGATATTATTATAAATATAATATTATTATTTTGATTTATATTATAATCTATATTATAATAATAATATATAATAATTTATCTTAGAATATTATATAATACAAATATATATTATTTTTATTTAACATTTCCAATTAATTATAAAATAAAATATTTATTTACTATGTGTAATTTAAATTATAATATTTTGTAAGGGAAAATATATCACACATTGGTTTACCTAAATATTTATTAATGAATAATTTACATATAATAAATTTTAAAATATTTTAAAAGTATATATAAATGAGAATAAATATATAGTATATTACATCATAAATTTACAATATTTTTATTTACATTAGAAAAAGTGAGTTATATACTAAAAAAGAAAAAGATTAATGAAAATCCTAATTAAAGATAGAAACAAAAATTGTTTCCAAGCCGAAAACTATGCAATATGTAAGAAGCAATGCATTTTCATTATATTAAATAAAAAGTGTACAATAAATAACAAACATGGTAAACTTTAATTGGTTCACTCCTGTAATAAGACTTCAAGTGATTTAGTCAATCAAATGATAGAAAACTGATTTCTATAAATTATAAAGTTAAAAATGTTGCATCTAACTTTACAAAATATGATATTTATTACAAAATACAAAATCTAAAAAATTCTAATTGGTCTATACAGTTTTATTTAATCACTAGTTAACAGTAAAAACTCAAAAACTGATGCAATACTACTTGGTTAGCCTATCGGCAAGTACTAATAAAGAAGAAGTAAGATTTTTCACCATTTTGAACCATTGCAAATGAACAAATTAAATAATCTAAATCTAAAACAATATGGCAGGCTTGCTCTCCATATTTAAATTTAAATTTAAATATTAAATTAATAATGATCAAAATCTAAATTTAAGAAAAAGATAAATCTAAATCCAACTAAAAAAGTAAAAATATATCCAAATCTTAAAGTATTAAAACTAAATCTTATAGATTTTCCTAAGTCCTAAGTCCCCGTGCCATTTTTCCTAAGTCCTAAGTCCCCATGTTTCAGCACTTTATTTAAGTGATTATCTTCCTCGCTAATCGAATGGTCGGTGCAATGCCGCAAAGTAAATATGTAGGATCATTAACCATGGCAGCATTGCGACAGCCATCAATGCATCGAACACACAGCATAAAGAAAACCGTCAGATATTTCGTAAGCAAAGATCGACGGTCCTCATTTAAACTTATCCAAATTTGGTGGGAAAGGAAATTCACCCGTTGAGTTCAAATCATTCAAATTTTTAGATAAGTTATGGCCCGATCGTGTGGATTGAATTGTTAGGAGTTAATGATTTTTGTGCATAGTATATCTTTTTCATTGTTTCAATTCTAAAAGCACAAAGATAGAGAATTTGCAGAGCCCGGGTGAAGAAATTTGTAGAGCAAATTACCATCTCATGGGAAATCACTGGAATTGGTTAGTACTATATGAATTGTTGTATCCCTGCTAATATTTGCCTAAATTTCTTGTTGAGAAAGTTTCGGCGACCTTCCTATACCAAGAGGACCGCCTCCTATACTTATAAAGAAGAAGTTTGGTGATATTGGTAAAAGTTTTACCGAGTACTCCAATTAATTCAATGATCATTTCAAGAAGCAATCAAAGAGCGAAGATGGAAAAGTAAGGAATGTGAAATATTTCAACAAGACACTGGTTAAGGGAGATATAGTAGATGGTACTATCCCTTCGCAAGTGATTAACCCTAAAACATCGACCTAGAAGGCCGAGCACCCTTATGGGGAGCATTGGATGCATGGAATAAAATATATCGAGCCCCTGTATATGTGGAGTAAGCTCATGCGAGCTTGGTTATGATGTGTACAGACACTGAGGAGTCTGTAGCTGAGAGCGCAGCACTTGGAGGTTCATCTTCTGTGTTCACAAATTTGGTGTTGATTGGATGACATGCAAAGTTGATCTACCAGTCTTGAATGCACTTACTCAACTTGTGATGGCTAAAAGGAATTAGTAGATATCATTTCTATAATGTTTGTTGATCGGCATTTAAGGAGAGCAGAGTTGTGAAGGATATCACTCATCTACCAGATAGATTGCGTGATCGCGTGAAGCAGTCCCCGATTTCAGCGCATTAAAGGTATTTAGATTTATATTGACTGAAAATTTATGGATGCACTAATAGTTTATGATGTTGTTGATAGACCCAGGTATAAGTTCAAGAAACATCCATTTAAGTCTTGCGAAGATGATTCGAAGGGAGTGTTTTCACAAACCCCTATTGGGGTATTGCATGTAGAAGATATTAGGGCATACATTCATTGCAAATATGAAATCATTGGGGATGTAAACATATATAGTGAATTGGGCACAATGATAGAAGCAGATGGATCAATGGTAGATGAGTTTAAACACCTACAAGATCAATCTATCATGAAGCTTACCCAACTCACGGAATTCATGGAAGTAGAATGCTTTAAGATTATTCTTAGCAGAGTACATGATCGGTTTCTTTGGATTGGAGATCGTCCAATAAAAATATCTGCATAGATGATACATGAGATAACAGGCCTAGATAATGAAGGAGCCCTACCAGTTTTAGAAAAGAACTTAAGGAAACAAGTAGAAGCCCTAACGCAATCCAAGTGGAATAAGAGAGCGATGAAAGTCAATGACATCTATCAGCCAGATGTTAGGTTGGTAGCTATGTTGTTGGGATACAAGTTGTTTTATAGCAGTAGACCTAATTCAGTTTCTACTGGAGTTGTTATGATGGCCTATCAGATGGTCAAGGAAAACAAGAAGTATAACCTATGTGAAGTTCTTGCAGAGCAGTTCGTAGACAATGTGAAAGTGATAAAGAAAAACAAATGTAAAGCATTTAGGTTTGGGTCTTTGTTAGTTCATATGTATATACATATCATTCACAATTTCCCTGGCATGCACCCCTGTTCATGGAAAGTAGATGTACCTACTAGGAATCAAATTTCAGAGAGTTACAGGAGACAAGACAAAAATTGGGTTGACAGGGAACTATTTGCATGGATCAAGATACTTCAGAGGTAGATGAAGGAAAGGTATAGGATACCTGAGAGTCTAGTTGAGAAATATGAAGACACTATCTGTTTCATGGTTGAAACTGATTGTGTTTCCTTTCAGGCAGTAGTACTAAGAAAGAAATGGTGTTATCCTATGGGATATGAAGTTAGTGCAAAAATCTTAACTATGCATGTAGAACATGTGTTGGCAGCAGAGGTTGACCCTGTAGAAGAAAGATGGGGAACTTATAGAGAGAAATCAAAAAAGGTAATAGAAGAACATGAAAAAGTTAGAAGAAAAAGAAAAATAAACAAGATTGTGGAAGATATTACTGCAAAGGTGGGAATCTCTAAGGAGTAGTTGATACGTTTAAGAAAAAAGATGGATGCATCTTCTAGCATTGCCAATGATGCATGTATTCCTGCAGAGGCATAAAAAATAGTAAGTCCTACCATTGAAATTATTGATTTGGTAGTTACTCAAGAGGAGGCAGCACAAGAAGTTGTGCATGCGAGCTTGCCTAGGAGATATAGATGATCTAACAAGAAGGGCAGTTCTAAAGAAAAAGAGGTACAAGTGAAAAGGAAGAAGAAAGAGGAAATGGTAGTTGAAAAAGATGAAGAGAAACTAGCGCAGAAGGATCCACAAACCTTGTGGAAGCTTGACCTTTAATCATTGCAGATGAGAGTTTTAAAAGATGGAAAGGTAAACTCAGTGGACAGGTACTATGATAGATATAGTTCTGAGGATCAAGTGATCATTGAAGATACTATCATTGAGTATCTACTAGCTTTTGAGAAGAATCTGTTGGAAATTGAATGAAGCATCCCTAAGGAGCTTTGCAGAAAATTATAGATCAAAAAATAGTTGGCAAAATCAGAGGATGAAAACATAAGGAGTAAGGCTATTGAGGACACATTACCAGTTGTCTCAATATAGGAAAGAGAGAGACTTTTAAATGCATTGAAACCCCTTCTGAGGACAAAGGCTAGACTAGTCAAAATCATGGCTAAAAAGTATGATGAAGTGATTGAGGAGACTCAAAAGGCATTAGACCAAATCCTAATGGTTGATATGCCAAAGAAGACATCACCTCCCAATGTTACTAAGCCCACATCTCTGGGATTGGGAGAAAGTTCCAAGGCAGTCAATGAAAGTGTACAGGCTAGCATGCAACCAGATTTATTTGTTTCTAGTGTACTTGTGACCCTTGACACTTCACGCTATGTTAATGATCCATTTCTAGATTATTTTGGTAGTGCAATGGAAGTTGAAGAAGAGGAATGGGCAGAGGAAGAGAAAATAGAGGAGAAACAAGAAGAGAATATAGAGAATAAATCTATAATGCTTGAAGAAAACAAGCAAGAAAAGATCAAAATAGAGAAAGTTTCTGATGTTAGATTGGACACCTCTTCAATGTTGGCAAGTATGGCCAAACTGGTAAGTTCAGATGTGGACACTATGGATGAGGATGAGCTGATGAGACTATCCTTCGTGGCCTTTGCTAAGGCTAAAGAAAGAGTAGTTCAAAAAGGTGACAAAAGAGTAAAGGTAATGACTAGGGCTATAGAAATAGTGAACAAGCTACTTCCCTCACTGATTACATTTCAAGAAAATGATGAATCTGAGAATCTTGGTATGGTATTGGATAGCTTTGATAGTCATTTTGACTCGTTGCTAAAGAGTGCAGAAGATATGGCAGAGAAGAACTTTTTGGAGAAGAAGATGAGACAAGTATGTCACTCCATTTCATTGGACTTAGACATTCTCAAGGCTACTACTATTCAGGCTAAGAGTTGTGTAGCACAAGGCAGGAAGATTTATAGCTACTACATAATTCTTTGCAGGCATGTAAAGAACATTGAGGAGATATTAGCCAACGATAGGACTACTGTTGATAGTTTGATGGATAGTTATGAATCATCTTCACTAACTGTGGGTGAAATGGATAAAGAGACATCCAAGCTATTGGACAAGATAAGTGTACTGGAAATGGAGAAAGGGAGAATTGTAGACAGATTTGGTTTATTGAGAATCCAATTGACCCCTAAGCTTAGAATGCTTGAGATACATCTATTAAAGATGGAAGAGTTTGAAGGATCAATGACTGTGTCTACAACTACTAGACTCGAGGCAACTGAGACAACATCATATGCATTGAATGGATTAATACATGTCAGTGAGCTATTGATAAAGTCATGGGCTGAGGAAGTGAAGACTTTGGAAAACTCTTTCCAAGATGTATTAAAACAGGTGAGTAAGCACTAAATCTTTTTGTGCTTACATTTTTGAAATTTTGAATGTACCTTTGCAATTGATGTCAATGGGAGAGGAACATAGAAAAATGAGGAAGACCATGAATAGAAGAGACTTGTATTGTGACACTTGCTCATTTTTGTAAGTGTTGCCATCGATGCCAAAGGGAGAGATTGTTCGCAAGTGATATTTTGGGGTAGTATGGATCACTTCGGAGTTGTCATTTATGGCAACAATTATGTTGGACTAATCGCATGATGAGAAGTTTGCTATTGGAGTGACAGTCATGAAAATGACTAAGTCCACAATCAGGATAGTAGGGTACAGTGCTACAGTTTTGGTCAGTGATGAAGATATATGAGGTATTATGGCTTGCGAAGATAACTGGATGTATAGTGGGATATTTATATGCTTCATTCAAGAGCACATGAGTTTTCATGAACTAATAAGTAAGATACAGTGTTTGGAAGGTATGTGTTGACAGAGAATCACTATATCAGGGTATATGAGCAGTTTGCGAACAATATGGATATTATAGTGGATATGGTGACATGCTAAGTTGGGTGAAAGAATTATATTGCCGACTATTCACCAATATAAGATCACCGAATACATAATGATCAGCTCCAACTTTTTTATTGATATGTTTTGTATGATATTTGTGAAGCCGAGTGGAAATCTGGTATGTAAGAGGTGGGGGATTACTTATTGTAACAAGAGTTTTTGCATATGTGTTTTGAGTTTTAAGAATTTTAGTATCTGGATGTACTGATATACAAGATTTATTACTGAAAATATACTGAAATTCCTTGTATATGTTTTGTTGTCTTCATGTGTGAATGTGGATTTCTTTGTGTCATATCTACAAGGCATTTTTGATACATCATCTACAAGGTAAAATGTGGGATTTGTTAATGCTCAAACTTGTAGATGATAAATAGGTATTAGAAACATTTGATTTATAACTCTAAGACTCTGAACAGATGCATCTAACAAAATTTAAACACTAAAGTATTGAGGTTAAAAATCCTTCTTCACTTCAGGTTTCAAACCCATGCAGCTTTACATTTGAGATATCCTTCTTTAAAGCATTACAACAATTATCCATGCCTTTGACATGGACAAGATACACTCAAAACATAGAAAAAAACTTAAAATTAACTGATTATTTCATTTGTTGATGGTGAAAAATGCAGATGGAGCTAAGAGCAGGGCCAAATCCTAGGGCATCAAAGTACTCTTCATAATCAGAAGAAGAGTAATTGAAGAGTAACCTTTCTCTACATTGAACTTCTCCTCAGGTTGTCCTTGTAGCCGACTAGACAAGGCACCATTCATCTCAACCATTCTATCAACACATACACAAGATAATCCATGCAATGAAACTAAAAGAAAGAGAACATGAAGGAGAGATATGAACCTTGGATTTTTTATTTTTCTATTTGCTATATCATCTATATGTATACATAATGCTTAAAAATTCAAACCATCTGAAAAATAGCTAAACAAGTCATACTTGGTATTCTATAAAAAACTTCACCTAATACACTCTATTGTATCGTAGACTGAAAAGTTGTCAATCAAATGTTCAAGTTCCGGTAATGACAAAGTGATCCTGGGAATCCCTTTATACCAATTAAGGATTGCATACAAGCTTCGGATCCCTTTAGAAAAGAAAAAATAATGAGAACCATAAAGGACAACAAATGACAAGTATAACACTTTCTTGTTATATTTTTACAAAGTTGCTTATTGACTTGGGTGCCAAAATTAGCAACAAATTCCAAAGTTACTTCAAATTATGCCAAGTGTTACCTTCTGCATATGAGATCCTTTGTGTTGTTTGCTTTTCCTTATGAAGTTGAAGAAGTCCCATCTACTGCAGCCTCAGTGGATGTCTCTTCTTTCTTGGTACACTTCGAAGAGTATGCTGCTTCCCAAGATGTATAAACTTCTTCATCTGGCCACTGGAAGGCCAGTGCCTCATCTCTTTTAGGTAACAAAGTGTCCCATTCAAATTTTACCTGATGTACCTCTTTCCATAGGGTTTTCAAATGTGCCCTGGCATCTTGTAATAGTTCAATTGTTTGGACAAAGGGAATATTGTTGTGTGCAGTTAAAATGGTGGTTGTTGTGGCTGACAATTTGCAATATATTTGTCCTAACCATCCCTCTTTGTCTTTTATGGCTCCATCTACTTTGAAAAGACTGGGAGATATTTGAAAACTATTCTGGTATTCATGTTGCCCTCATAATTGATGCCTTTCTCTCCAAGTTTTCCCTCTTTATTGAAAACTCGAATAAAGTTTTAACAAACTTATGGGTATTTCTTAACCGTATATCCACAATCTGCTGAGTTTTAATCAAAGAGTAAAATGATTTTAACTTATTTGTTATTGCAACCCACCTGTCCAAAATTGGGTTCACAGTGTTTTTTTCTTCCTTTAAAGAAATCAATATTTTAGATACTTGTTCACCAACCTTATAGATTTCCTTTGGCTCTAACCTTGGAACTAATTGCAAAATTGTGTCCCTTATTTTCTCTTCATATTTCATGGACACTTCCAATTGTCCCTACTCAAACAATTGTCTTTCATTTCTCAATATATTGGCCTTTTCCAAGAGAGCCCACCATTCATTTTCGAACATTTCCCTTTGTGTTATATCTTCACCCTTCAAAGGAGGGGGTAAAGGGGAAGGGAGGTATTCAATTATAGGACTAGATGAAGAAGGCATAGGAGGGGAGGAAGATATATGTAGTTGTTCTAATACCTAGATTTGGCCCTATTCCCCCAACCTCTTATTGGCAATATTTTTCAAAATTTTCAAGATTGCATTTCTGCTTGGTCTCTTTAGTAGTTTTCCAGGTCTGTGTGTTTTTTATCCTGCAAGTTTCATATCCAAAATGCCAAATTTGTGTTCCAAATGTTGAAAACCCTAGGCGCTAGGTTTAAAATGCTTGTGAAAATCTAGAAAACCCTACAAAGGTTGACCAGGTTCTAATTTTCTGTTACTTTTTCCATGTGACTTAATTGATCCTTTAAGCATGTGCACTTTATATAATCGCTTAGTCGCCTGATCTCAAAATGCATTCAACATATTCCTTTTATTTTGGCAATTCAGCGGATATGCTTTGTCGCGCAGTCTCTATAGGTCTGGAGAATATTCCCTTTTATCATGAGACTCAGCGGATGTTTATAGTCACCAAGTCTCGAAGTGATCTTTCTGAGATCTACCGACCGCTACTGGTAAATATTTCAGAGTTGAGCTATAGTCGCTAAATCTCTACATGCAAAAGACAGGTAGTTAGGCAATCTCTTTATGGAATAATGAAGTCACCAAAGTTTCAGTGATAAGGAGACTCACTGATTGGTTACTGAGTCTCTAAATAAAGGATAACGGTTTTGTTTCTTTTCAATCTTGTAATCTCCCAATTCTCTGGCAGTTACAAAAATCATCCAGCGATCTAGCGATAATGATAGTTGCATGTTCTTAGGTTCTCAGTGGTTATGTTCTAAACACTCAGCAATCTAGTGACGCAGTTATCTCCTAATCTCACAATGGAGTAGTTAAGCCGTAGTAAATCTAGCAACTTAGCGATAACCATAAGATGAAGGAAGAATCAACAGTCAGCATTATATCTCATAGTTTGCCTGAGGTTAAGAAAAGTATGTGGCGACATGGTGATTTAAGGGTTTCGGTTGTCTCCAAATGTTACTAGGGTAAAGAGAAATATTACGCGACTGCGAGATGTCTTCGATCGTGTGATCGCCAGATGAACATGGGTTAGGGAAAAAGGTTTTCAAAGAGAAGATATGAGTCATTGATATGTTTGAAATTGGGTGGTGGTAGCATTATCTCAGGATTATACCATGAGTTAAGAAATCTTGCAGTGACTGTGAGATGAACTTTGTTGCCCAGTCTCCGAAGTAAACTTGAGTTAAGAGAATCACCTGGTGACTAGAAGATAATCTTAGTCATGCAATCTCAAGATGACTAAAGGTTAAGTGTTAGCCGAGGATTAAAAGGTCAAAAAGGCTATAAATTTGTTTGTCATAATTGATGACGTGCTCACTCTCAATTGGTTGCAGAATATAAATAAGGGTTAATAGTTTCTTAGTAAAAATGAGATAGACTATAGTCGCTCAATCACCAGAGAGAATAAATCAAAGGTTTCAGCATGTAGTCACCAAATCTCCAAATATGCTTAGTCTCCATATCTCCCAAGCCATCGCCTTTACGCGATTAAGGCAGAGGTGCACAAATAGTTAAAAAATGATGGTCCGATTAGGTTGAACGGGCCATCAAATTTCTTGCATTGTTGAACCATCAAATAGCTTAATACCTATTCCCTTACCGCCCGCCAAGATTTACGCATTTCCTTTCCCAGGTTTCGAATTTGATTCGTAACGGCTCATTGGCTTGCCTGAGCACATAGGTGTGGTTGACATCTGGTTTGGGACATTGCAGTTGAATTGTCCAGCGAAGGTGTTCTTCTACGTTCTTAAATGGTAATTTTCTACACTTTATCCATTCCCATTTGTATTTTATTTATGGCTTTTCCTCCTGCAAATTACACAAATCACTCTGCGTTATTGACTTGTATGAACAAATTGAATGAATATTTCAAGTGCATAGTTCTCTATTACTGAATTCTTCAGAGGCCGTGTATCATAATAGATTATGATTATGAGCTTAGGGTAAGCAATTTAGCTATCAATTTGAAGCCCTAACCTTCCCGTCAACCCTGTCGAAGAATTGTAATCATGAAGCGGAAGGAAGGACCTTGTGATCAAAATTCGTATCCTGATGAAATAACAAGACAGTTACCAGGGTCACATGGAATCCAAAAAAGAGCAACCTATAATACTCGCCCCAAATATTTTTTAATCAATGCCCATGAAGGATATAGAGACCCTTTTCTAGGACCTGGTGTAATAGGTTTCACCTTGTGGAGAAGAAATTACAATAAGAGAAAAGAGGCAAAACCTGTCAGGAACATATGGGATTCCAATTTAGCTAGAATCATTGTCCCAAATGTTTTTGTTAATGCGGATTTGATACTTGAGATTGCAAAAAGGTACGTCCCTAACACCAAACAGGTGTTGACCCATGATAACAAGGAAATTATCAAGATAACAAGAGAAAGTATAGAGGAGACATACATACTAGATACAGAGAAGAACTGGTGGCCACTTGATACAAATATGATGGGCCATGATTTTGAAAAGTTACATAATTTGTATAGAAGCAAGATTTCTCTTCATAGGCCAAAGCACTTGACTAGGGCATCTAGAAGGCATTGAGTCCCAAAGACAAGCCTCCATATCATGTAGATTTGTTTTCTCCATACGTAAAAGATACATACTACACTTTATGTCAATGGCATGGTGAGGATGCAACATTTAATATCCCCAATTGGATGTTGGTCATGTGCTTGGATATATAGGGAAATGAAGCCCACAGATGTTTTAATTATGTGGGAACATTAGCAGATGACATCCATAAGGCCTTCATTAGTATAAAGTAGGGGAAGAGTAGTAAGTTTAGGTTCTACTCCATCTTAATGCACATGATTCTGTGGGGTGGACTCAAGATTTGGATCCAAAACTCAGAGTCGAAGCTAGTGTTGATGGGAGATGGCACCAGTCCAAGAGTGGACTTACATTTGGGACAAGGATGATAGCGCATTGTCCTATATTTTGTTTGAGAATCATTTTGTCAGGCCTTTGATGACTTATTTGAAAGGGAGTGTCCCATGGGGGCTGTCGGATAGAGTGAAGCAATTCCTTAGACCAAAGGATTTAAACCTAGAGATGAAAATCAATCACAATTGGTGGTCATGGTTTTACTACAAGGACCATACAGTGATCAGATTTTTTGGAAGTCAAGTAGCACCCAAGGCACTACCGATCATAGTCACTAATAGAATTACATTCTATGAAGTAATGAGGTAGCTTGAATCTACAAAAAGATATGCTCTAAGAGTGACAAACAGAAAGAGAGGTTCTTTCTTCCCTACCCAGGTGGTCATCAAAGGTCTTTTGCACTTCCTATCAAGAAAGGGATTTGAGGTGATACCTAGCAAAATGAAAGAATATAACATGACCGATGAGAATTATAGATTTTATGACCCAGAGGGATTCATAAAGGCAATATACCCAGGATCTAACACTCACCAACATGATGAGCTAGAAGATTGGATACGTAATTATACAGACTATGATGATGTACTTAGGCAAAGGGAGAGGTGGTACAAGATACAACATTTAGAGCACCAGAGGCAGAGAGAAGGTAACTATCAACCTGACTATAAAATGGATCGTAATGCTGAGACAAAAATGAATATGTTTGCAACCTTGTACATTGATGTTGATAGCATGCCATTGCCCCATGAAATCAATAGTGAGGGTGAAGAGTGTAGGCCCACCCAAATGGAAATAGACTCTGGCTCTTCACCTACTTCCATTGGATCCCAGATTGGGCCTACATTCGAACCTTCCACTCCATCTAATTCAACTGCACCCATGGAGGGTACTTCATCGCCACACCCAAGGCCATCACCTGTTGCACTGAAGCATTTCTCCATTTTTCCACTTCAAACATTGGCTCCTAATTAGAAAATCCCATACACTCCATATGAGGCATTTCAGACACCAACTTGTCCACTTCCGCCTCCTACATGCTTCGACATTGTAAAAGCAATTGAACTGGAGCCATCGTCCAATGAAAGAACACTTCCTTCTTTTAAGTTAGGTGGAGGGTTGACTAAAGATATACAAATGGAGGCATGCAGAGATTTAATTGGTGATGATAAATTCATAAAAAAGGAGTTCAAACACTTTGTTCTCCAACAAGAGGCCATCAACCTAGTTGCTAGTAGGGGACTAAATTTTCAATCGTTGAGCGAAGAGGACCAGTCAAAAGTAAAGGATGAGGTACTGAAAAGGGTAGAAGAATTGATGGAAAAAATCACTCTGGAATAGGGGAGAGAAATTATAGCACAAAGTGGTATTCTTCTTTTGGAAGGTTGTGATATTTCATCTGCCATTGCATTTGATAGCCTGATGAGGAGGTAGGATCTTGATCTCTCTAACCTCTTGCCAGATGAAGAATAGAGCCTCGTATTCAGTTCTACATTTGATGATGACCTTGATGTACTTTCCATTTGGTATTTATATCCCAATACCAATAAGCCATCCATGATTTCATTTTAGGATAAATATTATGGACAGTTGCTTATGAGAAAGTCTTCTAAATTTTTGAGTGTACAAGCAACTAGTTTAGTTGTTAATGTGGTAAAGATGTCACACACAGTTGTATCAAGGGAAGAGGATAGGATTGCAGCATTGGAGGCTACAAATAAGAGGCTTCAAGAACAACTATAGGTAGTGTGTGGACTTCCTAATGAGGGGATTCATCGTGAGGAGGTCAATAAAATGAAGACTACAATTGCAACATTAAATGTTGAGAACCAGAGATTGTAAGCTAGTTTTAAAAAGACCATTATAGATGCTCAGACCAGTGATGCCAGTAACAATGCACTATACAATGTCATTCACTGAAAGATAGACATCCTTACAAATAATGCACAAGAAACATGGAATGTTTTTGTAGAGTTTGTCAACTTTCAAAATAAACATTTGCAGTGCCAGTGCTTTTTGGCAAGCTCACTCTCAAAGTTGAACAAGTTGATAAGAGGCTTTAAATTCTACTCATCAAATTTTCCACCTTGTGTTCTTTATGATCTTGTGGTTGATTTTGAGTGGAAGTTTTCTTTTTTATCCAAACAGTTCTCCAAGCATCAGCTATACACCCACATGATGAGGAGAGAACTTAAAAATTTTTATAGTCTAAGTGATTGTGGGATGCCCTCCATTTACGGCGACCATAAATAGGGAGACAAGGCAACAAAAAATATCAAGAAATTCTTTGCTTGGTAGGCTAAATTTCATAGAATGCGAGATACTGCCCTTCTATCATCATGACCCAACGAAGATGGAACAATGAATGTATTTCATAATCAAATTGACGACTTGGTTAGAATCCATCACGGATGGGTTAGACTCGGCAAGGCAAAGACAAAAATCTGTGATACAAAGTATATCTGCCATCTCAGATCCATGCATAATTTGAAAGAGTGAGGGCTAATCAATGAAACAACACATCTAGAGGATCGTTTCAATATCCAGTTTCAAACAGTCTCCGCATTGATGCAAAAAAGGTATGGTGAGTTTATTGACTGGGCCGAAACATTTTGGGAGTCCCATTCAAACAATGTGAAAGCTATTAAAGATGCTAAAAGAATTGGATGCAAGATTCAAGAGAAGTTGAAACACTATGAGAGTAGATGGCCATGTACCAATAAAGACGTGCAGGAGGCTAGGATACTGAAACATAAACATAAAGAATTCATCAAATCTCTCAAATTAGAGATGCATGAGTTCAATTGTCTTTCAGATGGGTGCTTTCCCAACCTTTACATGGACATTGGAGACATGAGAGGTGCGGCTGAGTGGGTGGATGAGTGCAGGAAAATGGTGGACAATGACTTCAAAAAGGAAAAGACATTCGATCCCATGCTTCAAAAGATCCACTGTCTCTTGGATAAGTTCATTACCATTGAAATGGCTATAAGGGAAACCATCAGTTGTGCTGTGATGTACAAATGTGATGAATATATGGAACATTTATCTATGGTTGAATAATGGGTTCAGATGGCCTAATCTTCATAATGTTTTGAGTTTGAAAGTTTTGTCAAAGTAATTAATTATTTTGAAATTACATTAGAAAAATGCAATGACCTTTCTCGGAAGGTTCATATACAAATCATAGGTGTAAATGTGAAATAGAGGATGAATCAATTACAACGAATATAATGTAGGTTCTATATACTTCATACTGTCCTTGACAGAGGCTTTGTTATCATAACATTTGGTGTAAGATTTTAATTGAAGAAGGTGAACAATGTTTCAATCATTTTGCATGATGAGTCCTTATGCACGTAAATGGATTGACATTAATTGTGGATTTGCATAATTAGAGCAATTACAATTATTGTTATAACTTATGTGTTTGGGTCTGTCAAAGAAGGCACGAACTCAACCGAGTAAATTAAGATATTAACCTTTCCTTTCATTCTCTATTTTCTTTGGTTTTTTTTTTTCCTCGCTTTCTTTCTACAGTACTGTGCCATGTTTTTCCCTGTCTAGTGATGTTGTCTTTCATCACATTATGGTTTAAGAGCATTCATTTTTTGGATTGTTTGCCGCCTATTCATTTGTATTAGCTCTTCAAATGAGCCCCACTAGTTGTTAAGATTCAAAATATACTTCATGTCCTTTGATGGGTTGTTGGGTAGGCTATGTTGTTTATTTAGATGAACATTTCATATGCATTTGTTTATGACACTCACAATTCGTATATGTGAGGTATGACATCATATATATGTTTCTATTCATAGCCCAGGTTAGAATAGGGCATATTCATTTTCTGAACATAAACAGATAATATAGAGATATTTGTGGAATGTGTTTTCTTGTCTGTGTTTGGGGATTTTTGTTTCATTCAAGTGTATATTGCTTAATGATTATGGATGTCTCAAAAGTTAGTATGTTGAACACTATTTTTTTTTGGAAAAAATGGATCATGTTTTCAATAAAGAGTTGATGGTATCATTTCTTTTATCTCGTTAAAGGGTTTGTTATCTATGATGGCTTCACTATTGGCCCAATCTATTAAGGTTAGTTTGTATACTTATTAATTGTGAAATGATTAGTTTGGATCTGAGACTGACTCATCGTCGATCTTTATCGGATGCAAGATCTGTTATCCTCTACTGACATATCTAGTAGGTTTATACAATTTTTATAGAACAAAGTTGTGTGACCAAGCCAATTACACTTAATATAGACTGCTCATGTGCAGTACAAGAAAATCTATGGTTTTGTAGTATACATTGTATCAATTTGTTTATGGACAGAGTCACGGTATGTATGAGTTGTACATTGTGTGATGAATAATTGCAATTCTGAATATATATTGAACCAAATACATATTTAGACATACATAGAGCATACCCATCACACATACTAATGTGTCCAGATATTACTTTTCTTTTTGTCTGTTTATTCAAAGTGATGGCTAATTAAATTATGACATCTAGAATTCTGTTCGTATCTACGAAGGATTTATGTGGATGATGATTTTTTGATCAATATTAATGTGTAGAGAGGATGCACGATGCTAGTTTAAATATAGGTTTTATCAGGATAACACAAGCTGAGGACATCGAACACAAAGTCGACACTTGTGATAAGGAAATGATAATTGTATGTCATCTGATTTGGACAGTTTGTAATGTAACAACCTACATGACCTAGACTGTCTGGTCAGAATTTTTATATACCATAATGTAATAGCATAAATGACCTATATTGCATATGAACAAAAGGGGATATGTATTGTCCTTTGTAAACTATATGATATATTTTTGAAATTGTGACAAGGAAAATGAAGCTTCTATGCCTAAGTGTTCCGCATGTTTACTAGCAGAAAATATTTGTAATGATATGGACTGCACTTGTCCTGGGCTACACTGGAGGTCTTTGTAACTCTGTTCTTTCCTAACAGTGCCCGAATGGAACAGAGTTTGTACTTTTCAAATTATAAAAATAAAATAAAATTTATGGCTCTCGCCTCTTACTTTATGATAATAAATTGTTTTTGTTGTTTAGATTCTGTTCATGTTTATGAGCCTCTGCAATGATCCTGATATGTGCAAACCAAATGTCTTGGATAAAAAGAAAATAAATACAATACTAAAGAATTTTTACAATAGCCTGTTCATCTTATATTTCAAAAATATATAAAATAAGATATTTCTTAAATCCACTGTTTATGTCAAAAACATGATTACAAAACTTATGCATTCGAACAAAAGTAGATGCAAAATTTCATAGAGTAGATAGTCATGATCATAAGAAGACATAGCCATAAACAACGGTCATAGCCATCACAAGATATTGAAGAGATAAAAATGGCACAGAATCATCTACGTGATTACATGGATTTCTAGTTAAACAAAGACCCAAAGAAATCAACAAATCAGATAAAAATGTTTATCATTGTCATTTGACAGAGACCATCCAAAATGAACATCAAAACCTCAGGCCCCTATGTTGACCTAGAACCAAATTCAAGAACTTCAACTTGACTGAAGATGCACATAAGAAGATTAATTCCTCTTCTAAACTCCAAAAACTCATAGTCTTATCATTAGATAACCATACAAATGGAACTACCAAACTTTGTCCTTTTACAAAAGCACCAACGAGAATTGCTGGGAGAATGGGTGACTGGTAGAACACATTACTATATCAAGCACAAGTACAAAACATTATGTTTTACCACTAGCAGGAACACAAAGTGCTGATAGAATTACCAAGTATGCAATCATTTGTCCACATACAACTGAAACATTAATGTACGACTGGCTGAGCTCCATATAAATGCACAATAAACTTAGAAAATATAGAAACACAATTATGTAAATGCCCAAAGCACACTTCTTTTTTTCCACAGTTATTTGTCAGTTTAAAATACACAGTATACAAATCATCAATATGAAACTGTATTCTAATAACATCAACTCTCTGGGCTTGGCAATCGCAAAGCGATCCTTTGGAATCTCTGGGGTGGACTCTGACTATGCCATGTACTAAACCCTTCAGTATAGTCCAACACAATTAGGTTGCTAGGGAAAAGGGCACAGACGACTGACAAGAATTCACTAGGCAGCAAGTCCCAGCCCTCTCACCTAGTGGCGGTCTCAAAAATGGTGCAACACATTACAATCTGTGGGAGATGTCCCGGCCAGTCCATAATGGCATCTTGAATGACCCTTGCTTTGACCACCATAGACTGTCAGTTAACCACATATGCCATATAATACCTCCATGCATTTATTCTGATTGTCAAATGACGGTTGCCCCCGCTGTTTGAAGAAACTTTCATGTCGACCCCTCACCACACAGACTCCGCATCAAAGAAATGTTGCACGATCAACTAGTGCATCTGAATTGGTAGTTCAAAAAATATTCAAAGTACTAGATACATTCAAACACACAACTCCAAATATCTGCATATATAGTGACTACAACAGTCAGCCACATTTAAGGATGCGCATAGCGAAAAAATAGATAATTGTAATGATGAACAAAAACATACATATGTTTATAAACTATAAACAGCTTTAAAGGTATTATGGCTGGAAGACAATACCTTTTGCGCCATGCTTCTGTTAGCATGTTCATGTCTAAGCAATACGATCAAGCAATAGATGAATCAAAGAGTTTCTGCAATTGCCAAAAAAGTAACAAGTATGTTACAAAAAACATGTTAATTTCTAGTAGATAACTAAAAAATGTACCATACAAAAGGTCATCAAAAACTAATAATTCAATGTGAAGACAACAAATAGAGACAAATAATATATTTCTACTATGATCCCTTAAATCCTGGACTTTCTCATCTTTATTC
Organism: Chamaecyparis obtusa; assembly: GCA_027943335.1. Classification (NCBI taxonomy): domain Eukaryota; kingdom Viridiplantae; phylum Streptophyta; class Pinopsida; order Cupressales; family Cupressaceae; genus Chamaecyparis; species Chamaecyparis obtusa. The sequence continues at coordinate 1,842,132 of BSBK01001013.1, forward strand.
GTAATATTGGTTATAAGTTAATTGTATTAGGATTAGGGTTAAGTTGATTGTTACATTTCAAGGGTCATTTTATTTCGATTTTATATAAGGATTTAGCTAGTTTTAAAATCAAGGTTCTATATATTAGGCTTCTGAAAAGGTAGAAAGTTGCACCAATAATTATTTTCTTCTTGTTGTTGTTTCCAGTATCAACCTGTGTACCCCATGGGTCATTACCAATTAAAAACCTTGTCAAAGAACAAGTGAACATAATCTTCTACATGCGAACTAATTACAACCATCATGGGAAACTTCACCACCACTGGCACCGTCATAAGACAATCTCCGTCGATGATTCCTCGAGGCAGCTCCTGGTGGTGGTTGCAAAACATAACAAATAATTGCTGATTATGTTTGGATACTCCCAATACAAAAGAATAGCAAAATAAAAAAACCCAATGCTGTCCACCATTCCCTAAGAACATGTTTTTCAAAAAATGAAGTGCTCAACAATGATTGCTATAGTAGATGAAGCAAGCCCACCGTGTTTTGCAAAATGTAAGGGATCCTTCTTAGACCTCCCCCTCCTGGTGCCACTGGTGGGAAACACAAATTACTACAAATGATAAACTTCATTCAATTGGTCATGGTTAGAACCATGCATGTCTTGTCACCTCTGAGGGATAGGAACCCTACTAGCGCTAAACCATGGATGCATCCAAACTATGCTCATTGCAGATGGATCTATGTTGGGAGTCAGGCTGAATGGCACAGCCCCCGATTGGTCTAGATCGATAAGAAAATGTCTAACGCATTCTAAGAATGCTTTCACTTGGCCATGTGTCTCTGGCTTCATTTTCATCACTGACTTCAACAACCTGATCGATTCATTACACTGATCCATTGTTTGCAGAGGCGATTGAACATCAACTGCCCTTTCGGGGTAGTCTGAACTGCATGCACCCTGCCCTATGTTCTCAATGCCCATCTGAGGTGGAGAATTATCTGTCTCTAATGTGACAAAATCATTCTCCATGTGGATATCACCCACATTCAAAAATTCATTTTATAGGGAATCGATGAATGCACAAATCCATACCAAAATTACATCATTCGAATAAAGAGTAAATGGCCACAAAACATTCACTTTCCACTAACGCCTCCTGCAGTCATGGCTGAAACCTTCAACGCGTGCTTGCATGTATTTCCCTATAGGCCCCAAGGACAATCACACACATAACCATGTTCACCACAAGGTCTAACCAAATAAAAAGTGCATGATGTTTGGCTTCTGACAAAGTAGAATCCTGGTCTACTTTCATCGAGAAAGCAATCGTCATCAGGAATTGCCTTTGCCTTCTCTATACTTTTCTCCAAACTTTGCACCCTATAGTTCCTGATGAAACTAGCATCTTGTAACTTCTCCTTTTGCCTGTAGAATGGTTCCATCTTGTAAATGAGGGTGAAGTATAGATGATCCATCTGACGTTTGCATTTCTTTTGACGGTCGCAAAGGTACCGTGTCTTCAATGTGCAATGGTATGATTCTATAGCGGCATTTGTGTTCTGATTTGCATGTGGGAAGACTCTGGAGCTTTTTGCCCACATTTTTGTGTGTACAACATGTGACTAGCTTTAAAGGAAATTCACTATAATTAATAGGACAAGTATTGCAAAATACAAAAATGGTTGTAAAAAAAGACAGAGATCTCTTACCTATACGGTCGTCCCCTTGACACCATGTCCTAAACAAATAGTCTAGAAATTCTAGCTGATCAGAAAACTCAACAAAAAAATCAGATAATAACCTGTGAGTGATTTCCTCACTCTCACCCATTGTCGTCATTATCATGCCGAGGTGTTGAAACATTGCTTTCACTCGATCTTTCAATGGATACTTCTGCACGTTCTTCAGCCATGCCCGACGCACGTGCCAAGTGCATAGAATGACATGACATTGAAAAGATGCCCTAGTGCACATGAATAGGAGCATGACTAGGGTCAATGATCAAAAATTGGGTAAACATAATTCCATATGGAGTTGAAATGCCAGTAGAAATGGCTGGTCAAACAAAGAGATAAAGAACTTACTGAATGGCCTGTATCTCAGCATTGGCATCATCAGTCAAGAAAGCATTCACCGTCCACCCATTTCTAACCTCCTTTCCTCATCTACAAATTATGGATAGCCACCCTTCAATGTCCTTGATTGTGTTATGGGAGGACACAATCCATGCAACATGAACCCCATATTGTTTCTTGTCAAACACGAGTAATGAGTACAGCTAATACTACACGTGGTAAACACAACAACAATGACTGCAATATTTTAATGACATCTAACGAATAGGAAAGACTTTTCACTACTCACTCCAAGCATGATTGTAGATGTCTTACCCCATATTTGTTGGTGGAAAATGTCAAATCCATGGAGATTATAGAATTGTGTGAGTGTCGAACCATCATATCAAGCATCCATGGGGTTTGTATACCCATAATGAAAGGTGTCCCATCATTCCATGGCTGCTACCAATAGAAGAAATTATTCTGATCCAATTGTTTCCATTTAAGGATACTAGTGGGGTCATGAACATGTCTTTGGGCTCGACTGGACTTCACTCTTCTCCATGCATTCATTACATCTTTCCACGTCAGGAAGGTATCTCTCCTCTACAACATACCCAAAAAATATCAATTGGTCAGATGTCTGTCCATGACAACATCCACACTGACATCCATTGCTAGTAGGTCCTTTATGTAAGCCTTGCATTCTGCAGAAAGGTGAGGTGCAAACTCAGAACATGGCCCGTTGCTCAGATCATTTACACCATGAAAATCTATACCATCCACATCTATGTGAAACATTTAAGTGAAACTCAAAATAGCCACATCTGGTCTACCAAACATAACCTTAACGTTGAAGTGGCATTAACAACCCCTTTTCTTTATAAAGTGAAGGACATGTTTCTCTGTCTGTGCATTGTTCCTCTTATCATCTGGCCCAAACGAACACCAATAACTACACATAAAGAAAGTCCTACTGTAAACATTAAATGAATTACAACAATTTGTGATCACCATTATAATGATGATTGTTTCTACTCACGAAGAATATATCTTTGTTGTGTTTTCTCTGTACTCTTCATGCCTGTGCTCTATGTGCTTCACATGAACAAATGCACATTCAATGCCTTCCCTCTTTGACTCCCCTACAAAAAAAGCCTCAATTATGTTTAGTGGAATTTCCGCACACAAGTCCGTCACCTCATCATCTTCCACACCAATTGGACTCCAATCAATTTCATTAGATGAGAAAGGATGCACACCACCGCCTCCATCTTGCACTTCAAGTTGTGCAAGTAGGTGCCACTTGCATTTTCTACCCATCACTGCAAACTACTAATAAAAACTATCAAAAAACAAATTATGTGGTTCATTGACAACATTAAGGGGTTGTCAAAAAACATAACAGACATGTCTAGGCTCCTTACATAATGCAACATTGACAAAATTTCAATAAATACAAAAATAGAACCCATTTTCAGTAAATTTACACCAACACTATTTTCGCAAATCTGATCAAAAAAATTTTATCATCTTTTTATTGTCTTTGGTGCATTTTCTATGGATAGTAGCCACCGATTGCGCGATTCAACGTAAGATGCACAAATTTTTTTAAGTGCGCAAATACGCGTTGGAAAACTTCAACTATTTTCTATATTGTGCATCACAAATACCTTGATGTAAGCTTTACGGCAACTCCCGATGGGCAATGTTACACACATGACTTCTATAGGGATAAAATTTGGTGTAGGAGCACCACAATAAATAATGCTTCATCAAAGCCCTATGAACTTCTAGATTAGGTTACATCTATCAATTAGGCATCTAGACCAAATCATAAGACCTAGTTCCAAGATTGGCACAAGTATAAGCCCTTGGTCAACTATGGTCAAAGATGGTCAAAGGGCCTAAAACCTTAGGATTTTGATATTTTTTTGATTTCATGGTTTGGATCCATGTTGGATCATTAGATTTGGGTTTGGACCAAGTTTGGTCACCTAGGATAAAAAGTTGCAAAATGTTGCAACAAAAGTTGTAAAGTTGTCGAGCAACTTTGACAACTTTTGCCAAAGATTGTAATTAACTTCCTAGGGACTACATAGTTTAAAAATCAGTTTGTAACCATTGGGAAAGACCTTCATAAGCCCTAATAGGTGGGTGGAAGGTAATATGATGTAATTTGGCATTCGAAATCAATATAAAATATAACTATTTTCCTACAATTCTGAGTATCAGATAATTCATACAGATGTGTACAGAGGCCTGAGCATGAAAGACTAACATTTTTTATTGCACCTATGTTTTGGTTTCATTAGTTCTTGATCGCATGTTCTCTTCCCCTCAGAGTTGAAAGTTATTCAAGTTTGATAACTGCTTTTCCAGATTAAGAGCCCTGAACTAGGGCTGCGCAAAAATTGTGTGTAATTTCCAATTCCACCATGGGAATTTCATGGCCCTTGGTGCAATTCATGTTTTTGATATGTTCTTTAAGACTTTGCAGGTGTAGGTCCTCAACTTGCAGGGAAGTGGATTTCTATTGATGCCCTACGTCTACATACCCATGTGTGCACCTTCTGAATTGTGAGACCAGTCCACACAATTCACTACTGGAGAATCACCAAGCCCTGTAAATTGGTATTTCATAGTCTCAAATATATCCTCACATGATCCAAGCATTGGATTTGGATTTGGATGTACGGAAGAGGTACCTGTACTAGTGCAAACCATAGCCTGATTAGGCCTAGTTGCAAGTTGAAATCAGCATTCCATTATGTCTTGCATTCACAATCAAGTCTTGCACTCTTAGCAAGTTTTGCTAAGCCCAAAAGGGTACCCGAATATATGATTAGTTAGAAAGGTTGTGTGGAATAGTGTGTTTGTAGTCATCATTTATGCTTCTGAAAGGCTACAAGCCTAGAATTGGAACAGTAAGACTAATATGCCCAAATTGATGTCTCTGTGGCATATGATTTGTTGTGCTCTTGTGTCAGGAACCTAAATAGACCAATCAAAGTGTATGGTCACCCTGGTTCTTATTGTAACAATTGAGGTAAATTTGTGCATAATAAACTAAGTGTCTGCTTGTAGGCTACTAATTAGTTAGACCTGGAAGACTTGATAGGACTTAGTAATTGAGTACTCTTGTAGATTAGGTTGTGATAACCTAGGATCAAGTCATTTCCTACACTTGTTATAGGTGTGAGAGGCACTTACTATTGGGGAACTTTCTTTTAACCCCTACCTGAAACCTTTTGAAGAGTTTTGAGGACTACTTTTGGTCCTTGTTGGTGCTTCTCGCTGACAGCTTTGCATCAAAATTACTTATACTATACCGGTGCATAAAGTGTTATGTGCTTCTACTGTCCACATTACCCGGGTTATCACTCTAACATTTGGCAGTTTGGGCCCATCCCCATGGGCAATGTTATACCTGTAACTTCTAGCAGCATAACTTTATGTTTTTCCTATGCCTCTACATAAGCTGTTGTGTGTTTTTGACATCGGCATAACTCAAGGCATCGGAGTAAGAGTTGGGCCCCAAAATGATGGGAAATGCTATGCCAATAGGTTCTATCATTGTGAACTATTTTGTTTTCACTATCACCATAAGTCAGCTCTTAACTGTAAGATTTTTGACCCCTGACGATGGCCAATTTTATACACATAAATGATAACTTCTATCAGTGTACCTTCCTTTTGCTATACCTTCCTATGCATGAAGTGTTCTTAATTTTTTGCATTTGTCATGTAGATGAAAAACATGCTGACATTGCGCAATCCATGTAATTTACCCTCTTCACTGCAAAAAATTACGGACACAAATTACACCCTCTTTTCTCTACTGTGAGTGCCACTTACCTATGTTGCTAAGATTTAAGGTTTAATCAGTGGTAATATTTGTCAATGTCAAACACTGCTTTTCAATCACGCTTGTGCGATTAAATATATCTTGTGAAGTTTAAGGTTTAATTGGCAGTAATATTTCTACCATATTTGTCAACATGGACGAAAGGGTAAGTACGCAGGTGAGGGCTATTCTCTATTTTCGCTATTCGAATCACTTTTTCTTTGGTGAGACACATTACAACCATTCCAATGGGCATTATTACCATGATAGCTAGAGCTAACATTGTTCTTATCTTGCGAATGTAAAAGCCAATACTGTTTGTAAAATTGATGAAAATTTGGGTGATCACTTCATTACTTTCGGCCCCTTGAGATGGGCAATGTTCTACTAATACAAGAAATTATCTCTTTCACTACTTACCTATGTTGGCATACAAATGTTGGTTTTCAATCGCGCAACAGCAATTAAATATAACATGGACGAAAGGCAAAGTGCACAAGGCTGCGCACTATTCTGTATTTTGGCCGTTCCAATCACTTTTTTTTTTTTTGTGTGCATGACTACATATGGAAACTACTAAGTATTTTTGAACATTTTGGCATTTCGTTGTGTGTTTTTGAATGGTCATTAAAGGAGGGGAGTCCTTAAAGGAGCAGCCATACCCTACACATTCACGGCTAGACTGGTATTTTTTTCCATGGACACCTAATGCCTATAACTACAATATTTTTGGTGCTCCTCATGAATCTACAACGCAACCCAATCAAAACCCAAATCCATTAACAGTTAAAACTATCATTCTATAGTAATGTGACATGAATACATGCGAATGTTCAAAACCCAAAACAAATCATATTTTTAAAACTATTCACACAAACTACTATAAGGACGTACTGTAACTCCCAAAAAATTCACACAAATAGAAATAAATATAAATGCTGCTTAAAAAATTTATATATACAACACACCTGTTGTGGGCTTCTCTTCTATTTTAAAAATTCAGCCACAAATCAAACATATTAATTAATGGTACATTGAAGGTCTTTAAATACTATGACATAACAACACGCCATACAAATGTGTGCTATTGCAATCCATAAGTAGTAGTAAATATGGATAGGGACATTTGAATTTCAATTTAATGACTCAAATTTTAGGTTCATTCTTGTACATTACATGATTGATCAAGGTCAATCTTGAGCCACTCAAACATTAACTCTAGGGTAAAATGATAATTTACGTTAAAACAAAATCCATTAACTGTTAAAACAATAATTCTATAGTAATGTGACATGAATACATGCTAATGTTCAAAACCAAAAACAAATCATATTTTTTAAACTATTCAAACAAACTACTGTAAGGACGTACTGTAACTCCCAAAAAATTCACACAAATACAAATAAATATAAATGTTGCTTCAAAAATTTATATGTACAACACGCCTATTGTGGGCTTCTCTTCTATTTTATAAATTCAACCAAAAATACACAATCTTTTCCATCTCCTAGTGAAGCCCTCTTCAGAGCAAGCGTAGAGTGCTTTTCCCCTTCCAAACGGACAAACTAGTACAAATGTCACATAAAAATGCAAGGTGCTTTTCCCCTTTGAAACAGACAAACTACTATTAACTTAACAAAAATCATAGAGTCCTTTCAATCACACAAACCACTATTAACTTGACACACAAACCACTATTAACTTGATAGAAAACGCAAATATCTTTCGAAAAGATGAACCACTATTAACTTGACAGAAAACACCAAGATCTTTTTGAAAGGATGAACCACTATTAACTTGAAAGAAAACACATAGATCTCTCAAAAGGATGAACCACTATTAACTTCACAGAAAACCCAGAGATATTTCGAAAGGCTGAACCACTATTAACTTGACAGAAAACCCAGAGATCTTTCGAATGGATGAACCACTATTAACTTGACAAAAAACCTAGAGATCTTTCGAAAGGATGAACCACTATTAACTTGATAGAAAACCCAGAGATCTTTCAAAAGGATGAATGACTATTAACTTCAGAGTAAGTAATCCTATTAACATTGGTAACTTATAAAATGGAATTACAAGGAAAACTTCCCTAGGACTTCATTTACTGACTGCATTAAATACAAATGAAGATGCAGGGCAAGTGTGTTGGTTGCAATTAATTCCCTCATCCTTTTCCCGCAGACGCCATTTACTACTAGTCATGTCACCACCGAAACTATTATGTGTTTTCCTTGCTAGGTGCGCATGAGCGATTATGGAAGACGTTATGTGTTTTTGATAATATGTGTGCAAGTGCGCATGCGCGCAATCACGCAAGTGCGATGTGAATAAAATAAATCATCTACTGTCTATGTTGCCATCAAATGAATCAGGACACGCATCAAACAGGCGTGATCCCGTGAAGTTTGAAAGGGCTTCAGTAAGTACTTCTAGGGATAACACGGTAAGGCCACCTGTCTGTAGTCCATTGTGAATGGGGACCACCTAGCAATATCTTGACCGTTAAATCATTTTTTATCTCATGGTTGGCACTATCCCTTAATCCTCAAGATGAACATATATTATCTTAACGGGATCACACCTCATTGCCACGTGTTTTCCTTTCTAGGTGCGCATCAACAATTATGGAAAATGTTATGTGTTTTCAATTATATGTGCGCAAGTGCGATGTTGATAAAAAAAACTGTCTGCTTTCTGTGTCATCAGCAAGGAATCAGGACACGCGTCAAACATGCATGATCCTGTGAAGGTTGAAAGAGCTTTAGTAAGTATTTCAAAGGATAACACCATAAGGCCAACTGTCCACCATTGTGAATGGGGACCACCTATCAATATCTTGACCGTTAGATCATTTCTGATCTAATGGTTGGTGTTATCCCTTAATCCTCAAGGTCAACTTCTATTATCTTAATGGGATCGCGCCTCATTGCCACATGTTTTCCTTTCTAGGTGCGCATTAGCGATTATGGAAAATGTTGTGTTTTTTATTATATGTGCACAAGTGCGATGTCGATAAAAAAAAACCATCTACTTTCTATGTTGCCGGCAAGGAATCGGGACACGCGTCAAATAGGCGTGATCCCACGAAGGTTGAAAGAGCTTCAATAAGTATTTCAAAGGATAATGCCATAAGGCCACCTATCTTCAGTTGTGAATGGGGACCACCTATCAATATCTTGACCGTTAGATCATTTTTGATCTAATGGTTGGCATTGTCCCTTAATCCTCAAGGTCAACTTCTATTATCTTAATGGGATTGCGCTTCATTGCCACCTGCCCATGTTAGCATCTGTAAAGGTGAAGGTTAAGGTTATTTGGGTGGTTAATGTCATGCAGGCCCGGTTACTAACCACTGTAACATCTGGTTGCATCCATCAAATATGAATATCTCTACATCGGTCGTCAGATTTTTGAATGCAGCAGTGTTTTCTATGCCATTGTCTCTGCAGAATATGTAACCATTATTTGTTTGATCCCACTTGAGAGAATAAATTGATATAGCTTGCACAATAACATTTATGATGCCCTTATGTAAGTGCGCATGTGCGCTTTTCCAAGTGTTCTATGTTTTCGACATGTCTGCATAACTTTAAATGTAACTATCGCTAACATTGTCTAGTCACCACTACTAGACACAGTAAGCCCCAACATTTTACGCCACACCTAACTATCTATTTCATGTCCTTTCTTCATAGTCTCCTTTGCACGGTTACTATCTCGGTGAGTTTCAAGTCAAAGGAATTGGGACACGTGTCAAACAGGCGTGATCCCGCGAAGGTTGAAAGAGCTTCCCTAAGTACTTCAAGGGATAATGTCATAATGCCACCTATCCGCACTTGTCAATGTCAATGGGGACCACATAACATCTATTAAAGCCACCTGGTGAAGGTTAATTGGGTGGTTATTCAAATGGTGGACTGATTGCGGTGATAGGCCAAGTACCTTATGTGAAAATTTCTCATTTATATCTTCATTGTTAGCTCATTTTTTATGTTTTCCATGCCATTATATCTGTACAATAGGTAACTATAAATGTAATTGTCACTGACATTGTCCTATCACCATTACCAGATGCAGCAACCCCTAACATTTTATGCCACACCTAACTATCAGTTTCATGTCCTTTCTTCGCAGTCTCCTTAGCATGGTTACTGTCTACTTATGCAATTATATTTTTTAGTGCATTAGACTTAACGGTTTAATTTTTTTTTGATCTAATTCACCTTGCATGTAATTTACTACATGTCTCATCATCAGTTGAAAGAAAGAACCTATGTCCTTTCTTGTCGGGGATCCCATGGTCTCGTTTATGCCTTTTTATGTGGTTTTATGTATGTCGTAATGTCAAAATTATGTACGATGGTGCATTCTTTCGGGAGGATAGCTGCATCCTTAATTTTATCAGACTCAGAATAAATAGGTACAAATAACAAACTATTTTGGTTTGTTGACATATGTGTGTACGTATTGTACTTGTGAGTATATCCTCAATTTGGATTTATAGATGTGCTTTCCTAATGTGATTTCATATTGTAAAATTTTCTTTGGCCGATGTTTTATATAAAAGATAAATTCATTTAGTCGTTGGTAGCAATTAACATTATCAGATTTCTACAATCCATTTCTAATTGTGGGTAGCAGGTTTGATTAACTCGAATAGGTTTAGTTGATGGTAGATTTACATTGATAAATAATTTGATATGCATAACAGAGTCTTAAGTAGCTAAATTAACACTCTTGATAGTAAGTAATGGTATTATATCAATTGTAAAATATTGCCATGCTTGCGATTAAATTTCCTTTATTCTCACTTTATCGAAAGGGGCAAAGTACATCTTTGGCAACTCCAATATCAAGTAAATATAGAGATGATTTGACAGATCAAAAATAAGACATGGATATAAGGATAGAATAGAGTAGAGGTAGTTGGGAGATGTAACCCTTTCAAAATTTGGGATTTATTAAGGTTAGCCTTTTAATTAACATCTTAATTTTAGAAATATATATATATATATATATATATATATATATATATATATATATATATATATATATATATATATATATATATATATATAGATAGATAGATAGATAGATAGATAGATAGATAGATAGATAGATAGATAGATAGATAGATTGCTCCACATTAAATGTATAATATATCTATATATGGTATGTGTGTACACACACTCTTTGGTTTCTATAGCTACACGTTTGATTACTTTATAAGGAGCAATTAGATGTTTGGTTTACTTTGAATCAAGATATAGTGAGATACCTAGAAGGAAGATCACACTTTTTCACAAACTCTTTGGGACAATATGTGATATTGTAAATTCAATACAAGATACCATGTTCATTCATCAAACAAGGATATCTACCAATTTTGTGAGAAAGAACAAGGACTACATGTTTTAATATAATCATATAGTTCCTATTCATAATTCTAATTCAAAGATATAACGACATTGAGACTTTGATAGCTGTAAGTGGCTGATATATTTATTATTTAAATTGTAATCAAGTTGATAATAGGATTATAAAATGTGTTGTATCATATTTGCCTAAGGATATTTTGTACTTAGTATCACCTAAAGAAAGGGAAAATTAGTCAAGTAGTAGATGGTTTTCTTCATGTTAGGCTTGATGAGATGGTATTTTTGTTCTACCCATGCAATTTAGGTATCATCTTTCTAAGGCAGAACTATAAGTTTATAGATCATTTACTATCGAAGGATAAAGATAATATTAAGATTTGTTTGATTTATAATTATTTCCTATTGAAACGAGATGTTATAGAGGGTTGATAATGTTTTCTAATATTTCTAAGCCTTAGATAACTTCACAAATATTGATATCTTTATATCTCAATTTAACAATGCTCTCGAAATAGTCTGGTGGCGTAAAAGGTATGCAGGTTCAAGCTCCCTTCTTAGAAATTTCTTTGGTGAGCAATTCTAATAGGCTATAGGTCATCTCTTCACCTAATAGGTCAAGAGGTAACATATGTATTGAGTTTTGAATAATAGGGGTACCAACTAAATGGTAAATTTGTTGATTAAGACTTACCTCCATGTCTAACTATTGCTCTTGAGTTCTTTCAATCTAGTTTAGCAAATATTTTGTAGGAAAAAGGATGAAGGAAGAAGACTGGATGGGGCATATTAAGGAAAACCTTCAAAGATGGGTCTTATGTATTTGATTATGCAATCCCAATCTCATGTATCTATTATATAGAGGTACTTTGTAACACACCTGCATCCAAGAAAGGCTATGTCTCAATATTGTCTATTGTAATCTATGATGTATATTTGGTGCCAGTATGTGGAAACCAGTATTGTAATTTGGGTTGGGTTGGGTAATTTTTAGAAATCTTGTATTGGGGTATGGCTATTTTTCATTTTGATGTAATTATAAGTAGTGAGTAGGTTTTCAAGAGATACAACTAGAGGTTTTCTTCTTGGTTCTTTCATGCCGATATGCTCACCTGAACCAAACACATTTGTACATTTTATATTTATTAATAAAACTCGGCTATGGCCCTTCACTGATATAAAAAAATTACTAAACAACATAATAATTATTTTTTATTTAATTAAAAAAATTATTTGTCCATTCTAATTTTTATTTATATGTACTTTTCATTTTTATTATATCCTCATATATGTTACAATTTTATTTTTATTCTCTCTAATTTCTAAAATGTGGTAAGGACTAATTAAAGTAATAATAGTCATATAATTTTATGTTTATGAAATTTTCACATAATAGACAGGGTCCATTATAAAATTTACACATGACATTGGAAAGGATATGTGCAATTCTCGCACTATTTATCCTTGACATTTTCAATAGTTGATACTTTGTATGCCCTCCTTGCTATAATATCTCTAAGATATGTTGGCAAATAATAAATGATGGCTGCCATAGTGGAGAATCAACCATATGAAAACCAAGGAGGTGACTTTCTTCTTAAGATGACAACCACAATTTTCTTTTCAAAAACATTAGTTGGGGTGCAATCATGTTTTTGGGAGAAATCAATCCTTTCGCAAATTGCCCTTTCAAAAGGTTTGTAGAGCCTCCATTCTGGTAGTTTATTATATATATACCTGAGGAATTAGACCCTATATTGGATTTGATTGACATAGGAACCACTATGATTACATCTATCCCAAATGGCTTCAATTCTACCCTGCAAAAAAAAAAGCTTTTTAAGTGTCTCAGAAACATATATGCTAGTTGAAAATGCATGTTTTGAAGTAATATTGAAAAAAATACATATTTGCATTTTTCCTTTTAGGTGCATTTTGATAGGGTCATTTTTAGTTTAATGATTAGTACACAAGTAATGTATTTTAGTACCAAAATTGATAAATAATCAAGTTTGTCTAAATTTCATCTATACATATATAGAGATTAATATTGATTCTCCTTTTATCATTTATTATCCCAAGAAAAATATATAGATGTGAAACTAATCTAGGTTAGTTCCACAAGCACAACAACTTGAACTTTCCGAATTCAAATTTAAATTTTTGGCCTCCAACTCTCTCCAATTAACAACACTAAGTTGATTTGAACACAATTGTTTCTTTAATTTTGTATATAGGCACACACTCTATTTTGTTTAAACATCCATCTACAAGCTCGTTTCTACATTGCATAGAGAGCATATTAGAGCACATAAAAATCCTAAAGAATGTCTACCTTGTGAGGCCTCACCTCGTACCATCATTTCATAGAAGCCTATTTACATCTTATGACTATCATGTTGATACATTATTTTGTCATGTTGGACTATTTGGACAAAGACTTTATATTTTTGATACTATGTGATGACCTATGATTATGTAGATGATGAGTTAGGACTTACTTTCATGCTTTGATTATTAGGACTTGATTTATGGTATTTGATGAATCATTAATTTAGAATATTTTTCTTTAATTTTATGCTTATGCAAGAAAAGTCTATGTGAAATGATCATGGTTAATATGTTAGGTTAATTGATATATCATTGTGTTCTTGGATTAACTAATTTTGAATTTAGGAAATGTATTATTAAAAATTATGTGATTATCTTGTGATAAAGTGTGGATGGAATTGAAATGTTATGATGTGTTTGAGTGTGATTATTATGATGTATTTTATATGTATATGTTATTTGATCTTTCATGAGCTATTGATACTTTATCTAGTGTCCAGGAAATGACCATGGATTAAATAAGGGGAAATTAAAGATGGATGCATGTGAAAATCTTGTAAAGTCAAGGTTATCTCCAAAGGGAGAAATAACCTCGTTGTGATGTATAATGTTGTAAAGTAATGTTTGATTGTATTATTTAATTGTGTTTATTTTTATTTTAAATTAATGTCTACTTGACATGCCATGTGTGTAGTGACATCTTGTAATCTTTTGTGGTGTCAATTGACACGTGTTGTGAGTTGGCATGGCCAAGTGCATTGTATATTAGTTTTCTTCCACCTTTGAGTCACCTTTTAGAATCTTAAGGTTAGGTATCTCGGTTGTTGAGCCATGGGAGGGAATTGTATTTCAAATTTTCATGGCTCAACTCTTAGTGGACTTTTGAGAGGCAAAAAATAACCCAAAGGGTTAGTTAGGGTTAAGATTAGATTACCTCATAAGTGTACTTTAGGTTGGGGGTCAAATTTTGACCCATAGGATGATTTTAGACCATTTTTGCCTCTTCCAAAGATGTCTTTTTGAAAGGTGACGGATTTGGGAAGTATGTCATGTCTTCATCTTTTTTCAATTTTGAATTTCCCTCTTGTTGGAGAGAGAACCCTTGGATAGTGTGCCCAATCATCTTTGACATTAGGTAGGGTTTTCCTTTTTAGTGGGATGGAGAGGAAGTTGGTAGGCTGATTAGCCACTGTCCAATTTTGGAGACTTCTAGTGGACTTAGTAGGTTTTGGTGGACTTAGCAAGGGAGGTTGGATTGTAGGAAAGGGAGCTCTTCTCAACCCTTTGTTGACATAGCTTGGAGTAAGGTTGGTTTCCTTGTCATGGAAGACTTTTTCTTTTGCTTCTATGTAAAATGTAGATTTCTTTGTTATGTTATTGTAATGGTTTTGTGAAGCTTCATG
This sequence comes from Chamaecyparis obtusa, assembly GCA_027943335.1. NCBI lineage: Eukaryota > Viridiplantae > Streptophyta > Pinopsida > Cupressales > Cupressaceae > Chamaecyparis > Chamaecyparis obtusa. The sequence goes on from BSBK01001013.1 coordinate 1,857,137, forward strand.
TTTGCTTTCATGGCTTCTTGTTATGTGTTTATTTGCTAGTTTTATTTTAGCGTTTTGTTTTATTAGGGTGTGCAAGGCCAAACTCACCCTTCAGAGGGAAGAGAGCCTTGATGGTTGAAGAGCTTAAGTTGGGAATGCCCATTTAGCGTAGAGTACTTCCTTAAGGAGGAAGGGGATGAGGCATGGATGTATGAGCTTCATGTTGCCATTCTTGTTGTATACTATTTTGGGGGTCATAAGGGTTGTATTTTGTGAAAGGAAATAGAAGGGTCATTACTTGTTGTTATGGCCTTGTGAAGGCAATAGATATGGATTTTGGGCCTTGTTGAAGGCATGGTTTTTACTTTTGAATGGTTTCTCCTACTTGGGTACTTTTCACCTTCACCTCTTTTATGGGTCCAAGGTGACCCACTGTGTGAATATCCTTGGGATGATAATTTTGTGTTTACATGTACTTGTTGGTTTTTATGTTGTATGTGTGTTGAAGCATGTGTGTAACCCTCATCCATCTTTGTTTCCCCGAGCTCGGGGGTGGCCATGTAATGGCCTAGGTTGGGAGGTGAGCATCCATGGTCTTGTGGCTTATTTTTGCAAATTTTACAAAGGATTAACTTGCTGGTTTTAATGGAGAAAATGAAGATTTTGACTTTTCCTACTTGTAGTTTTGAGTTAAAAATAGCTAAAATGTCTTGTGTAAAAAGTTGTACAATAAAGCCATGTAAATGTCTTTTAGCATGAGATATACTTGTAAAAAGATTGTATTCCTATGTAGAATGTTTCTCCCATTATTTCCTTGTATTTTGAAGCAAGGAAAAACAAAAGTAAAATAAGACATTCCTTAAGCTTGAAAAGAAATGAATAGTTGTTGGTTTGTTTTTCTTCATGTATGGAAAAAGTTCATTTTCCTATGTATGCAAATCTTCCTCTTATGTTTTCAAATTTATTTCAAGTATGAATGAAATGAAAAGAAAAATGTAGTTTCACTTGTTTATGGATTTAGTAGAATAGTTTTCATTTCTATGCATGTGTTAGTTTTAAAAAAAAGTATGTATATATACTAGGGTATATATACATAGATGTATATAATCTTAAAAAAAAATACTTCTATGTTGTTATTGGAAAGAAATAGATCTCCATATTTTCTTCTATATAAAAAAAATTCAATCACAAGGATGTATATACAACCTAGTGTGTATTGTGATGTAGGACCTTTTGTAGGTCATAAACTAATACAAAAACTTTCGGAGGTCATAACTTTTGACTCAGGTTTGGGTTTTTGTTGAAATTTTTCGGGTGCGTGCCTTGGGAGGTGGCATTTGTTTTGCCAATATATCTCAGAGTGATTGGGGTTCATTTTAGCACATTTTTGGGAGCTGAAAGTTTCATCTAGGGTTCCAAAATCAGCTTTTAGTGTTTTTTCTCTAGTTTTTAGAAAGTTCTATTTTGTAATAAATCCAAATTTATGTTTCTAAATATCAGATATTAGTTGGCAATTCTTTCTAACTTAGTCGAGGGCATGTTTAGGGAAAAACTCATCTTTTTAGGTGTTGTTTCAAAAATTACCAAAAATAGCAAAAAATAACTATGGAAAAAAATGTCAAAAAGGGTAATTTTTGGATTTCTTGATTTTCTAGGTTTTTTGGTTACTTAAGAGTTTGCAGCGAATTGTAGAAGTAGTTAGTGATGAATGGAAAAATATTGAAGGTTTCAAAGTTGTGTTTATTTGTCTTGTGATTGAGTTTTATTACTAACAGAGAGTGTTGTGCTACATCATTTGGTATCAAAGCAGGAAGATGGCTGGGAGAGGAAGAGGAGGTGTCACGCCAATGCAAAGATTGATGATGGATATGCAGAGGTAGATTGAATGACTCAATGAGCGAATGGATAATCAAGGAATACAAGGAGGAAATGAATCTGATGAAGAGGGAAACCAAAATGAAGAAAATACAAAAAAGAGGCTGGAAGAAATGAGCTATGAAGATAGAGTTCTCAAGGCTTTGGAAGGAAGGAGTGAAACAATCAAGATTGATGTTTCAGACTATGTTGGTAGTCTTAAGCCAGAAGAATTAGTAGATTGGCTAAACAAGATGGGGAAATTTTTTGAATGGAAGCCTATGACAAAAGAAAAGAAGATGAAGTTTGCATGCACAAAATTAAAAGGACATGCAATGATATGGTGGGATCATCTCCAAACGGAATGAACTAGAAAGGGAAAAGAAAAGATTAAGACATGGAGCAAGATGGAGAAAAAGATCAAAGAAAAATTCTTACCCATGGATTATTCACAAATCCTCTTTCCTAGGTTCCAAAATATGAAACAAAGCTTGTCTTTAGTGCAAGACTATACAAATGAATTCTACAAACTATCCATGTGCATAGAACATCAAGAAAATAATGAGCAAATGGCTACTAGATATATGAATGGCCTAAAATTCTCCATCCAAGATGAGTTGAGCATGCATCGTGTCAACAGTATGGAGGAAGCCTACCAATTAGCCCTAAAGGCTAAAGAAAAGTAGAATAGGCAATATATCCAGAGGAATAGAGGTGGTCGAAGGGGTACCTCAACTCCATTTCACAGAGGTTCTAATAATGGTCGGGGAGATTCTTTTCAAGGATTTGAAAAAAATATGGATACCAAGCAAGATCCTCCAAATCAAGAAAGAGGAAGGGGGTTTTAGAGAGGACGAGGCTACGAAAGCGAAAGAGGCTGGGAAAATTAGAGAAGGCCTTTCACTTGTTTTAGGTGTGGAGAAGGACACAGAGCCTTTGAATGTTCAAATTATAACATGCCAGAAAGAAACCAAGGAGGACAGCCTAGAGTGAACCTGGTTCAGCCAAAATTCATAGAAGTAGGAACAGAACAAGAAGTCCTACCAGACGTGGGAGAAACTCTCAGGATGAGGAGATCAATGATCATTCTAGAGAAGGAAGAATTCCCTGTAAAGAACTTTTATGATTCGTGGCTTCGAACCAACATCTTTAGAACTAGATGCACTTCAGGCGAAAATGTATGCCAAGTTATTATTGATGGGGGTAGTTGTGAGAATATGGTAGCTAAGGAAATGGTAGAGAAACTAAATTTGTAATGTGAGAAACATCCTCGTCCTTACAATATTTCATGGTTTAAGAAAGGAAATGAGGTTATTGTTGATAAAATATGTTTGGTTCGGTTTACTATAGGAAAAATCTATAAGGATGAGATATCGTGTGATGTTATTCCTATGGATGCCTGTCATATTTTGTTGGGAAGGCCATGGCAATATGATAGGAAGATCATGCATGATGGAGAGAAAAATACATATACCTTTTGGAAGGATGGCTCTAAAGTGACTCTCTTACCACTTAAGGATGAGAGGAAGAATGAGACCATGTTGTCTGCCAAGGATGTTGTCAAAGAAATGAAGGTGACAGGTTACTACTACACATTGGTAGTAAAAAGAGGAGAAGAACAAGAAGACATAATACCACATGATGCAGTAAAGATACTAGAAGAATTTGTTGATGTTATTCCAAAGGAGCTACCTGATGGAATCCCACCAAAAAGGGATATACAACACCATATTGATCTGATTCCTAGAGAAAATCTTCCTAATCAAGTAGCTTATCGACTGAACCCAACACAACATGTAGAGCTCAACAAACAAGTAACATAATTAGTTGAGAAAGGCCTGGTTAGAGAAAGCATGAGCCCATGTGTTGTGCCTACATTGTTGACCCCGAAGAAGGATGGAACATGGAGGATGTGTATTGATAGCAGAGCAATTAATAAGATTACTATCAAGTATTGGTTTCCTATTCCTCGTATAGAGGATATGATGGACAAATTAGTAGGGGCCAAATACTTCAGCGAGATTGATCTACGAAGTGGATACCACCAGATTTGGATTCATGAAGGAGATGAGTGGAAGAAAACTTTTAAGACTAGGGATGGCTTGTATGAATGGATGGTTATGCCATTTGGGCTTTCTAATGCACCAAGTACATTCATGAGATTGATGAATACTGTCTTATGACCCTACATTGGTAAGTTTGTTGTAGTTTATTTAGATGATATCCTAATTTACAGAAAACACAAAGGAGAACACCTACAACACTTTTGGATTATCCTGGGTGTACTGAGGAAAGAGAAGCTCTGTGCAAATTTAAAGAAGTGTAGATTCATGCAAAATAGTTTGACTTTTTTGGGCTTCGTCATTTTTGAAGATGGTGTTCAAATGGACCCAAAAAAGGTCAAGGCAATCCTAGAATGGCCTAGTCCATCCAGCATAACAGGGGTAAGGAGTTTTCATGGATTGGCAACCTTCTATAGAAAGTTCATTTGGAATTTTAACAGTATTGTAGCACCCATAACAGATTATACGAAAGGAAGGGAATTCACATGGACAACAAATGCTGAACAGAGTTTCCAATTCTTGAAGAAAAAGGTAACTTAAGCTCCTATATTGGCACTTCCAAATTTTGATAAAGTATTTGAAGTAGAGTGTGATGCTTCTCATGTTGGGATAGGTGTTGTTCTTAGCCAAACTAGCAAACCCATAGCCTTTTTCAGTGAAAAGTTGAATGATGCGAGGAAGAAATATTCTACTTATGATTTAGAATTTTATGCTATTGTTCAAGCCTTAAGGCATTGGAGGCATTATCTGGTCCCATAAGAATTTTTACTGTTTACAAATCATTTGGCCCTAAAATATGTGAACACACAAAAGAAATTGAATAGTAGGCATGCTAAATGGGTGTCTTTCTTGCAAGGGTATAATTTTGTTTTGAAGCATAAGTCTGGAAAGCATAATTAGGTTGTTGATGCCCTAAATCGGCATGTTACACTCATAACTACAATGGAAATAGAGGTCATTGGTTTTGATGCTATTAAAGTTTTGTATGAGGTTGATGATGATTTTTGGGAAATTATAGAGAAGATTAAAGAACCAGGAACTAATATTTTAGATCACGTGAGAGGAGAATACTTTATACAGGATGGTTACCTCTTTAGAGGAAAACAACTTTGTATACCACTTGGTTCCATGAGGGAAAATACTATCTGAGAATTTCATAGTGGTGGTTTGGTTGGTCACTTTGGGAAGGACAAGACAACAACCTTGGTTGAAGACAAATACTACTGGCCAAAACTGAAAAGGGACATTACTAAGTACGTGGCAAGGTGCAGAATCTATCAAGTGGCTAAGGGTCACTCCCAAAACACAAGATTGCATACACCTCTACCTGTACCCATTGATCCATGGATAGATGTGAGTATGGATTTTGTATTGGGGCTTCCCCACATCCAGCGAGGTACAGATTCTATCTTTGTAGTTGTGGATAGATTCTCTAAGATGGCTCATTTTATTGCTTGTAAAAAAACTAATGATGTCACAAGGAAAGCCAACTTGTTTTTCTCAGAAGTTGTTAGACTCCATGGCATTCCAAAGACTATCACTTCTGACAATGATACTAAGTTTTTGAGTCATTTCTAGAGGACCTTATGGAAGAAGATGGGAACACAGTTGCATTTTAGTAGTGCCTATCATCCCCAAACTGATGGGCAAACTGAGGTAGTCAATTGGAGTTTGGGAAACCTGTTACGGTGTATTGTTGGTGAAAAGCCCAAGTAGTGGGACTTGGCATTGCCTCAAGCAGAGTTTGCTTATAACAGTTCTGTTAACAGATCAACTAGAAAATCTCCTTTTCAAATCGTATATGGTAAGAATCCTTAGGGTGTTTTGGACCTTGTACAACTCCCTGTGCAAGATAGAATTAGCGATGATGGGGAAGCATTTGCTAAACACCTTCAACAACTTCAACAAGATGTGAGGAGTAAATTGCAAGATAGCAATGAGCGATATAAGGTTGCTGCAGATGTCAGTAGAAGGAGACAAACATTTAATGCTGGTGATTTGGTGATGGTTTACTTGAGGCGTGAGAGATTTCCCACTGGTACATATCATAAGCTAAAATACAAAAAGATAGGTCCTTGCCAAATTTTGAAGAAGATTAATGATAATGCTTATGAGGTTTGTCTACCAGATGATCTAGATATTTCTCCTGTCTTTAATGTTTCTGATTTATATGCATTTCATGGAGAACTATCTGAGCTAGATAGTATAGATGAGGTGGATTGACATCACTACCTTTCAAATAAAAAGAAGGAAAAGATTGCCCACATTCTAGACAGGCAGTCTATAGTCACCTGGAATGGTCATTACAATAGGTACTTGATTCAGTGGGAGGGATTACCAGCAACAAATAGCACCTAGATCTCAGAATGGGAAGTGATGAAATTGGACCCCACAAAGTTACAGTAGTTCACAGACACCCACTTGCAGGAGCTACATTCCTTTAAAGAAGGGGAGAATGATGCAGGACCTTCTGTAGGTCATAAACTAATACAAAAACTTTTAGAGGTCGTAACTTTTGACTCAAGTATGGGTTTTTGCTGAAATTTTTTGGGTGTGTGCCTCAGGAGGTGGAATTTGTTTTGCCAATGGATCTCAGATCGATTGGGGTCTATTTTAGCACATTTTTGGGAGCTGAAAGTTTCATCTAGGGCTCTGAAATCAGCTTTTAGTGTTTTTTCTCTAGTTTTTAGAAAGTTTCATTTTGTAATAAATCTGAATTTATGTTTCTAAATCTTGGATATTAGTTGGCAATTCTTTCTAACTTAGTCGAGGGCATGTTTAGGGAAAAACTCAACTTTTTAGGTGTTGTTTCAAAAATTACCAAAAATGGTAAAAAACTATGGAAACAAACTGCCAAAAAGGGTAATTTTTGGATTTCTTGATTTTCTAGGTTTTTTGGTTACTTAAGAGTTTGCAGCGAATTATAGAAGCAGTTAGTGATGAATGGAAAAATATTGAAGGTTTCAAAGTTGTGTTTATTTGTCTTGTGATTGAGTTTTATTACTAACAGAGAGTGTTGTGCTACATCAATATGTATGAGTATATATACACATATATATTAAAATATATAGATGTATATATACTGTCATATATACACACAAGTGTTTATACATTATGTATTGTTACTATGGATTTTCTTGTGTTCATACCTCTATATCATTCCTTATATATATATATATATATATATATATATACATATATATATATATATACATATATATATACATATATATATATATATAGGTATATATATATGTATATATATATGTATATATATATGTATATATATATATATGTATATATATATGTATATATATATATATGTATATATATATATATATATGTATATATATATATATATTAATATATATAATAATAAATAATAATATCAAACCAAACTATATAGCAAAATAAACAACAAAGAACAAAAACTTAATATATATAAAAAATATTTAATTTTTTTTTGTCTATGTGGTACCTTTCAGTGGGTGGGACTATGTCCCCCCGCGACCCCAAAGGGGAAGTCAGTGGCACAACCACCACACCCTTTAGGGGGATGGTGGGAAGGGCTCTGCCACCAAATGTGCGCGGTGGCCTGTCCCCCCCCTGCATACCCATTGAAGGGGTGCAGTGGGGCAGTCTCCATCCCCCCACCTTTTGCGTGGAAGTTGATCTACATTCGCAGCCAGCAACTTAATACACAATTCCGGAATGCGCTCCAATTTATGTAAAGGGGCATTTAGATAAATGCCTCCCTTAATATAAAGTTTAATACATTTAGTCTGTAGTAAAAAAAATTAAACTTAAAAAAAATAGTAAGATTTAAATAGATAAGCATGACTGTTATAAAACGGTAAAATAATCTCTCTGACTAAACAAAGAGCTAAAACTGAAAACTAAAACAAAATTTACTGTAGTCTAAATATATATTTGAGTTTTAAAACAAATTTATTATATACCTTCTTGGTTTGGGATTTTGTAGTCTATTGTTGAAACCTTTTAGAAATCTGTACATTTTCTCCATTGATGAGATTCTTTAGCATATATACACAAGTATATATGAGTGTATATATACATTTGTGTGTGTATATACACCATTGTATACTTGTGTGTATACTTCTTTATTGTTCTTTCTAGCTGCTCCTTGGTCAGACCTGTAAACTCCAAATGGAGAAATTAGGGTTTTGGCCAAGTTTTATTTTAGGGTCAAACACTAATTTCGAAATTAGGGTTAGGGTTGGCCTTTGGAGCCAAAATTATTTTTAAGTTTTAATTTTGAAATTTTATTTAATTATGGCTTATCTTTTTAACTACTAGTTAGTAAAAATTTAATGAAAGTTGACTTTTCTCTGTCACCTTTTTTTGAAATTTGATTTTAAAATATTATTTTATTTAGCCATTATATTTTCAAGATTCCTTATTATTTACTTTATTGGATTTTTTAAATATTTGGTCATTATATGATTGTTTGATTTAATTTCAAATTTTAAAATGTTGGGATACTATTTAATGGACCTTTTTAATATTTTATTAGTATTTCTTGAGATTGAAGATTTCTAGATTTATAATTTAATACTTTATTATTAAACTTTATTAATGTTTTACTTAGTAATTGGGGAATTAATTTTATTATTCTATCTTAATGATTTTATCATTTTCGAAGTAATTCGATTATTAGGGGGAAATTAATTTGTAAGTCCTAGGTGGGACCTAGGTAAATTATTTCACCCCTAGTATTAATGTTTTATTTAAAATTTATAATATTAATGGTTTTTCATTCCCTTTTAATGATTTATAATCGATTAATAACATGAAAACTATACATTTTAATTAAAGGTTATATTAATTTAATTTAAATTAATTGATTATTATTATATTTGAATAAAAATAGTTTGTTAACCCTAGATATCGCATTAGGGTTATTATCATGATTATATTTTATCTTTTTATCTCTTATTCGATTTTCTGCATTTTGACCCCAATTGGTAACTTGGTATTTGTTAGGGACCATTAGGGTTACGAATTGATTTCATTTGAATTGTACTTCTTCAAATTGAACCCCTTAGGGTTTGTTGACCTAATCGTTGACTTTTCATATTTTATTAATTTAGATTGTTACCTTGGGTTATTCCCTTTTATTAATTTATGTTTAAACCTAGTTAGGGTTTTGTTGACTAATGCAGTTTAACGAACAAAGGATGTTGGCAAGCGAATGCATACCATGATACCTCTTGTGAGTTGATAAGTGTTGGTTAATGTATTTCATTTTCGAGTTGAGTGTTCCTTAGTGTGTAACCAGGTTGATGTTATGTGCTTTTAAAAAAAATTGTTGTGTGTGTTTTGACCTAATTTTGGGGCATGACATACCTATACTACAATTTTATAGATGTAGGTTAAACACATCAAGGCAAGAAAATAATCAATAACAAATTTTGATAATATCAATTTTTACATACACATTTGAAATTCATGCAAAAATATATAAATTTACAAGTGTCATTGACATCAATTCTATAGTCATACAAGCACATTGAAGTCATGAGACAATTATCTAACAACGTCTAATATTTTGACATATTAGCAAATCATTTGGTGACATCTATCATTTTCAAAATCTACATATGACCTTGAGTATTCTTTTTTTCTTATAAAACAGGGGTGTCTCTATTGTGTAAGTAATTGGTAAAATAATTGAATAATTAATAAATAAGCAAGACGTTCATATGTAGTTTACAAAGATGATGGTTTTATTATGAAAAAATAATTGTTATTAGAAATATTATAATATCGAAAGAATAAAAGAATATTAAAAACATTCTAATATTTACAAGACACACAATATTGATGATTAAAAGAATAATAAACAAGAAATTAAGAGATATTATTCTAATACCCTGTCTTAATGGTCAATCTATCAACTACACCAAGGAACCCCCTAAACTTAACAAATTTGTCTAGGAGTAACTTGGTGAGAATATTGACAATTTGGTCCACTGTAGTAACATATTGTGAATCCATGAATCCATCTTCAATGAGCTATCAGATGAAGTGACAATGAATGTCAATATCCTTGGTTTTCTCATGGAAGACTAGAGTTTTGGCAAGTTTGAGCACCCCTTGATTGTAATAAAAGAGGGGTGGTGGGCTTTCCTTAGACATATAAATGTCGGAAAGCATTCTTTGAATCCAAACTACCTCACAACATGCTTTGACTGTTCTCTGATATTTAGCATCTGTTGAGGAAAGGGATACTACATGTTGGTTCTTATTGGTTCAAGTGATAACACCTATGCCCAAACTAAACACATACTCAGAAGTAGACTTTTCATCATCAACAGTGTCTCCCCAATCCGAGTATGTGTAACAAATGGGTTGGGGATCTTTGGTTTGTCCATAAAGGATAACAAAATTCTAGTGTGCCCTTGACATAACACAGGATGTTCTTCACTACAACCTAATGATCTGAAGTAGGAATTGTCAAGAATCGAGACATGTAACTCATTGCAAAGTTGAGATCAAGTCTAGCGGTAGTGAGATAGATCAAACTACCCACTAGTTGTCTAAATGTAGATTCATTCTCAATAGAAGAACTAGAATTAGCCGAAAACTTTAGACCAAACTCCATATTTGTATATGAAAATTTAAAGTACTGCATTTTGAATTTGTCAAGTAGTGCTCATGCATACTTAGACTAAGAGATAAAGAAGCCATGTGATTGTTTCCAAACCTTGACACCTAGGCAGTAGTGCAGAATCCTAAGGTCGGTCATGTTAAAAGATTAGAATAAATTTTGTTTGATTTCTTGAATCAAAGATGTTGAACTGCTAGTGATAATCAGATCATCAACATAAATAATCAGAATGATGATGCCATAACCAATAGTGTTGACATACAAATTCGAGTCAAAAGGACTCCTCTGGAAACCATGATCTATGAGGTACTTATCAATTATCATGTACCATGCTCGAGGAGCCTCTTTGAGGTCATAGAGTGCTTTCACCAGTTTGAGTACCTGTTGTTCTTTATTGGCAACCTTGAATTTGGGAGGTTGCATCATCTACACCTCTTCCTATAAATTACCATTTAGGAAGGTACTTTTGATGTCCATTCAATGGACCTTCTAGTCACAGTGAGTTGTCATGGCTAGGACTAAACTAATGGTGCTCATCTTTGTTGTTGGAGCAAAGATATCCTTATAATCAATCCCTTCATGCTGAGAGAACCCTTTGGCAATGAAAGGAGCCTTGTACTTATCTAAAGTACCATTAGCCTTGTATTTGACTTTGTAGGCCCATTTGCATCCAATGGGTTTCTTTCCTGAAGGAAGATCTGATAGAACCCAAATGTTATTTTTCAATAGATTATGATGCTCAACATTCATAGCTTCTTCCCACTCAAGTATCCCTTTCACCTTTGTGTATTTTTAATGGTCATACACACTATGAATGTTGACCATGAGAACAAAATTTACAAAATCAAAAGGTTTTCTCTTCTTCCAAGTAGTTCTACCCTTGATGAGCTCATCATCATGAACATCATTGATCATATTAACCTACCATTTAGGTCAAAGAGTATAAGTGCCAACATCACAAGCAAGAGGTGCAATGGGACCATCATTATCAAATAGAAGATCCAATGAATCTTGCAGAAAATTAGGTGGTGTAGCTACATGTTTGGGTGAGCTTGTAGGACAAGGAACTGGTGGAAAAGCAGGAACATGAACAACTAGAGTCTTCCAAGCTAAATCCCTCCCATTAAGTGGACCTAATGGAAGCCAAAAACCCAAGTCTTGAGCCTTGAAAGAGTGATCCTCTAAATCCATAATTGGAGGAGAGAGTTGAAATGGCCCTTGTTCCTCATCAAAGACCATATCACGAATGAAGATGAAATGATCAGTCCCAATGTCAACTAGTCGATAGGCTTTGTGATTATCACTGTAGCCAGTTAGCATGATTTTCTAGCTCTTGGCATCTAACTTGGTGTGTTCAGCATCAGGAATCCAAACAAAACCAATGGAGACAAAAACTTTGAGATGACTGATTCTAGGCTTACGACCTGACCATGCCTCTTCCAGAGTTTGCTTCTTGACAACCACTTTAGGGGAGTGGTTGAGAAGATAGAAAATATTATGGATTTCTTTTGGACAAAATTTATTTGGAACACTCTTGTGTTCAAGCATAGACCAAGCCATTACAATAATCGTGCAATTTCTACATTCAACAACACCATTTTGTTGAGGGGTGTAGGATGTTGTTAATTAGCGATTTATGCCATGTTCACAGAAATGGGAGAAGGTAGAGGAACAAAATTCTCCCCCATTTTCAGTTCTAAGAGTAACAATATGTTGACCACACTCTTTCTACAAATGCTTTGAACTTTTGAAACAAAACAAATTCCTCTATTTTTTTATGAAGGAAATACACCCACATTTTTTGACTGAAATCATTGACAAAAAGAAAAAAATACCTAGACCTAGTAACAAAAGTAGTCATAGGTCCACTGATATCAACATGGACCAATTGTAATACCTTAGAAGCTCTCAAGGAGTCACCATCTGAAACGGAGTGCAATGTTGCTTACTAGCCTGACATTCTTCTCAAACTCTAAGGTTCAAGGTCTGAATCTTTAGCAGTCCAATGACAAGATCTTCCCGAACAAGCTGAGAAAGATAGTGCACATTTAAGTGACCATATCACTGATGCTAGAGTGTACTAATAGAGGAGCGATGGGTTGCCATAGCAACCTCCTGAGAATCACCAGAGTGAACAAGTTTGAAAATACCATGATCCTTTAGACCCATAGCAACAGTAGACTGAGTTTCCCAATCAATGATATTAAACTAATGTGAAATAAAGGTCATGTCAAGTCGAGGGGAATGCCTTAGAATTTTAATGACAGACAAAAGGTTGAGTTCCATTTCTGTAAGATAGTACACATCAAGGAAACTTAGTTTATTTCCTCTAGACTAAATATGTATAGTGCATTTTCCAATAATGTTGTATTCTTCCATTACAAAAATAATTGAATCTAATAATGGAAAAAAATTTGTGAACCAATCTCAATGATGAGTCAAGTGGTAGGTCTTTTAGCCATGAAGACATAGAAGGTAGACTCACCCTACTCAGTGTGCTTTAGAGCATACACTTTACGTTATGAACCATATTGCTTGGCTTGAACAGCTAAGCATTTACAAAATTCTAACTTCATATGACCAAATTTATGGCTGTAGCTGCATTGAATATTTTTCTTCCAGCCTTATGATGACTGAGCAAAAGAATTGTGTTGAGAAGATTGAGAGAACTGATAGTTTTATGTGTCCTTATGAATAAAGTTAGCTAAGAAAGCTTGTGTATTTGAAGATGAGCTGGTACACTATCTAATTGTTGTTTCCAAAGATCTTGTTGTAGAAGTATTATGCAGAGATTGGAAAATGAAACATTAGAATGAGTGGAAGCAATGTTCAGAGTTTCAATAAAGTGCTCATAGGAAGATGATAGATTCTTCAGGGTGACCACCACCATGTCTTCTTCCATTTTGTGTTCAATGGCTTCCAACTAATCTCAAATGTCCTTGATTTTGTTGAGATGATCCTACAAGGACACCTATTCATCCATCTTGATTGTGAAAAGCATGTTCCTCAAGGAGAACGTGTGGCTCTTATAAGAGGTTTCATGCAATTCATTGAGATGCATCCAAATTTTAATAGTTGTTTTGCTGGAAGGAAATTACAGATATTGATCATCACTAACCGAAACTTTGATGAGCATAACAGCTTCTCGATTTTGCTAATCAAATTTATCCTACTCTTTTCCTTCTTCCTTGAGATGATTAGTCTTGCCCAAAATAATTTTGTTAAGACATATGTAGTAAAAAATCATCATCATATGCTACTTCCAAGTATTGTAGTTTTTATCATTAAAATTTTGACGCCCCTCAAGCAGAATATTCACAAGAGATGCCATTGCATAATAATGAGGTCAAAGGTGGTTTGACCAAGTGGTGGCTCAAATATAGAGGAAAAATACAATCAACACATGAAAATCATGGTGCATTTTTTAATAAGACGAAGATAGAAAATAGGCACAAATTTTGAGACAACGCCAGATTTTTTGAGCATAGATCCTAATGCAAAATTTTTAGAAGACTCTAAAAAAAGGGCAAAGACCTAGAAATCTTTGCAAAAAAACCCAAGGATATGTGATCAAAATTTGAGATCGACCAAAAAACACAATATTTTTGGCAAAACCCTAATTGGCCAAAAGTAGAGAGTCAAAACTCTGCTAAAAGAGAAGACAAGCTTCCAAAATGAAGTTTCAGCTGAGACAAAATCAGTTAGGGATGCTGGAAATCCAGTCGTGAGCACAAACAACAATAGTTCTCTCCTATTCTAGGGGGAAGGCTCTGTTGTTTCTAAACCTGTTGTTTCATAGTTTTTTGATCCCTGTGATAGGGTTGATGGTTGTGCTCTTACTATTAAGAGTGTTGATGGTGTTGTCACTTTAGTTGTTGTTGGGCCTGTCTCTCAGGTGGTTTTTGTCTCTTCCCTTGGTTTTTCTCAGGGTGTTGTTGGCCTTTCCCTTGTAGCTGTTGGGATTCCAATGTTGGATTCTCTAATTTGGCAAGGTGTTGCAACTTTGATCCCTCCCCCTATGCGTGTTGGGAATCTAGTGTTTGATTGTTCAGATTGGCAAGATGCTATTAGTAAGGTGGAAGAGGGATGGATTACGGTAAAAGGAAAAAAAAAAACTTCTTCACCCTCTTTCGATATGACCCTTCAGTCCCACAAGAACCACACTAAAGGGAACTCTTAATTCTTTTTGAGTTTTTGGGCTCAAGTTTTCTTTGGTCCCTTCTTTGGTTTTTGGTTGCATGTGGGCTTCTTTGTGTAGTGGTTGTCTCAAGTTGAGGGAGACTGTTGAAAAAAATCATGTCTTGGTCTTGATCCATTTTATTTTGTGAGCTTTCATGGATTATCTTTTGTGACCATTTTGTGCTAGGATTCGAAGTCCCATAAAAACCTATTTTTTCTTTAATAAAAAATAATGCTCATCATTTGAACAAGGAAATGCAAAAAAAAAGAGCCACAATTTTTGAAAGACATCGCCTACTTGAAGAAAAAATGACCACAACAATGGTTGTTGGCACTAAAAGGAGCAAAAAAATCAGGCAACAAATAAATTTGCAGGGGAAATTGTAGGTAGAAAATGGCACAACCTGGAGAAATAATGGTCATTTTGTAGAGAAAAAATAACCAAGGAAAGAAGAAAACACTTGAACACCAATCATTTTTGCAAAAAAACACGTTGAAAACCAACAAACTTGGGCCCAAAAGAAACTTTGACTGAAAGCAGTAACAATAAATGTGAAGACGCGATTTCTTGAAGTCGTATTTTTTTGTAAAAATGGTCGTCGACAGGATTTGAATGTAGAGAAATGATGGATTAGGTTGATAAAAACTTGAAAAAACCAAACATAAACCCTAGTCATAAGCCAAGAGATTTTTGAAACATTTAGAAATACTTTAGGATTATAGTTCCTGAGTTTTTGTCGAAAAAGTGTGCGGCTTCACAGGAATATGGTGTTGGAATTGCCAATTTCTAAATCTTTTAGGTCGTCATAGCTCCATGAAAATACATCTTGATAGATAATTACTAATTTCTACAAAACCTCTTTCTCTAGAGGGGAACATGACTTACTGACATAAATCCACTTGGGTTTCGTTACATTCCCAATATTAATCTTATCATATTCCTTCAATACCTCAGAATGCAAAAAATTTTACTTGGCAAAATTGTCATATTTCCTAGAGAATTGACACTCGAGGGACACCAAACCTTTGGGGATTTGGTTTCCCTTTAGTTGGTTCACATCTCCATGGGCTTGTGAATATGAACAAAATTCTTTGGATTCATTCCAATATCCTTCAAAATACATAGATGTGAATGCCTAGGTGCATGCCATGAAGTCTTTGATGTGAGAATCTCCTTCGAACACTTTTCAATGGTTGACATTATCCAAAATAGCTTGTGTGTAGATCATTTCCACCTAATATGTATTTGTTTTAAAATCTAGGCGTGCATCAATAATGAAGTTGATACTGCAAGGGAATCAGCCCAAGAATTCATGTTTCGAGGAATAGATTCAATAGAAAAGTATCAGAGAACTCTATCTCATCCTAGATTAGATTACGATAATGTTGCAGTTGTTCATTCTTTGCAGTGAACAAACCCCGCACTTGTTTAACAATCAACTCAGTGTCACCTTTTGAACTAGCATCTTTATTCCCTTGGACTTTACTTCTTGCAACCCCAACAAAAGAGCCTCATATTTGGCAGTGGTGTTGGTATTTTTAAAGTCCAATTTGTAAGAAAAAGGTATGTTAGGAATAAGGTGTCTCAACCTTGGATAATTCCTATTCTTATTATTTGTTTTGTAAAATGTATTTCTTGCAAATAATGTAATTAAGTGTGAGTGTACATGTCTAGTTAGCATGTTGATGTGTCACTCCACTTGATGTGTTGGCATCTTGAATTGTGTGTAAGGAGATCATGGCTGAAATGGTTATGATAGATTCCTATGACACATAAGAGCTATGTCTGGAAGATTCAATGACAAGTGAAGACATGCAAGACATGTGGCAACTGATAAAGTTGAGTATTGTACACTCTTCTTCAATCATGGGGTTCCTATTTTCTTGGAGAATGGTAAAACCCTAATACGGCTATCTTTGGAAGTTGACCTAAAAAAGGAAGTGCGTGATATAAGTGTTTTTAGAGTTGTGAAGATAGAAGAAGTTAGTGTATTGTTGGAACATTTTGATGCTACCACGATTTGTCTTCAAGAGTTGGAAATCTTCTAAAAGAACTTACATTGCAAGTGTATTGTAAACTGTAATAGTTTTGATTAATACACTATGCAGGTTTTGGAGTGCTAGCATTTTTACCGAAAGGTTTTCCCCAAGGTAAATCATTGTGTCATTCTCTATTTTCTGTATGCATGGTATATGGCTGCAATATCATTGTTAAAGTAGTTAACGAATCTAAAATTGTAAGGATTTAAAAGAATTTGCACAATACTTTCCTTAAGAGATTAGTGTAGGAAGTTGTTTCCGCACCTGAGTTTCCTTACAAGTGGTATCAGAGCCTGATCAAATTTTGATCCTAGTTGTTGGGTAGGGTTTTTTGAGCTAATCTCAAGTTGAGTGGGAGTTTTTTGTAGAGCATTTTGAATCGTATTTACAGATTGAGATGGCAAGTTCCTCATACAGTAGAATGGAGGTGGAGAAATTTAATGGCACTAATTTCGAGTTGTGGAAACTCAAGATGGAAGACATGCTTAAAGACCACAATCTATGGGAGGCTGCTTCACTTGATGTGAAACTTGCAGTGATATCTCAAGAAGATTGGGAGATCAAGGATCATAAGGCTAAGGGTCTAATCAGACTCTATCTAGCAGATGTCATTCTTCTGAATGTTCTTGATGAGACTACTGCAAATTCTTTATGGAAATGGCTTGGGTCTGTGTATTAGGCCAAATCTCTGGTAAATAAGTTATTCCTGAGAAAGAATTTTTATTCTTTAAGAATGGAGGAAGGTGGATCCATAACTAATCATCTCAACGCATTCAATTTATTGATTGCATAGTTGGCATCATCCGGTGCCAAGATCGAGGAGGAGGATCATTGTATGACCCTACTTTGTTCCTTGCTAGATTTTTGGGACCATCTTGTGATGGCTCTCAAAAGTACTATAGTCACATTTTGTATGGATGATGTGGTGTCTTTGCTGCTATATGAGGAGATGCAAAGAAAAATTCAGATTTGTCTAAGGAAGCCCTTGCTGTTTGTGGGAGATCCAATGACGAAGGAAAGCAGAATGACAACAAGTCAAAGAAGGGTAGATCAAAATCCCGTGGGAGTTCTAAGACTCCTGGAAAGTCCAAGGTGAAATGTTTGAACTATGATAAATCTGGGCACTTCTGGAGGGACTGCAAAGAACCGAAGAAGAAGAAGAAAGGCTTAGATTCAGCTTCCGAAAAATCTCAAGAAGATGGAGATACTTTTATTGCAGCTTGGCCAGCCCATGCATCTAATGATGTGTGGTTGGTAGACTCGGGTGCTTCTTTTCACATGACCTCTCATCGAAAATGGTTCTCAAAATATGAAGAGTTTGATGGTGGAAAGGTGTACTTGGGTGATGATTCTCACCTAAAGATAGTTGGACATGGAAGGGTCACTATCAGATTTCCTGATGGACAAGTAAAGGGAATCAACAGAGTTATGCACATTCCGAGTTTGGTAGGAAACCTATTATCTGTAAGTATGCTGAATGATGTAGGTGTGCAAGTTGTCTTTTCAAAAGATGGATGCAAGATGATGAGAGGTTCTATGGTACTCGCTAGAGGTACTTTGTTTCAGCTTGATGCATGCATTGCTCAGTGCAATAGTTCTTCTGTTTCAAAGAAGAGAGCATCTATCACTTCATCCCCACCATCTGAATGAGCAGTAAAGAAGACTGTGGCAATGGTTTCTGATGGTAGTGCAGTAAGTGTACCTAAGGGTGCAAACACTTTGGAAGGAAATCTTCCTACAAAAAAGACAATGTTGTGGCATACGAGATTTGGCCACATTGGTAAGAAGGGTCTTAGGACCTTGAAAACTAAAAATCTCATCGAGGGGCTAAATGATTGTAATCTTGAGTTCTATTTCTATAAACACTATGTTTATGGTAAGCAAAATCATGTCAGTTCTACTCCAGTTCTCACAAGTCTTCTGGACTTTTGGATCTTATTCATTCTGATGATTTTGGTCCTGTAAAAGTTCCTTCTATCTCCAGTTCTGTATATTTTGTATCTTTTATAGATGATTATAGCAGAAGGACTTGGATATATTTCCTAAAAAGTAAGACACGAGTTTTCTGTCGGTTCAAGGAATTTAAGGCTCTTGTGGAGAATCAAATTGGTAAAAGAATCAAGTGTGTGAGAATTGATAATGGTGGTGAATTTTGTTCCATAGAGTTTGAACAGTTCTGTAAAGAACGAGGTATCGAGAGGCATAAGACAACTCCTTATACCCCGTAGCAAAATGGAGTTGCAGAGAGAATGAATAGGACACTGATGGAGAAGGCTAGGAGTATGCTTAGTGGACCTAGTTTAGAACAAAGGTTTTGGGCTGAAGCTGTGGCCACTGCTTGCTATCTGGTTAACAGATCTCCTACATCAGCTCTTGTTGGTAAGACACCCATGGAGGTGTGGTCTAGTAAGAAGCCTTCAATTAGACTTCTTTATGTTTTTGGTTGTGAAGCTTATGCACATGTTCCAAAGGAGAAAAGATCTAAGTTGGACAACAAAGTTGTTAAATGTATTTTCATCGGATACAGTGTTGGTGTGAAAGGATACAAGCTTTGGAATGTTGTGACTAGTAAGGTGTTGCATGGTAGAAATGTTATTTTCAGAGAGCTAACACCTTCTCCTATTGTGCTACAACCAGATAAAAAAGAAAAGGAAAAAGATGTTGTTTAGTTTCCTCATACCCCTGAGAAGACTGAATAGAGAGACCATGTTGGGACTAATGATGAGGAGAGCTCTAATAGTTTGGAAGAAGAGGAAGAATAACCTCAACCTCAGCCCTTGAGGAGATCCACAAGAGAAAGAAAGAAACCAGAAAGGTTTGGTTATTCTATGTTAGATTCTAGTTGTGCTTTTGCTTTGATTACTAACACTGATGAGCCTAGATCTGTGAAAGAGGCTTTGGACATGGAAGATGCAGGTTCCTAGATTGAGGCTATGGATGATGAGATGGCTTCATTGGAGAAAAACAAAACTTGGGACCTTGTACCTTTCCCTAAAGGGAGAAAATCTGTTGGCTATAAATGGGTGTTCAAGAAGAAATTTTGTACAGATGGCAGTGTTGAAAGGTACAAAGCTAGATTGGTTGCAAAGGGGTATTCACAGGTAGAGGGAATAGATTATGGTGAAATATTCTCTCTTGTTGCAAAGTTGATATCCATTAGATTTTTGTTATCTCTTGCTACATCATATGATTTAGAGATAGAATAGATGGATGTGAAGACAACTTTCCTTCATGGTGATTTGGAGGAAGAGATTTATATGTCACAACCTAGCACTACATTGTTAAAGGTAAAGAATCCTTAGTTTGCAGATTAAAGAAATCTCTATATCGTCTGAAGCAATCTCCTAGGATGTGGTACCTTAAGTTTGATGCCTTTGTGTTATCAATTGGATTTGTAAGATTGAAATTAGATCATTGTGTTTATTTCAAAGTTGAAAATGATCGCCTTCTTATTGTTGCATTATATGTTGATGATATGTTGCTGTTTGGGAAGGGTAAGGGTATGATTTCTGATTTTAAATCTCAGTTGTCAGCACAATTTGAGATGAAAGATCTTGGGGCAAAAAGATACATCTTGGGTATGGAAATCAGTAGAGACAAGTCTAACAGAAAACTTTGGTTGAGTCAGAGTATGTGAAGTCTGTGTTGGACAGGTTCAACATGGTAGATTGTAGACCGCTATGTGTTCCTATTTTTGTGGGAACAAAGTTATCTATAGATGATTGTCCAAAATCTCCTAGTGAGGTGGAGGACATGAGTAGATTACCTTATGCTAGTGCAGTTGGTAGTCTTATGTATGCTATGGTATGTACTAGACTAGACATTGCCCAAGTAGTGGGAGTCCTGAGTCGGTTCATGGCTAACCCTGGATGGGTACATTGGGATGTAGTTAAGCGAGTATTTAGATATTTGAGGGGTACATCAAATTACTCCATATGCTACCATGGTAACTCTTCTGGATCTCCGCATTCAATTTGTATTCATGGGTTTATTGATTCAGATTGGGCAGGTGATATTAATAGCAGGAGATCCACCAATGCTTATGTGTTCACTATGTTTGGTGGTGCTATCAGTTTGATGAGTAAGTGACAACCTATGGTTTCTTTGTCCACTAAAGAAGCTGAGTACATGGCTTCTACTCATGCTTGTAAGGAAGCCATTTAGCTTAGGAGATTGTGTTCTAATGTTGGTGTTGATACAGAATAGATTACTATTTGGTGTGACAGTCAGAGCGCTATTTGCCTTGCGAAGAATCCAACTTTTCATGCCAAAACGAAGCACATTGATGTGCAGTTTCACTTTGTGAGAGATATGGTGGAAGATGGAAAGGTAAATTTGGAGAAGGTAGATACTGTGAAGAATGTTGCAGATGCATTAACAAAACCAATGGGCACTGAGAATTTTAGATGGTGTTCAGAGTCTATGGGCCTTTTGGCCTATAGCGGTTAGTTCCTGTTATGTTCATGTTGCTCTTACAAGGTGTTCAACAAGTGGGAGAATGTTAGAAATAAGGTGTCTCAACCATGGATAATTCCTGTTCTTATTATTTGTTTTGTAAAATGTATTTCTTGCAAATAATGTAATTAAGTGTGAGTGTACATGTCTAGTTGGCATGTTGATGTGTCACTCCACTTGATGTGTCGGCATCTTGAATTGTGTGTAAGGAGATCATGGCTGAAATGATTTACAAGGTAAACATTGGCCATCTGGAGATTTGAGGACAACCCCTGCACCTGAAACTGAATTTGAGCAACTGCCATCAAACTCCATACTCCACAATTGTGTTTCCTCTCCAGTGTTTCGACTACAGAATTGTGACTTTCTTCGGGAAGGATGGTATAGTTACTGAATTCACATTCTTGATATAAGATTTGAGCTTTTGGATCATCTGAGGGAAACACGGTATATTTATTTTTGGTCTCTGGCTCCAACTTGGCTTTCTTCTTTCTAACTAGAATAACTGCTTCTGACCAATCTATTTGGATTCCCCCCCATACCTTTGCAAAATTTTCTACTTAAAAACATCTTGTAACTGGTTGATATATTTGCAACTTAAATAGTTAATTTCACTCTTTTATCAGGGCATGCAGTGAGAATAGCCTAGGCATTTTTTACTTGACCCATCAATGGAACTCATTTCCCATCTATTGAGTAACATCTACCAAAGGTCCTAGTAAGAGTTGGGACTAGGGCTTTAGGAATTGAGGAGGGCATGATGTTATTTGAGGCTCCTGAATTGATTATACAGTTACTCAACTTATGACCATTAAGGAGAGGACACATAAAATGAACTGGGTTTCTTCTCAACTAGTTCAGATTCTTCACCCAAGGCGCTAGCACTAGGTTCAATTTCATCATGGGGCAGCTCAAAGGTAAAGATAGGTGAATCTATGATTACAAGTTCATTCTCAGCTAAATGTTGTTTACTGGAGGACTCTTGAACTTGATCACCCTTAACATTTTTTATCATCTTATCTAATTCTTTGGGGTTTAGCCTTAAATATTCAACAGGTGAGATTTGGATAGCAGAGGACTTACAAAAATCTATAATATCAAAAGAGGAAGACACAAACCTATCTTTTTGAAAAATTTTAACTTCTAACATTTTTCAATTTGACAAAGTTCTTACCACTTGGTCTTTACCTTTTGCGGAAAAGTTTGAAGAAGTTTCTTCAGCCGATAACTTTAGGCTTATCTGGTTCTGAGTAAGAACCACATAGGAAGGATCTTCAAGAGTGACCAATATTTCACCACCCCTCTCAGGGTCAGACTCATATGCAAGGAAGAATGTGCCAGAGTCGCCAGGTCTCTCCATATCCCTTATTTCTTCCCTTATTTCTCCAAGTGTATATTTGGTATTTTCCATCTAGATATGCCTCATCATATCGAGATAATTTTCACCATCATGATCTGTGGTAAGATGGAAGGTACACATGGTACTCTTTCCTAGAGATGCTTCAAGAGAAATTCTTGGATGAGTAGGAGGAAGTTGAAGTTTCTTTCCATAATTTGGTTGATTGAATTGTCTTCCACCAATGTCATGATAAGGTTGTTGAGAGGCACCACCTGTTTTGGGAAGTTGTCTTTTTTAGGGCAATCACATTGTTTACCAATCTTTGAACTACTACACCAAAAGATGATGATGTAGAGGGTTGTGAATTTGAGCTTTGTCTATCTTTCTCCCACTTTCCAGTGGTTATTAAATCATCTTCTAGCTTAATTGCTTGTGTTTGAGCGCCATTCAGATCTGCTGGCCTACTTCTCAAATGAAAATTGATGTCAAGAGGCATAGCATCTAGGAAGAATCCTTTTTTATTTTTTTCTCTAAGCCTAGATGCGGTTAGGATCTTATGAACAATATTATTAAATTTGGCCACAAACTCCCTCATATGTTCATTGATTTCTTTTTTTAACTAAGTTAGTTGCACCAAAAGTGTGTGTTCGTCTTTAGTGCTTTTGAACCTATTCTCAAAAGCGGTTCTCATGGTATGCCAATTAGTTATGGACCCAACTGGAAGGTGACTAAATCAATCCGTTGCACTTTATAATAGACTTTGCATGAAAATTCAGACAACCACGTCTTCATGTTGCACCGCTAGGATACCAATCACCACATTGAAAGCTGTCAAGTGTTCTTCCACAAAAATTTTACTATCACCAGTAAACTTGGGAAGGACATCCCCGGTTCCCTTTAGCAAGGCATTATGGATTTCCAAGTTTAAAGGGCCTATTGTAGCACCCTAGGGTTGAGGTTGAGCCATGGGATTGATTAAAGGGGGTAGATTGATATTTAGGGGAGTTGGATTTACATTTGAAGGTGCAGGGGTTCCAAATAGCACTAAGGCTTGATATGATGGTGACCTTGTGATTTTAAGAGGTGGAGGAGATCTATTTCTAGATTTTTAGGGAGTGTTAGGTTAAGAGAACCAATAAGTCATTGGAGAGCTTCCAAATCAAGGTCCACTAAACCTTGTTTTGCTTAAGACCTTGTAAACCTCCTAGACTCTAGTATTTAGATTCTGAATTATCTCCTTGCAGGTACACAGGCCACTCTTTCCACAACTATTTCTTCTTGGCCTATTGGTATTCCCCTCAAAATTTATCCAAACTCATCTTGTTCTAAAACCCTAAGCACGTGTTGATATTGTTGATTGTTCAATCTGCATTACCAGGCTAAAGAATTCAAATCCGATATTAGGTCTTCCTAAGTATCTTGGAACCCTAAATTAGGTTGTAGCACTGGAAACACATCATTATGTGGTAAAACCATGACTTCTCATTATAATAAAATTTCAAGCACAAAGTCAATTGAATGTTCAACTCCCTAGCAGAGTTGCCAAAAATTTGTTGGTTAACAGATTTGTCTCCTCTTTTTATATTAGTTTCGAAATGACTCTATCACCTTATTTTGGAAACAAAGGATTAATCAATAGTTCGGTAAGTGTACCATGATCACTTCCCTTTGAATTTTTGATAAGGTATAGCTCCCTTAATATGATCTTCAATGAATCAACTAATCTAACAAAGACATGCACTTTTAACCAAAAAGTACGTAAGGACACTCAAATCATTCTTAGATGAAGAGTGTAATCAAGATTCAAAAGAACATATCATAAATGCAAAAAAACACAATTATCTACAATAGATGGTCTCATAATACTTCAACAATTGAATAAAATAAACTTATAATTGATAAATATACACTCATTCTAAAATAGCAAAGATCAACACATGGAATGAAATAAAATACTCTCACAAGAATATCCATTCAATGAACTCAAACACACATTCAAATTCCTTCTGTATATTTCATTAAACTACCATCGCATCATAAACAAAAAGAGAAACTTTGAGTTTTAGAACTCTACAAATATCCTACTCGAAAATGGAACTCAAAACAGTAAATTACCCCTTTTTTAGACTTTTTTGAACCCCTAATTAGATTTTCCTAAGCTAGATATAGTCTTTTGGCATAACCAGAGAGGTCTCCCTAAAAACCTGACCTCTCAGCACACAATTATACAACTAAAACATTGTTTTTAGGACACGTGTCCCCAATATCCAACTTAAAATAGGAAAAGATAACTAAATATCTAAATCAAATTCTTGCTCAGCAGCTTGATCTTCCTCCACTATGGCACCACATGTTGATTTCCAGTCTTTGTACGGATTCACAAGCTCCTGGATAGGTAGAACATTGGGGCTCTTTAGATTAAAGAGCTGCATTTTCTAGGCTTCTTTTTCCCACTTTAACTTCACTACCTTGTCCAAGTGTTTAGGAAGCTAATCAACACAGAGGTACAACATAGACTTGGTTCGCGTCGCCTTGTGAAGTATACTAGTGTCAGTTTGCCCTCTATCTTGATTGATTCCATAGTCATTTCAAATTCTCTCACCACAACATCCATGTCTTGCTCCACTTTTCCATCATGCCATAAATACATGGCATTGATAGCCTTGACGTCACTCACTAGGATTTCTCGTAACTCCTTCACCTCTACCTTCAATCCTTTAGCCTCTGCTATAGCTTCTCGAAACACAGAGTTCTACCAACCAATGTTCTATTTTAGGGAAAAAAGAATGCATTCATCTACCATTTTCAAAGGCCTTTCTACTAAGAACTTTGGTGTCCCATACTTCGTAATCTCCTGGATTTGGTTGAGCACAATAGTCCATTTCGATTCATCAACCTCCCACATTCAAATTTGAGTCTATAGTTCCCCAAGTAATGCCTCCACATCATCGAACACTACTAGAGATTCTTGAATGAACTTGCTTCCATCTTTTATTATTTCATTAATCCAATCAATTATAGTAGTTGCTAGTGCCTTACCCCATTGAATTTGGTTCAACAACTTTTTTCTTTGGGGAGAAGTGGGATCAAATGTTTGGGGTGCTTGGGCTAAGGGCGTCGATATATTGTGCCATGACTCTAATTATTTTCTTCAGTTCCTTCTTGTCCCTATTGTCCTTCCACAAACATGTTAACATTCATTTTGTGGATTCTTTGAAGATGTTATTATCCGCCTCTTGGTTCATGACTCCTAAGTCAACCTTCTAAATTTCAAAATCTTCAACTATTGGATATTGTCCTTCATCCTTGGGTTTATACATAGCAACCTCAGTAGACCATCACCCAGTCTTTGAGTCTGCAAATACCCTTGCAGTAGTTTCCATCTTTTTCACCTTAGGAGTCTTTTTTGTGTACTTGCTTACCATATCCTTAATGGGAATTGAAATCGGTACCAAGTTGTGTTTCTTATTCGCCGATGTAGTCAACCATTTCGATGTAGCATCAGATGTTGTCAACCATTTTGATGTAGCATCAGATGTAGTCTTCTCTTTAGGGGGCTTCATAGGAGTGGTTATGATCTTCAAGGTTGAATCATCTAGTTCAAAGAGATCCGTGTTCAGTTGTTCTTCATCTAAAACCTAAGAGTCTGGATTCTACTCTTTCTCTTTGTCCAAATCCACATAAATTGGTCCTTCATCAGCCATCTTGTTATGCTTCTAGGACCTGGTTCTAGGTCTGGTTGTCTGAGGTATAAAAAGGGGAGGAGCAGGTTCAATAGTATGTTTGCAATGGGTGGATTTCTTACCTTTCTTTTCCACTTTACTTGCATCATCAACGGGAACAGAGGTATTAGAAACATGAATAGGAGAAGACAAAGGGATCTTTCTAGATCTATCTAATTGATCTTTCTATAATTGCATTCCTCTTTTCCGCCTTAACCATTTTTCAGTGAGTTTGATTACACTCAGAGTTATTTGTTGTATATTATCTTCTTCTTCTTGAGTCTAGTCAATTACAAGCTTTGGTGGCTCAGATGATTTTTCATATCCTAGTTCAACAATGTCAGAACCATCATCTTCTATCCTCTCAACATTCATTTTCATTTGGAAAAAGACAATTTGAGATAATTGAAGCCTATTGTGTTCTCTGCTTGCAACCTCTACTTCAATAAGGCAATCTTCCTAAAAGTCTTCAAGATGCGGCATTGGTAGGATCTAAGCTTTTAACCCCAAGGTTTGTCTAGCAGGACCTTTATTATCAAACCCTTTCCTTTCAAAATAATACTTGAAACCAAAACTACACAAGTCGCAACATATACTGATTGCATCTACCATTGACTTGCATGAGAATCAACCCAACTTGACAGGGAAACCATCTTCCCATTTCTCATTAGGAAGGAACCCTTTTACAATTGTAGAGAGTTGCCTATGAATTTTCACAAAGACAAAGCAATCAAAAGAGTAGCTGGTTAATGTCACAGGTTCATCTTTGAAACCTCTGACCCGGATGTATATGAAACATGGGTACTAGATGTAAAAACTCCCATACATTTGTACCAATTTTTGGACCTCTTCTATCATTCTTTTATTTGATAGCCCAGACAATTCAAAGCATAGACTTCTCATGAACACATCATGCACTTGCCTATAATTTTCCAATGGCTTGTTCTTCTGTGGCATGGGGTAATATTCAACCATGGAGATATCCTCGACCCAAGGTTCATGTGGAATTTTTGTCAGTCCTTTACTACATGCAAGACAATACATAAGGTATGAAGACATAAAGAAATCATTCCCATTTAATTGAGACATTTCGAGTTGTTCTCTCATTGAATCAGCAATCAATTCACCCCAATCTAAAAACTCTTAACCTTCCAAAATAATCTGAATATAAAAATACATCCATTGGGAAAATAGGTGAGCTTCCGATGAACCCTTAACACTATGCAGTAACACCATAATATCATGAACATAGGGTTTCATATGATCTTTTTTAAGGTGTTTGGGTAACTGAGAACCTCCTTTTTGGAGATTATGTAACCAGCTCCTAGCTATAATAGTTCGGTGTTTATCTACCTCTTTGTTAATTTTAACAATTGACTAGGCAGGAGAGAACTTAGAGAAATTAGGATTAGGAATTCTAAGTGTAGAGACTATGATTTCCCTATTAGCGAAGAGTAGAACTTCACCATCTTTCTTTCTTATGCATCAAGGTCTACTATCATACCCATTTATACATTCCTAAATCAATTAAGGACATAAAACAACTGGGGGAAAGGTGATGACCTCTAGTAACTACTATTCATAACTTCTATGATAAAAGTTTTCTCGATTTGGTTTACCATCCATTCTTTGAGCTCTTCTAAATCAACCTCTTTCAGATTGGCGTCACTTATTATAGGCCCCTCACACTCTAGGATAGAGACATTTCCAAACAAATGAAACACAGACTTTATGTTGTTGCAACCTCTATTCTAGACAAATTGAATCCTATTAAATCTTTCAACTTAAAACTTCAAAACATAAACAAAGAAGGCTACCGGAGCTCACCTTTCAGATGTAGACACTTTGAACAATTTCTTGTACCCAATTGATTTTACCTCCGCCATTTTGCCTTAGAAATGCAACCATTTGCAATTATTCTACTAAAGCTCTCTTTAAATAAACAATGCAAATGAAATCATGGGCCTTAATTACAATCTCATCCGCATGGGGAAAAGATTTCAATTTGACATTCACATGACGAGGTTAATTAATACCCATTACACCATTCACAATACCTTACCAAGTTATGATTGCCTCAATCTTGCCAACTCACCTTCCTTGCACCATCTCATTAAATACAGAGCCTTTTTCGGGATCCTCAACTTTAAATGATTGTTGTAAACCTTCTCCTCATGATGCTAAGAGAACCACCTTGAACCTGAATGAACCTTGTTCAATAAGGTTCTCAAAAGTTCATTATGGTTCATGCCTTTCCATCTGCTCCCGAGTTGCGAGTCTATTTTTTTGCATGCCGGAAGGAATATGCTTGACAAACTACTCACAGAATATTCTTCCAGGCTATGAAGAATTATAGTGAACTCTCTTGAACTCTCTTGAACTAAGTTCAGAGTGGTTCGCTAGGGTACAAGATGCATTTCTTTTATTTTCACCTATCTTTGAAAAATGATCTGCTTTATCTACACACAACTTTAAGTGGTAGGTCAGCCTTAATATTTCTGTGAACTTCCTTGAACTTCACCAAACCTTTTGGAACCTTTTTGAACATATTTCGAAGTGGTTCAAGCTGGTTCATAGCATTCATAAGTACAATGGAACTTGATTTTTTCTTAAGTACCAAAGCACTTAGACCTAATTGGACACAACTGACTCCCAGGACGTATCAAAAGATTGACAAATAAAGACAAGACAACTAAAAGAAAAACCAAAGATTGATTTGGCATTCATGAAAGGGCTACTAATAGAAAGAATTTTTCAGGATGAAAACATGGTGACTCCAAAGTAGGGGATAACACTCATGTTAACTTATTAAAATTACCTTCAATTTATTTATGCAAGTGTGTTATTTTCCCTTACATAAAATCATGAACTTGACATTGAAACCCTCTAGGGTTTTATCTACTCAATGCACTATCATTGCTAGAATTTTATCATGGGTGTCTTTTCCCCCATACCAAACCAAGATCAATCCCTACATGTCACCAAGTTTTCTAATTATACCTCTTTTATGGTTTATCATAATGGCTTGGTTGTCATTTTAGTTATATATCCATTTGATCCATGTCGAAAGATCAATTCATGTAATGCTCTACCTTGTGAGTGCATATTGGACTTCTCCATCTTAGAACAACCTTTCTTATAAGTATCTATGGATCTCCTCCATGTGCCTCTCTTGCTTCATCTTTCCTAGGGGAGTTTAGTAATGACAATACATGTTCCACCTTTATACATAATTTTGCCAGTCCTTCTCCACCTTTTGTTCTTGGGATATAAATCATGTATTTAATGAGAAGTATAGTGTTATTTATTTTTCTTTTCATGATATGGGTGATGATTCTCTAATTCATGTTTACGATGTGCATTCTTTCAATATACTTTGATGAACTCATTAGTGGGAATGAAGTTATAGATTTACATGTTGAATTATTTTAACCTCGTATTATAGTCATATACAACACATGATGATACTTTCATGCATGTATTTGGAAATACTTTAATTTATCAAGCTAAAACAATGGTTTGGTTCACCTTATACTTATTATACATCATTCCATGCTTCATTATTTTCCTTTACATATTCTTTTATTTGTGGCTCTTGAATAGGTGGTTCAAATGGATATCATTCTTTACATTCTAGTAGCCCTTGCTTAGGGGATCTTATAGTTTTTTATATACAACATAATGATATAGCTTTCTTTGATGTTTATAGATTCTTTTATGTTTTTTACATAATATATTTTTTAATTATGTTTGGAGCACCATCTTAAACATCTTCTATTGAGTAGACTCATGACTTAGACATGAATAAGGATAAAGTACAACTGGATAATCTTCTGCATTTATTACATTCTATATGTAAGGATAATGTAACACTAGTTGATGATAAATATTTTCCATCCTCCATCACTATTACACATGATATATGGGTACGTTCATGGACATGGGAGCCAAAAAAGAGATGTAACCAGTTTTTCTTTCAAATGATGAAACTTGAACTTCAATGAATGATTCAAGATGCCTACACTTTAAAATTAAAAATATTTTAAGAATAATAATTGTAGACTTTTGAATCTATTTTCTATAATTACAAAAAAAATTGAAAATGGTGAATTTTAATTCATTCAAATGTAGTTACATTTCTAAGAGGTACACCTAATTTTTTAATGAAACATACTAGATAGGTTTGCATGCTTGCATCCTTTTTTAAAGATTTATCAAGTATCTTCAAAATCCTTTAATGGAAATTTAGATAACATCATGCAGTTTATATCTTATATTTGTTTATATTCTTTTTAGATAGTTTAGTGAGGATTTGGTAAACATCTTGTCCATTATGGGACATTATAATTTGAATTATGGGGATACGACTCTACTTATCACTCTACATGTTGAGATATTGGCGTATTTCTTGTTTAACTTGTAGGAGCATTGATCCACTCCACTTGTGGGAATAACATTGTCCATCTATTCTCTCCCCTATGGGTATATTATAGTTCACTTCATCTTATGCTTGCAATCACTCCAACTCCTTCACCAATAGGGGTAGCATCCTTCACCTCTCACTTAACTTTCAGAATCACCAACTTCTTCACATGTGTACCACTTCACTTATTTCACTATGGTGATATCTCTCTCTATACCTACTATAATTTTACATTATATTATGCATGTAACTACTGCAAATCATTTTCTTATAGTGATGTCATCTTCCACCTACCTCATGCTTTGCCTTTTTTCATGTCAAATAGTTCTTCACATATCTACCACTTAATTCTATTCACCTTCAAGGTTACCACTCTCCAAAATTGATCTTCTCGTGAGGATACCTTTTGACCTCTAGCATACCCAAATGGTACTAGGATATCATTTAGGTAAACTTGAACTTGGATCTCCATTGTGATCACCATGTGGCTTAAACATTTAACCACAACCAAGTTTTTTATTATTCATCCAAGTGGATAGATCTTGAAAAGCTAATCATAAAGTATTTAGCCTATAATTATAGCAAAAATTTGTAGAAATATATTTCTTGACGTGTATAAAATGAAAGTCTAGTTTGTGAACATTTTTTCATATTTGAATGAGGATAAAGTTTATACTAAATATACCATACATACGTGTTTGCAATATATAAAGACACTAGTAAAACTAAATACAGATTAAAGCCTTAGCTTATTTAAATTATAGAAAAATGCATGCTTAAAAAGATAACTACCTTAACATTATAAAGGTGTTCTCATAAAATCTTTTGATAAAGTGTAATTTTGATGAAGTAGAAGGTCAACATTGCTAAGTTTTGTCTTCAAATTTTGATTTTCAGTCTTCTCTGCAAGTCCAATCTCTAGAATTGGAAATTTGAGTGAACTCTAAAGTCATAGGAGTGGTATAGTAATGTAATCACATTATAGCATGATCACACAACATAAAAATGAAGACTATATAAGAACCATGAAACTATACATTGTTGAAGTATGAGTCACATAACTTTTTTTTTTACTGTAATTTTCTTAGATAAACATAATTTCATCATATATTTTATTGGTTTCTAGGTCCCTCATCATCAATTGACAAATTGTTCTTCTCCTTACTTTTCTTGCTTTTTGTCTCTGTTGATTAAAAATTAAATTTGTCAATTTCATCTTATAGTTTTGAATAATTGAGCGCATAAAAATTTAAAGTGTCAAATACCTTATTAATTAGAAGCAAAGAGGTAGAAACATAGGAATGAATGAAATTAACATAGGAATGAATGAAATTACATTGTACAAATAAGAAAAATATTTACTATCTTATGCAATTTATTTCAAATAAATTGGCCATTTAAATAAAATCTTGAATAATGTATTGAAATCTTAAAAGTGTAAAAAGGAAAGGATTATTCTAGATCAACTTTTAACGTAATTTCAATTTCAATTTTAAATGATACATTAAATGAGCATATATCAAATGAACAAGCTTTGCCAAATTATATAGAGACTAAAACAAAATGTTAATTACGTAGTAGTTGCATGAGTATGCAAATAAAGAGAAAATATGTCATTTAGGTAGTAAGTGCCAAGTATAAGTGATTAAATTTGTATAATTAATTTACTTTTTTTTAATTGGAAGTGCAAATTGTGATACATTTCTTGTTGTAAAGAAGAAAATACATACCTTGTTTTTTCCCCTTCACTATGCTCATTTTGACAAGGTTATTCTTAGTACATAATGATAGTGTATAATTGGTACATATTATAGCACAAAAGTTGAGGAATATCTTAATCTCTATTTGATTCCATTGTATGCATCCATAGGGATACATTGATTCTCAACTTATCCATTTATTATCTTGAGTATAATCTTGTGCAAAATTAATCCAATCCAATTTTATAGGGATAAAAGTGATCTTTGAACTTTAAAATTCAAAATTTAAACTTCATGTTGTTATTGAATGCATCAAACTTATCATTATTAAAAAATCTATAAACGTGTGTGCTAGGTTTTGTAGTTAAATGCAAATCCTAATTCATTTCAAAGGGATATGAATATCCCTCTCAAAGTTCTTATCCACATTACATCATCACATAAGGAGATTATTCTATAAAATTAAATAATTTGTATCATAACTCTAAGCAACATATTGCATGACTTTCTATTATGTTTCATCATTGTTCTATGCTATTGACTTTGCAACAAGGGTTCGACTAAAGGACATCCATATCCTAGGACTATTGAATGATGTGCATTAACACTTAACCCTTTTTAAAAACATATTACGAATATCAAGGCACAAAATTTCTCAATGAAAGCTTTCCTAAATCATTTTTTAATGCATACTATAGATTCCACATACAAGATTTAGATTCATGGGTGTAGTGATATATTTCATAATTATGAAAGTGAAATAGAAAACAACATTTTTATTGATTGAACCTAAAACCATTGTCTAATATATTTTAATTTTACGACATATTAAGAAACCTTAAGTGATGACATTTATCATAGTCAAAATCTATATCAAACCTAAATTTATATTCCTTTATTTTCATTTTTTTATTTTTAATATTTATTTCAATACAATTCCTAAGCACAACTCATAATTTAAGGTTTATTATATTTGTGTCACCATATTTATTTTTAAGTGTATTATTTTTTCCTAGAACACGTGTTATGAGATTGTATTTTGTGCTTCTTTTATGGAACTTACTCTCATTGATCAATCAATTTCATCAAGAAAATATGTTATATGCAAGCCATAAATAGAATCTTCTCACAAAACAATGGGTTCATATTTGATTGTTTTATAAAATATTTTAGTAATAGAGTTGTCTCATATTTTAGTCTATATGATTATCTCATTTCCCATTGAATTATGACTCTTTAGTATCCACACCAAATGTCAAAACATAAATTATAAATTTGCATATAATAATATTTTTAAGCCTATAAATAATTGTAAAAATATGAGACCCTAAAAAATCAATTTGCACCTATAACCAAGTTCCTATTAAATATATCACAACAATTTTATTTGGCCCTTGCACTTTTGTTTTAATTTACAGTTGACTTGTGTTATTAATTAGGTAATAATTAATTTAGCATTTTCAAGGTTGGAACTAAGTGGTTCTTTTGAAGCTGACATGTTAGCGTATAGGTTTACCCTACATAATAATTGATGATATCAATTTTCCACAATCCATCATGCTTCTTGTTGTTTCTAGATCGACAAATAAATACAAACACAATCAAATTCAGAAATAACAATGTGAAACATAATAATTTTAATGATAAAAGGATTAGTAAACATTGATGGGAATTAAATATGAACAAGATAACATGTTGGAAGTTTTATAGGTGCCCTATAGACACAAGAAGGCCACTCAACTATATTATACAAGGACCTTAGGGGTATGAAAATATTATGGGCACAAAATACTAAACATTACCAATGTGAATGATGAACAAGTTATAACTCGGGATTGCATAGTAGATAGTAGAACCTCAAATGAAACAACATGCATGTAATCTAGTTGTAACACATGTATGTTGTCCAGTTATTGCACAAAGACACAGAAGTAAGATTCAAAATACTTGGGAGCTTGACTAACCTATCTAATTACATTTCATGTCTCATGATTTCTATGCAAACCTAAACTATATATATATATATATATATATATATATATATATATATATATATATATAATATATATATATCTGGGTGTGTGTGTGTGTACACAATCTAGTTGAATACATGGGAGCTAGAGTGACCTACCTAATTACATTTCATGTCTTGTGATTTTTTTGCAAACTAAACTATATATTCACTAGGTATTTGATGTCTATAATTTATTATGTCTCTGAGTCTCAAGTATCACAATAGACCTCAAATGTTAATACACCCTACTCTATTTGCATGCTCTTATTGCCACTCTTATAATTCTAAGTTTGAATGCATTCTGATTAGAGAAGTTGTGATGCAATAAAAATTGAGGGGTCTTATCAAACTACCCAATCTTGCAACTTCAACAAATCATCCAATCCATTATATAGAAACAAAATCTGAAAAATATTTTTATTGTAACTCTCATATGCACATTCATATAACAAAATACTTAAAAAATATATTGAGAATTTCAACAAGAGACAAGTTCGGAAATTTTACAAGAGTTCTAGGTATACCATGCCTCAAATCTTCAAACCCTCTTTCCTTCAACTTTGTTGGTTACACTCCTCTTTGGAAATCTGATTTCTATCTTCATCCTACAACTCTCATGATTGTCTTAAACACCACTAACACACCTAAAAGTTCATTCTTATCTTTCCTCTATTCTTCTCCTCTTAGAAAGCTAATTGCCTACACTCTTCCTCATTCAATTCTCTGAATCAACCCGCACGTTCTCTCTACAACCTTGCTGACGTTGATTGCTTCCTTTTGACATCATCAAATGCTACATTTTATAGATATTGGAACCATTGGGAGGCATCACAAAGAGGCACATAGATTTGTCATTTTGCCTTATGTTCAATTGTCTTTTGAAATTCCTCATCAATGCATCCAAAAATGGCACCCAAGATTTCTAAACTATATCAAATGAGTTGTTGTAAATGCCTTTCAAAAGT
>BSBK01001013.1:1897500-1899245 GCA_027943335.1 Chamaecyparis obtusa
TAGGGTAGAGAACATTTGATAGGTAGTGTAAAGACTTGAGATAGTGGGAACAATATGGTCTTTAAACACCATCCACTAGGAATTTCATAGGTTTGTTATTATTTTTGATCCATTAAAGTTTTCATCTACATCCTCAGGTGCTTGAGAGGGTTTCTCTACTAATGTATTTAGTTCGCATTCTTTTAGTGCTAGCATCATTTTGATTTTCCAGGAAACAAAAATTGTTGCCCCGTCAAGGTGATCCTCAGGTCTAACTCCATTTGAACCATTTTGTAATATGTCTTTTCTTTGGTTTAGTAATCTGATTAATTATTCTTCACCTTAGCTCTGATACCGTGTTAGTGTAATCAGATTTGAGAAAAATAGAAATTTAATTTTTTTATCTTTTAATACAAAGAAAAATATTGTTGAATATTATCTTTATTTTTCACAAATAATATTGATGCAAATATATCGCTTTTAATGCTCTGAATATGGTGATAACTTTTATGTAGGGAATCAACAATGTTGATAAAAATCAAAACTACTTCTAATCTATTTTGTAGCCAAATATAAAATGCAAGAGTAAGGGCAGAATATACCAAAGTCAAAGTATACGTCAAAAATCTGAGAGCAATCCTCAACCCTTTGTGATCTGCAAACTTATCAAATATCAGAATATAATCTTGATAATTGGTGTATATATATATATATATATATATATATATATATATATATATAGTCGATTCTATGATACTTGTTGAATGCTCTTAATACAAATATGTTGTCAAAGAACAATTGTCAAGTTGATCTGTTTATAGTTCTTTGTTGTGATGATCTTGAACTATTAATGATTTGCTAATATAGATAAGTGTCACTTCTTCAATCGACAACCTATAAGTAATCAAATGGCAGATTATACAAATGAAACATATATCAATATTGTTTAGTGTGCATGGAGATGTATCATCTTGTACTTGCACTATATATATTTATGTGTGTTCTTAGATCGTGCATCTCAAGAGCATATATAGAATGATGAGGAGGCATGCCTTCCAACAAGCGTGCCGCCTCACAATGGGTCACAACTTTTCATCAGTGATAACCAATGTGTCAAGGCTCGATAACTATTGTTATATATATATATAATATATATATAGACACACAACACACACACACACATGATAATTGAATTGGTCTCATAGTTTACTCAATTTCTTGGTTTCATATGTCATGCATGAGTATACATGTATGTATAGATGATAGTACTCATCATGATTGTATAGTGCCATGCTCATGAATAAATGAATACATGTATGTATGGGTGTATGTGCATGTATCTAATGTCAGATATACATTCAAATATACACATACATATATGTTATTGAATTTTGCAAGCATGCTATAGGTCATGATGACTACTGTCATCAATATATCCAAGCATTTGTGCATCATGCAACATGTTAAGCTATATCCTTAACATGTTGAAGTAGTTAGTTGAATGAAAGTAATTATGGATGGATGTTTACTTGATTGACTCAACAAATCTGGGCCACTAGCCTCTTGCTGATTGTAAGTGTGCCTAGTGTGGTAAGCCAATGATTTAAAGAACTTAACTTCTATTGATATATAATCTTTAGTTTGCATCCATTAGATGGGATTGAAGAGGGGATAGTGATATGAAAACCATTCGAGTGTTCCTTAGAAGCTTGCACTAGATGGGTGGAGTCATTGGCGAGATTGCATCTAGTAGAGTCCAAGTCCAA
>BSBK01001014.1:0-135000 GCA_027943335.1 Chamaecyparis obtusa
TTTGATGAAATGGACCTTGAAGATGAAAAGAAAGAACAAGAATTAGCCCTGGTCTCACAAGAAGACATCAGGACTAATTGGATCATTGATAGTGGTTATTCACACCACATGATAGGAGACAAAGAGAGAGTTGTACATCTAAATGGATATAAAGGTGGCATGGTTAGGTTTGGACTTTGGAGATAAAACTCCTAAACCTATCATTGGTTGAGGAGCTATCACCTTGGATGGAAATAAGATCACTAATGATGTTCTTTATGTTGATGGTTTGTAGCATAACCTACTAAGTGTTGGATAGTTGCTTGAAAAAGGATATTAGTTGGAATTCAAACACAATAAGTGCATCATAAATAACAAAGGAGATATGATTGTTAGGAATGAGAACACTGAGGGCGGGGGGAGTTGAATCAATGTTCTCTATATCTTATTCTTTTTACTTTACTCTTGAAACTTAACTTGATTTCTTAAGTAATAAATAAACCTCAATGTAAACAAGATAAAAAAAATCACAACACATAACACCAATATTATTACAGTGATGCCCAAATAGGTAAAAACCCCAGTGGGAATTGACACCCACTAATAACTACACTAGTGTTTAATGATGCTTGTTAGAAGATTTGTAAACCTATTAGGAGTTATTCTTTACAATGCTTTTAGCATAGTGACCTAGTCAATGGTTGAACCCTATTTGGATTCTTTTATAATAATCCTATTAGGTGTGGGGATACACTATCCTAGAGCTCACTACTCAAGTGGTGAAGGCTACAACCTTATGATCTTAGATACACACTATATCTACCAGGTGAACTATTGTTGTGACACTGCTTGTCTAATTAGTTCCTTTTTTGCGTTGATGCTTTAGCCCCTTGTAAAGCTCTAACTCATTCTATCTATAATTTTCATGTCTCTACTCTACTTATGCCCACTCTATATTCACTTTCATACTTTATTACAAAGGACCATATTGTATTTATATGTCCTAACAAAAAAATTAACTAGGTCAACCTACAAATAATTACATACAATTCTTCCAATTGAATTGGCTCAATAGTGTTTACAAACAAAGATATTAACATGTCTATAAATTAATTACAATAGGTTCATAGCCATTAAAAAATAATTATATAAGCGCTAATCAAAATGAAAATAGTCAGCTCCATATTCTGTCCTTTTCTGCCACTTACTATCTATGTTACTTCAACTGACTATAACTTCCTCATACTAAATCATATCATCATGCACTCTTAGAATTAGCATGAATACATACTTAGAATCTTAACTTCTAGGGAACATGACATAAGTCTATCATACACACATGTACTAATGCTCTAATCACCTAGTGCTCTTTTAACTGTACAGTCTTCCATACTTAGCCATATTTAGATCTTGTGATAATATGTGCCAACTCCAAAACACTATATGACTTTTTTGATATAATGAAAACACTATATATAGTCATATAAAATAGTATAGTAAACTTTCCAACAATCTCCCCTTTTTCATTAATGGCAACAAAGGAATATGGTGAAGTTACTAACTGTATCCTTATAAAAAAATCTCTAACTTGTATCTCCCTTATACTCTGTACTCTAACTTATTATTTACATCATATATAAAGAATCTATATTCTATATACAATACTCCCCCTTTGAAATTAATGACAAAGGTACTAAAAAATGGTGTATCTACAATGACTTACAATATTTGGACATCAAGATATGCTATCTGCAAGTTTTGGATCTCTTGTTTCCAAAATGCTATCAGTGTATTGACAGTCTATAGATGGGAACATAAGGAATATGTTAGCTTCTCCTATCTTTTACAAGTTTGTACTTAGACCTTGATCATATGTAACCATAGTGGCACCAATCTCCTTGATGTTCTGGTTAAGTACATGTAGTGATGGTGCAAGAGCATTCTTGAGCTGTATTTTTCTTTCCATTATCTTGGACATTTCCTTCTCAACCTTTTCTATTTTTTCTATCTTCTCCTAGTACACATTGTTAGACATGTTCACATCAATGGAGGGATCTTCTACTGATTTCCTTATTTTGTCTATCATTGTTTCTTCTTCTTGAAGTTTCTTTAGTGATCAGTAGTTATCTTATCCTAGTTCATACAATCAGCTATGATCTTCCTTCCCTTAGCTTCAAACTCCTTTAAGGATGCTTCTGATTTTCTTTCTCCATAGCAAGGGACACTAATCTTAATCAGGTCTTCTTCTCCCCAAGAGTCCAAGCTAGTAGATTTTGGTGTCAAACTTGAAAACAATGATGTTGAAGGTATGGGAGTGATAGGAGTGTTGTTCATCACTTCCATCTTTATCTTTATAGGAATTTCAACAAATGGCTCATCTGTTGGTTCATTGTCTTTCCCTTTCTCCTCTTCTACTTTTTCTTTTTCTTTTTCTATCTCTTTTTCTATCTCCTTTTCTTCTTCTTCACCTATTAGATCCTCTATTAACACTTCTTCTTGTAGCTTAGGTGAATTGCCACCACATAGAATTTCAACCTCTTGTGTGCTCACAAAGGATTCCTCAAATTTATCCAAGTCTTTATCTATGGCTTCCATTGCTATCTCTACATTATTTATGATGATTGTATCATCTTTTGGTGTCTTAGATATGGGTGCAGACTTCACTGCCTCTATAGGTATTGTTACTTTGGGAACTTGGTGACCTATTATTGGTACATTGGTAGTCTCTAACTCCTTGGCTTCCTTAGAGGGAACTTGAGTTGTGGGTGCAGTAGGTGGGGTACATGTGCCTATCCAAAAAAAATTTCTCAAAAGATTTCTTAGTTTCTTTAGCCATCAACCCATAGTTCTTATCCCTTATGTGCAGAGTTCTTGACTTAGTTCTTACGTGTGGATTGACAGATCTAACAATAATGTTTTCTCTTCTAGGGAAAATAAAGGGAGGCTTTCATCTAGAATCTTTTCTCTTATTCTTAGATCCTCCTCAATAGCCTATCTTTTTAAGAATTCCAAGATGTTCCACACAATATCCAAAATTATTGTCTTCAATTCTAAGACTATCTTCTTGAGCTTGAGCATGTGTTTAATTATCATTCCATGAATTTATAATTTATCAATCTCATAGTATTTCTCATAGAATTTCCCTATTTGATCAATTTTTCCTTCCTCAATATCCTTATTTTCAACACTTGAAGACTAGGTCTGAAACCTACCTAGTCTTTGAGTGTCCTTTTTCTGACTTCTAGTTATCTGCATGGATGGGTGGCTTGCCCTAGTCTCCTTCTTCCTCTTGGTCATTATCTTATACTCAGGAGGTGATGTTAGATCAATTGTATCTTTGGGTACTGGAGGGATAACATTTTTTTTACCTTGTTTATCCTTTGGATATTAGTCTTCTTAATCTTAACTTTCTTCATTTTAGGATCATCAGTTTTAGCTTCCACTATGGATGTGTTCTCAATCTCCAAGGCTATCTTTGCTTCTCTTTCTTTGTCAAGATCTTCCTATGTTACACCATGAATTATGAGTATCTTAGATGTAATCTTAGAGGCTTTCCTCTTATTTGTTGCACTGTTTAGAACTACATCAACTTCCCTTGTATTTTTTTCATAAGTTCCCCATCTAGGTTCATTAGGATCCTTAGGTGCTGATAGTAATACTTGTGCATATGCTTCCAAGATTGGTTTGTCTACCTCATAACCAAGTGGATGGATCCACTTTGTTCTAGGCTCAACTACTTCCATACATGTTATATTAGTTTCAACCATAAAACAAATGTTGTCCTTGTATTTCTCAACAATATTTTTTGTTATCCTATACCTCATCTGCATTTTGATCCTAAATGTCTTCAATGTGCTCTTAGCAGATGCCTTAAGAGATATTTGAGGCATATAGGCATACTTTTGTCAAAGTACAAATCTAAGACCTTTCTAGGTATATGAAAGTACATGTAAATGATTAGAGACCCAAACCTAAATATTTTGGTCTTATCATGCTGATGGCTCTAATGTTATCAATCAATTATGTGCACAAGATCTCACACAGATTGAACTCTCTATTTTCTCTAACAAATCTTATTGTTGCAAGAATAGTGGTTGCAAACACACTATTCACCCTGTTAGTGTGATGAAACCTATAACCTAGTATCATAGACATCAATTTGATATCTTTCTCTTCAATAGGCTCAATTGTCATACTACACCTATCACTTTTGGACTTACATGCCTATTCAACTAATTTCCTCACATCCTTTCCCATTGGAAGAATGGTGCCTATCTTAGAGAGGCCTATCATTTCATGAATGAGTTGTCTTGTGATTCTACATAGCACTTCACCTATCCAGAATAGGTCATCATGAATCCTACTTAGTAATATCTTGATCCAATCAGATTCATAAAACTCATATGTCATAGCATACTCAACAATGGGATGGTTTTCCAAATGTGTGAAATCATCTCAAAATGTTTTGTCTAGTTTCATCATGGACTCAAGGTGTGACCTTATCCTATCAAGTCTAATTGGTTCCTTCTTATAGTATATATACACATGAATTTATTCAACATGCATGACACCCATAGGGGTTTTTGAAAATGCACCATCTAGGTCATCTAAGGTGGACTTAAAAATTTTCCTTTTAAAAACATATGTCTTCTTTTTTGCAACATCAAATACAATAGGTTTAGCCATGAGTTACTTGGTTAACACTTCAAAATGATTTTCAAAGACTTTTGAATCATCATGTTGGACTAGGGCTTTGCAACTAATAAATCACACTTCTTCACTGGTAAATAGAGATCCAACACTTCACAATCCAAGAGCTAGGGCTTCATTGGTCTCCAATTTCTCTATCTCAAATGCAATGAGTGATATGTAAGTCTTTGTATATGGTGCAGGAGAACCCTTAACAAACTAACTATTTCTGCTACCTTTTGGGATACTTTGGTGGTCCTAGTAGTCTAGAGGACTTTTCAAATAAAAGGTTTTATATTGGACCATATTTGTAAACATTAAAGGAACTTGATACTAAAGCTTTTGTTCTAGTCTCTAAACCCAAGGAAAACATAAGGTCCGATCAAAATGAACCTATAGCAAAGGAAGCTAAGGAACTACTTGAAAAATATAGATATGTCATTGTTAATGACCTGCCCAGAAGCCTCCCTCCCCTAAGAGATATCATTCATCAAATAGACCTAATACGAGGTTCTTCTTTACCTAACAAGGCCCCATAGAAGATGACACCATTGTAGCATTCAAAGATTGCAAAATAGGTTTAGTGAACTATTGGAAAGAGGACTTATTCAGAAAAGTCTCAGTCCATGTGTTGTGCCATCAATCTTGGCACCTAAAAAGGATGGAAAATGGAGGCTATGTATTGATAGTAGAGCCCTAAACAAGATCATCATAAGATATAGATTCTGCATGCCCAGAATTGAGGATTTATTAGATCAACTTGGAGGTGCTTGCTACTTTACCAAGATAGATGTAAAGTCTGGATACCATCAGATTGAGATCAAACCAGGAAATGAAGGGAAGATAGAATTCAAGACTACCGAAGGTTTTTTTTAATGGTTAGTAATGCCTTTTGGGTTAAGCAATGCCCCTAGTACTTTTATGAGGGTTATGAATGAGATATTCATTAATTTATTGGAAATTTTTTTGTTATTTACATACTAATATTTAGTCATATCAAGGAGGAGAATCTTGATCATGTGGAACATGTACTAAGAAGACTTCATCAGGACAAGTTGGTGATCAACTTGGAAAAGTGCATGTTTATGAAAAAGGAACTTGTGTT
Source organism: Chamaecyparis obtusa (assembly GCA_027943335.1). Lineage (NCBI taxonomy): Eukaryota > Viridiplantae > Streptophyta > Pinopsida > Cupressales > Cupressaceae > Chamaecyparis > Chamaecyparis obtusa. The sequence goes on from BSBK01001014.1 coordinate 5,774, forward strand.
CCTAGGATTTGTGATCTCACAAGTTACCCTCAAGATGGACCCTAAGAAGGTAGAAGAAATCATCAATTGGCCTCAACCAAAGAACCAAGGTGATGTAAGAAGCTTACATGGACTTGCCACCTTCTATAGAAAGTTTATCAAAAACTTCAGTCATGTGTGTGCACCAATGCTTGACACCATTAAAGGAGGAAGGAAGAATAAGTTTCCTTGGACAAAGGAAGAAAATGATGCATTTCAATACTTGAAAAATAGATTTCCCCAATACCCTATCTTGGTTCTACTTGATTTCAACAAGGTCTTCACTATGGAGATAGATGCAAGTAACTTAGCCATAGGTGCAATCCTAAGTTAGGAATGTAAGCCAGTTGCCTTCTTCTCCGAGACACTAAATGAGGCCAAAAGAAAGTACTCAACCTATGACTTAGAACTCTATGGCATGGTCCAAACCCTCAAGAAATGGAGGAAGTATCTAATCCCAAAAGAATCTATGGTATACACTGACAATCATGCATTAAGCTTTCTCAATTCACATGAAAAGCTATTTGTCAAACATCTTAAATGGGTGGAATAGTTGTAGGCATACACCTTCAACATCAAGAACAAGAAGGGTGTAGCAAACAAAGTTACAGATGCCCTTAGAAAGAGGTTTGGTGATGCAGGAGCATCCTGGGTGTAAGAGCAATCTCGCATCACCCAAAAATATTTTTGTTTTCTTTTCAATAAGGGCTATCTTGTGTAGAGCTGTTATTTATGGAAACTTGCTATTTTTAGTAAGTTGGTCATATGATCTCAGAATGTTTTGATTTCACAGTTGGAGATTCATCTTAGTCATTTTAGCCTACTAGTTGAGTTTCATTGCCACATCATCATTATTGGTGAAGTTATTGAGTTTTTTGGGTACAAAATCTTGTAGGTCAATTGTGAAGGCCTTAGAGGCTCTAGATCATGATCGACCCCTAGCTGACTGGCACTAGCACATGTTAGGCACTGTAGATCTCATCATGGCATTTCCAAAAAATGGTTGCAATAGAAAAATGGAATTATGGTTAAAAATTTATGGCCTCCAGAAGTTGGGTTACCTAAAATCATATTTTGTATTTCTTTAGAGCCGACCCTATTGTAATAATTGTGAAAAATAAATAATTTTAAGTTTAGTCGGCCTTAAGGGCTAAATTTTTGGAACCTTCTCGAGCGGTGAAAATTGCCTATATAAAGAAGGCCTGTAGTGTTGTCTAGGGTCGTTCGGGGTAGTTCGAGATAGTTTTGGGTAGTGGATCTGGGTATTGATTCAAGGCTTTGTCCTATATAATATTGTAAGGGAATGCCCATGTGGCTTTGCATATTGTAATTTTGAAATTTTGTAATTCCACATTTGTGGAGATATTAAGAAGTCAATTTTCTATGCTTGCATATTGTTGTTGTATCTCTATTTATGTTATGTGTTTGTGGTATTAAGGGGAGCACCCTTCATCAAGTGGTATCAAAGTAGTAGTTCTTGAGCATATGTTAGTACCTGCAAAAAATTTCATGGCTTCATGTCCTTTCCTTTGGTCTCTGTAGTATTTTTCATGCCTCTTGCCTTAAACCCTTACAAATTTCAAAAACTAGCCATTGTGTGGAAAATACCCTAAGTCTACCCAGGCCCTATTCTATTTTTAAGTTACCTTTTTGGGCCACTTAAAAATCCTAATTCACACATGCTTTATATTATTGGTCGGTCCCTATTTAATGTTTTCCTAAGTCTTTGCCCTCGGCGGCCTTCAATATTTCCTAAGTCTACGTACCCGACTAAATGATTTTTCCTAAGTCCTACCTTTTAATATTTCCTATGTTTCATTCTTAATATTTCCTGGGCCCGGTCTTCTGATAGCATCTTGATCCAATAGTTGTCATGTTTTTGTGAAGGATGTGTCAGAGGTATACAAAGTCATGACGGCCATTGATTTTCCTTTATGACATGACATTTCAAACTGTGGGTCCAAGGTGACATGTTGGCACAGTTGGTAGTTTTTGATTGGTCATGAAATGCTGAGTGGGATCTTGTCAATGGAACCTATAGTGAAGCCTTTTTAATCTACGGTCAGCTCATGATCTTAAGGAATATCCTTCCCCTTTGAGATCATGCACCATCCATTGATTTTGAATCTTTCTTGGACCTATCAATGGGACCTGGTTGTTGGCATTTATGTTAGTGGGACTTGACATCTACAGAAGATCTATGGTTGGCGTAAGTTCTCATGGAAGTTTTTAGAGCCATGAGATCTTATGCCAGCCATCAATTCAACTTTTCTTAGATGGCTGACAAGGGTGGGTCCTTTGATAGGTGGTCCTAACATGTGGTGTTTTGATTGGCTAAGTAGGAGGGTGACTTGGACTTGTCAGTGGGCCCAAATCTTTCAAAGGGGCCAATAGTGTGGCAGGATCTATGGCTCTCACATGATCGCATGGAATATTTTCTAGCCATGTGATCATGAGATGACCATTCAATTAAAGGCATATACTTTGTGGGTCCTATGTACTACATAGAGCTGATGTGTGTGATTTTCATTGGCAGAAGGGATAACGATGCCATGGGCCCATTGCCAGGTGTTGCAGAGCTATTTTATTTTGATCAGTTAGCATGTTTGTGACTGGGATGGTGTTAGTGGGGCTAGTTTATCCAAGGAGGGTAAAGCACTATAGGATCTTGTGGTTGTTACTATACCACAAGGGTAAGACGCATGCTAGATAAGTCAGTGCTTTAGCGATAGCCATCGATTCATTGTTGGCTATGTGCTTCATGGTGGTGGTCTCGGTGTCAGATAGAATTGATTGGAAATTTCTCATTGGTCTAGGTGTGTTGAGTTGGACTTGTCAGTGGGTCCACTAGTCTCAGGGGAGTTAATACACTATAGAATCTAATGATTGTTGTGATATCATTGATCAGAGATGCACATGCTTTATGCCAACGCTTTTGCGATGACCGTCTGATGTGAAGACAAGGAAAATTTTGTGATGTGTTCCTAGTGTCTGATAGAGATGATGTGGGGGCTTTTTAGTGGTCCATGTGTTGCTGACTATGTTGTGTCGGTGGGGCCTCTAGTTTGTAAAGAGGTTAAGGTGTTGCGTGATCTCTTAGCTATCGTTATACTACAAGGGTAAGTTGCACAATGGATAAGTTAGCAGTGTAGCAATAGCCGTCAATCTTCACTAAAGATGAAAAGCCTACTCAGTGGGTCCTTTCTACCAGTTGTCACTGACATGCTATTTTCTTATTTGTCAGGTTGTTGTCTAGGTGGCGGCTAACTATTCTAGGTCCTGTAGTTATTTTAAAAGATAAATGGAGATCTCACCTACCATCTGATCTACTGGGAAAAGGAAAAGACCTATGGTTGCAATTAAAATTTTTTGACGTGACCATTGCAGTTTGAATTTGAATTTTTGAATGGGGTTTCTAGTGATAGAAAGGACTGGTTTTTATGTTTTCTCTGGCTAGATTTGATTTGGTTGGTGGTGCCGGTGGTTGCAGTGTGGTCCAAGTTGCCATGATCAAATTGTAGAGGTGTTTTCATGCCATGTAGGAATGGTTTTTCTTACTCAAGGCATGTTGTAGGGGGCTAAAAGGACTGATTGACATAGAATTCCATGATTTTTAGTACTTTCTCATAGATCTATCATAAGTGTAAATCTTTCTCAGGCATGGCTGACTAGTTTTCATCCCCTATAATAAATTGTGACTGTTCCTAGTTGGCAGGGTGGTTGAAAACCTAATTTTTCCCTAAATGATCCTTTGCATGTTGCAGTCCTTATTCCTATAAAAGGATTTTCTTGATCATTTACAGGGGTCTAATCTAGGTTGGTTCCAAGGGTTATGATTTTGGTTGGTTCCAGGGGGTTGTAGCAGGTTGTATCACATTGTATGAGATTGCATAGAATCTCCTTGTAATCTTTTGCAGGTTATTGAAGTGGTTTTATCTCTTTTCTACTTTGAACATGTACATGAATCATCATACTTAATATAAGTATTTCAAGCTTTCAAGTCTCTCCTTTGTGTCAATCTTGTGAATTTTAGATTTTCTGATCCATTGCATAGGATTACCTTTGTATGTGTTCTAGTCTTTAGTTCTTGATCTAGGATCAAGTGAAATATACTTTGGATAGGGCATAGATTCATCTTGATTTATCTATAGAAGGATACTATAAGTAGTGGATGGGCTGGAATGTTTATATTTATGGCTGTGAGTCTTTGACAGTAGTTGGTTCATGTTTCATTATTTGTATTTGAGATCTGCCCAATGGATAATGGCACTGATTAGGGATTAGTATATTCAGTTGAGTTTAATGCTTGATTGGCTCTTTTTTACTTCTTTCCATCTTCATATATCAACACCTTTTCAATTTTTAATTATTGTTTGGTTGATAGTAGTAATGTTCCATCATAGCAATGGAGATTCAATGAATGGTTGGTTACCATTTAGTACTTTCTTGCTATGATCTACTTTGTTCAATCTAGTTTAAAGTCCTAAAATTTTATAAGTTACTAGATTAGGTACACTCACCTTGGTTTTTAAGAGCCAGAAGTGAAGAGGGTAGTCTTGTCCCTATAGTTGGTCCAGTTGTCTTACAGAGCTCTCATACTTGGAACTAACCACTCCTAACATTAGTCTCAAGGCATATTGGCAGCCCTAGTTGGCATAAGTGTTTTCAAACACCAACAAGATGGCAACTCTACTGGGGAGGAAGGAAAAGATAGCAAGCCTCCTTGCTTGGCTAGATCATCCCAGAGTCTTGATTAAAGATCATATAGTCAAAAGTACAAAACACATTTTTAAAATCTTCTCACTGCGTGTTGAGTGGTGACTCTGAGTTCTTTGTTTGATCAATCCAGTTCCTGATAAATAGTGAGGCCTGGTGAAGTTTTGGTTGATTGGAAGAAGAATAAAGAAAAGTGATATATTTTTCTCTAAAAGGAGGTGGTGACTCTACAAAAGTAAAGAACCTGATGGAGCTACATGGTGAGCTCTAGATCTATCCTACTCCTAGTCAACAAATTAGTTTCTACTACTGAATTCCTAGGTATTTTTCAAAGATCTAAAATGTTTCCTTATTAAGTGATCAAGCACTAAGAAAATGAATAAGGTGTGAGTAGAGGTTTTCATACTTCAAAGTTTCAGTTATATTTTTGCAAAATTTTATGGAAGTATTGCATTAAGTTATAATGGGTAAGCTTGAGGAGGAGCTTGCATTATTAGACCAAGGCATCCAGAGGGATTGCATAAAATTGGTAAGATTAAAGGTGGGAAGTAGAAGGGAACTATCAATACCTTTTTTTTATGCAAAGTTTTGTGAAGCATATGATCAGCTTCCGGGGGGTATTGAGTTTCTAGAATTTTTGTTCATTGGCTTATTTTTGGAGCTTTATTTTCCTGAATCAACCCATTGGCTAGCCTTTTTGTATGAAGAATGTTATGTGCATCTTGGGGATTGGATACTTAATTATGTTGATCTTGATCTTGAAGATACATTTGGGGTTGTGTCTAATAGTACTACTATTGAGGATGATGGAACCTATGAAGGAGATGTGTCAAGTGATGACACTCTTTCTTATAATCATGACAGTGATGCTCTTTCTTAGTATGGGGAGGAAGATTTGAGCAGTCAGCAAGAGGATGAAGAATATATAAGTGAAGATGTTACTAATGATTGCCTATTAGAGGAGGGTGGTCTTGAGGAAAATTGTTCACTTCATAGTGAACAAATTTTAGATATCTTGGCTTGTGAATATTTTAGATATTCAGGGAGGGATGACTCTGAGTTCTTACATCCAACACACATTGATTTTGACTGAGAGCATGAGTCAGTAGTGTTTGACTTTGACATGTGTACCTCTAATTCTTTTGTTTCCCCAACAATAATAGATGGCATTTGAGTATAGTATGATATAACAGATGATGTAGTCATCAGTGTTTGTTCATCTTCAAGTAATGCAGATATCCTTGAAATGGTGTTGAATATTGATTGGGAAAGTTGTATAGATTTTGAGTCTTGTTCTAATTCTAAATCTTTTTTTAAGCCATGGAAGGATGGCTGATCAATTACTCAAATTTCACATGTTTATGATGTGTGTATTGATGTTATTCCTCCCATCCACTAGTAATTTTTGGGTTTGTCAAATGCTAATAGGATACAATAGGTGCATATGCTTGATGACCCATGTATATTTCAATTCCCCTCATGTGGTGACTTTGCACAAGAAGAGGTAGAAGGACATGATAGTGTCTTTTCCTATCATAAAAATTGTAGTGATGAACAAGTTTCTTGTTCATATCCTTTTCCTTCTTTTGATAAATATGATACTGATGATGACAATGTTGAAGACTTTGTCTGCAATAATTGGGACATAAGATCTTTTAATACATGTGATTATGCAAATCAGTTGTCCCCCTATCACAATGTTTATGAGGAAGACCTTCACTTGGTTTATGGTCAAGTTAGTGAAGACATTATGGAGGAACCAGGTTGCTTAGTGGCTGAGGCAATATGTGAAAGTGAATCTAAGGATCCAAGTCCTTCTTGGCTAGGTATTTCTATGGTAATGCATGATAATCAACATACTTTATTTTTTGAAGCATTACTAGATGAGTCTTTCATTTTTTCTAGTCATCAAGAAGAAGTGAATGATGTTCCTTACTTCTTAGAATATGAGTATATGAATGTAACTATTATGATTGGAAAAACATGGGTAGTGATCAATACAACTTTATTCTTCAGCCCGTGGTTATTCACATATGTTGGCAACAAGGTGATTAGGATAATTTCAGGTGGTTGGCCATATATGTAGATGAAAATTAGATTTTTGATTTAGGAGGGTCGCTGGTTTTCTCTTGGTGGCCTGGGGTCACCAAGTAAAGTTGTAAATTTCTATAAAAATTTTTTTACATATCTTTTCCTTCTAGTTGTGTATTTCCCTTCCTATTTCTCTAGTTTGGTTGCCAGTTTTTGAGGTCCCTATTTTTGTCCAGTAGGTGGTCTACTCTCCTAGAGATCTAAATTCTTATTGAGCCTACAAGAGCCACACATCCCTAGATAGAGCCACTATTAGTACCTACAAAAAATTTCATGGCTTCATGTCCTTTCCTTTGGTCTCTACAGTATTTTTCATGCCTCTGCCCTTAAACCCTTTCAAATTTCAAAAACTAGCCATTGTGTGAAAAAAACCCTAAGTCTACCCAGGCCCTATTCTATTTTTAAGTTACCTTTTTGGGCCACTTAAAAATCCTAATTCACACGTGCTTTATATTATTGGTCGGTCCCTATTTAATTTTTTCCTAAGTCTTTACTCCTAGCGGCCTTCAATATTTCCTAAGTCTACATGCCCGACTAAATGATTTTCCCTAAGTCCTACCTTTTAATATTTCCTATGTTTTGGCCTTAATATTTCCCAGGCCTAGTCTTCTGACAGCATCTTGATCCAAAGGATGTGTTAGAAGTATGTGAAGTCATGACAGCCATTGATTTTCCTTTATGACATGGTGTTTCAAACTGTGGGTCCAAGGTGACATGTTGGCACAGTCGGCAATTTCTGATTGGTCAACAAAATACTGAGTGGGATCCTATCAGTGGGACTTGTAGTAAAGCATTTTTAATCTATGGTTAGCACATGATCTTAAGGAATATTCTTCCCCTTTGAGATCATGTGCCATCTATTGATTTCAAATCTTTCTTGGACCTATCAGTGGGACTTGGTTGTTGGTGTGTCTATTAGTGAGACCTAACATTTGTAGAAGATCTATGGTTGGTGTAAGTTCTCATGGAAGTTGTCAGAGCCATGAGATCTTACACCAGCTGTCAATTCTACTTTTCTCAGATGGCTAATGAGGGTGGGTCCTCTGATAGGTGGTGCAAACATGTGGTGTTTTGATTGGCTAAGCAGGAGGGTGACTTGGACTTGTCAGTGGGCCTGAATCTTTCAAAGGGGCCGACAATGTGGTAGGATCTATGGCTGCGCATGATTGCATGGAATCTTTTCTAGCCATGTGATCATGAGACAACCATTTGATTAAAGGCTTATACTTTTTGGGTCCTATTTGCTATGTGGAGCTGATGTGTGTGATTTTCATTGGTGGAAGGGATAATGATGTAGCAGGCCTATTGCCAGGTGTTGCAGAGCTATTTTATTTTGATCAGTCGACATGTTTGTGACTGGGATGGTGTTAGTGGGACCAGTTTCTCCAAGGAGGGTAAAACACTACAAGATCTTGTGGTTGTCACTATACCGCAAGGGTAAGATGCATGCTAGATAAGTTAGTGCTTTATTGATAGCCATTGATTCACTTTTGGCTATGTGCTTCATAGCAGTGGTCCCGATGTCAGACAGAATTGATTGGCAGTTTCTCATTTATCTAGGTGTGCTGAGGTGGACTTGTCAGTGGGTCTGCTAGTCTCAAGGGAGTTAATACATTATAGGATCTAACGGTTGTCATGATACCATTTATCAGAGATGCACATGCTTTATGCCAATGCTTTTGTGATGACCGTCTGATGCAAAGACAAGGAAAATTTTGTGACATGTTCCCAGTGTCTGACAGAGATGATGTGGGGGATTTTTAGTGGTCTATGTGTTCCTAACTATGTTGTGTTAGTGGGGCCACCAGTTTGTAAAGAGGTTAAGGTGCCATGTGATCTCTTGGCTATCGTTACATTGCAAGGGTAAGTTGCATGATGGATAAGTCAGCGATGTAGTGACAACCATCGATCTTCACTAAAGATGGAAAGCCTGCTCCATGGGTCCTTTACACTATTTGTTGCTGACATTTTGTTTTCTTATTCATCAGGTTGTTGTCTAGGTGGTGGCTAACTATTCTAGGTCCCATGGTCATTTTTAAAGATAAATGTAGATCTCGCCTTTTATCCGATCTATCGAGAAAAGGAAAAGATCTACGGTTGCATTTTAAAAATTTTGGCATGACCATTGTAGTTTGAATTTGAATTTTTGAATGGGGTTTCCAATGATAGAAAGGACTAGTTTTTATGGTTTCTCTAGCTGGACCTGATTTGGTTGGTGGTGTCAGTGGTTGCAGTGTGGTCTAGGTTGCCATGATCAAATTGTAGAGGTGTTTTCATGTCGTGTAGGAATGGGTTTTCTTACTCAAGGCATACTTTAGGTGGCTAAAAGGACTGATTGACATAGAATTCCATGATTTATAGTACTTTCTCAGAGATCTATCATAAGTGCAAATATTTCTCAGGCATGGCCGACTAGTTTTCATCCCTTGTAATAAATTGTGACTATTCCTAGTTGGCAGGGTGGTTGAAACCCTAATTTTTCCCTAAATGATCTATTGCATGTTGTAGTCCTTGTTCCTATAAAAGGATTTTCTTGATCATTTAGAGGGTTCTGATCTAGGTTGGTTCCAAGGGTTCTAATTTTGGTTGGTTCTACAGAGTTGTAGTAGGTTGTATCACATTGTATGAGATTGCATAGAATCTCCTTGTAATCTTTTGTAGGTTATTGAAGTGGTTTTATCTCTTTTCTACTTTGAACATGTACATGACTCATCATACTTAATATAAGTATTTCAAGCTTTCAAGTCTCTCCTTCATGTCAATCTTGTGAATTTTGGATTTTCTGATCCATTGCATAGGGTTACCTTTGTATGTGTTCTAGTCTTTAGTTCTTGATCTAGGATCAAGTGAAATATACTTTGGATAGGGTAGAGATTCAACTTGATTTGTCTATAGAAGGATACTATAAGTAGTGGATGGGATGGAATGTTTATGTTTATGGCTGTGAGTCTTTGACAGTAGTTAGTTCATGTTTCATTGTTTGTATTTAAGATCTGCCCAATGGATAATGGCACTGATCAAGGATTAGTATATTCAGTTTAGTTTAATGCTTGATTGGCTCTTGTTTAATTCTTTCCATCTTCATATATCAACACATTTTCAAGTTTTAATTATTGTTTGGTTATAGTAGTAATGTTCCATCATAGCAATGGAGAGTCAATGAATGTTTGGTTACCATTTAGTACTTTCTTGCTATCATCTACTTTGTTCAATCCAATTTAAAGTCCTAAAATGCCATAAGTTACTGGATTAGGTACACCCACCTTGGTTTTTAAGAGCCAGAAGTGAAGAGGGCAGTCTTGTCCCTATAGTTGGTCCAATTGTCTTGCAGAGTTCTCATACTTGGAACTAACCACTCCTAACATTAATCTCAAGGCATATTGGTAGCCCTAGTTGGCATAAGCATTTTCAAACACCAACAACATGTAGACAGATCACCAAGCATGAGGTAGTTTGGATCGAGACCTTGGGTTGGGTAAAGTTTTCTTTAAGAGGATGTGAGTATGGAGAAGAGAAAGAAGAAGATGACTTTTCTGATTGGATGGATTCTTAGAATCCATATAGTAGAGAAAATTAGAGAGAGATATCAAGAAGAGACAAGAGTTGCAATACTGGATTTGAAGAAACAAGTGGTTGAATTAGAAGCAGAGATGAAAAAGAGAAGTGTGATTCAAAGAGATGATGAAAATTCTTTGGATGTAGGGAAGGTAGAAGATAAAGTGGAGTATCACACATGCAATAAAAAAGAAGAGGAACATGAAGATGAGAAGATTCATGAACATGTACCTGATGAAAGTGATTTATTAATGAAGATTGTAGAAGTTGATGAAGAGTGGAATACCTTGGTTGGAGGTTAAAGGAAGGAAGTTTTTACATGCCTTGTTGAAGACACGAAAGAAGAAATCAAAGATGAAGATATCAGTGAGGTAAATTCTTATGAATCATGGGATGCTAACTTTGAGATGGATTTGAAATATAATGATGATGGTTTTATATGAGGACCTTGCAAGTGATGTTTGGTATACAAAAGAACATTTGTATGGTATTATAGAGTTTATTACAGGTGCATTAGATCCTACAAGTTTGGAGGAGAATGAAAGTTACAAATGGACAAAGTTGATTACAGAGAAGTATTGTTAGCAGCATATACTTGTTCCAGCTAGGTGTTGGAAAAGAAGGAAAAAGGAAATATATCGGTAGCGAATACTTGTTCTAGCAAGGTGTTGGAAGAGAAGAAAAAAAAACTATTGGCAATAGCTACTTCATTTTGTGAATCCATATTCACAAAAAAATTTCTACCTTGGGTGTCTGACGTAGGAGCACCTTGCATCACAAAAATAAAAGGGGGCATGAAAAAAAAATTGGAGGAGAGAGGAAGTGATGAAAATGGAAGGAAAAAAAAAGGTTATTTCATTTACCAAGGCGCATAGGTGGGAAAGATAAATTAAAAATTTTTAAAATAATTTAAAAAATAAATCATTTCATTTATCGAGGTGTGTAGATTACATTTTAGGAATTTGTAGAAACTTTTTGCATTTAGTATTTGTAGTTAGGTAGTTGCACATTTCTATTTTCTTATTGGCCCACAAAGGCAATGTAATTTTGTAATTGGCCCACATGGTGGTGCTTAATTTTAATTGGGTGGGAATTTAATATTTGTATCAAGGTAGTTTCATTTACCTTTTATCCCACATTGGTTGTGTTGTAATATCTTGGGTGGTAAATGCCTATATAAAGAATGCATATGAGCATTCTTAAGCAAGCTCTCAATTTGTAAAAGCTCTCATGTTGTAGGATCTTGTATTGGGGAAGAAGCTCTCTCATTTCAAGCTCTTGGGTTGTAAGCTTGGAGGATGTAAGATCTCTCAAGTTGTAATGATTTTCAAGTATTAATGTATACTTTGTAAAGCATTTTATCTTCTCTTTTTCTTCATGTTGCTATGTATTTGGTTATGAATTGGTAAGGGTGGAGTGGCCCTTCATTAGTGGTATCAGAGCACCCTTCATCATTTTGTCTAGTTGAAGAGATAAAAATTCAAAGTGTGGGAATTGATTCCCTCAAACATCTATACCCTAATGATTCTAATTTTGCATAAATCTTTCAAGTTTGAACAAAGATGGTTGGAAGATAACATACTGATTTTTCTAAATATCTGATTCATAATGGACTCCTATTCAAAGGAGCTCAACTATGCATTCCAAAATGCTCAATGAGGACAAATATAATAAGGAGAAGCATTGTGGTAGCCTAGGAGGACACTTTGGCATTGACAAGATAGTAGATATGGTAAGGAGTTATTTTTGGCCAAAGATGAACAATGATGTTAAAAAGTTCATAGAGACTTGCACCATCTGGAAACAAGCTACAGGTGTGTCAACAAATTAAGGGTTATATCAACCCTTACCAATTCCTTCTAGACCATGGGAGTCAATATCAATGGATTTTGTAATGGAGTTTCCTAGAACAAAACAAGGTTTTAATAGTGTTTTTGTGATACTAGATAGGTTTAGTAAAATGGTCCATTTTGTACCATGTAAAAGCACAAATGATGCTTCTCATATTGCACATATTTTATTTAAAGAGGTAGTTAGGATCCATGGTTTTCCTCAAACAATTGTATCTGATAGGGATGTGAAGTTTCAAGGCCACTTTTGGAGGACACTCTTAAAGAAACTAGGAACTTGATGTAGGAGCATCCCAGGGTAGTTGGCTATCCTGCATGTTTGGGAGATTTGATGGAGTCATGTGGACTTATTTTAATATGTGAGGGGTTTGGTAGAGTTGGATAAACCTACTTGGGTCTTGGGTAATTGGTTTTGATGTATTTAATGGAACTTGGCATGGTCTTGGTTGCTCAGCGTGGCCTAGGAGGAGCCCGGCCTTGCTTAGGAATTTGGTGCCTATTTCAAGCTGTATAAGTAATTTTTCACAAAGAGTTAGAGGATGAAAATTTCAAGGATCGAATAGGGCCTATATTTCTACCTACAATTTGAAGCATGAGTTCTAATTCATCTAGAGATAGGAGATATCATGATTTTACTAAGACATCAATTTTGGAAATTTAATTGTTGTTGTTGGCCGACTTGTGACATTTAATTTCCGTATTTGTATTTAATTTATATTCAAGGCTGACCTATGGCTTAGATTGGTATAATTAGGGGTTGTGGGGGAAGTCTTAAGGCATCATTCATCCACCTAGGAGAAGAGGAGGTGGTTGTGGAGTGAGTTTTGAGGAGAGCTAGTAGTTGTGGCTTCGAAAACAAGGAGATTGCTTGGTGCGCTTGCGAGCACAAGTTTAGATTTTCCTTGGGGGTTCCTACCAGTGTGTGGATCTAGGCTAGCTAGGGTTTGGTTTGGATCTTGTGAGATATTGTGGAGTTTCTATTGTAATTGCATTGTATTTGGCCAAAACCTAGAAGGCCTTATAGCCAGGCATGTTGGATGAAAATATGATAATTCTATTATGAGTTTTTCCATTATGTGGATCTAAATCTTTGTATTGTTATTATATTCTATTGTGTGGTTATTTGCTAGGGGATAGGACATCTCCATTGAGGATTATCCTACCTCACATTGCATCAAGTGGTATCAGAGTGAAGGTTGTTCCTGAGTGTGTGGACAGAGCACCGAATGGGAGGCAGTTTGCACTAGGACCTTGGGTGGAGTTTATCAGAGCATAGTTGTTCCTGAGTGTGTGGATAGAGCACTGAATGTGAGGTAGTTTACATCAGGACCTTGGGTGGATTTTTTTTCAGAGTGAAGGTTGTTCCTGAGTGTGTGGATAGAACGCTAAATGTGAGGTAGTTTGCACTAGGACCTGGTTGAAGGTTGGATCTAGTTGGTGATTCATTTCAAGGGGTGTACGAAGAACTTAGAAGATGGATCTAAGAAGATTGGACCCTGAGATAATTGCAAAACTCCATGATGTGGTGGAGAAGAATATTTCAAATAATTTTTCTTGGTTGGAAGCTAGATTGACTAATCAAGTTAAGGAAAGGATGGTTGAGAGTAATCCATCTCTGGATAAATTTCATAAGAGAGTTCGAGAGATCTTGAAACCATGGAGCTGGAGTCTACCGATCAGGAAGCAATTTGTTTAGCTGGTTAAAAGACTTGTTTGAGAGAGAAGAGGGCATAAAAAGGTAGAGATGGAAGTTGGTTTTGTTGATCAATGTGTGGAGGCTGATGTGGAACCTATGGAGAAACTTGTGGATGTTTCTATGGAGCTTCCTAACCTTGTTGATGTTGTGATTGAGATTGGTTTTCATGATCAGTTGGTTGAGTCTGACATGGAAATTATGGAGCACTTAGTCATGGATAATCAGGTTGCTAAGGGTGATGATCCATATGTTGGTGATATGGATGTTGTTGATATGGATGTTGCTGGTGTGGACTCACTAGTTGTTGATGTGGTTGAGGATCTACATGATACTATAGATCTGTATGTTCCTGATGTGGACCTATTGGTGGTTGACATGGTTGAGGATTTACATGCTGCTCCTATTGTGGATTTGAGCTTACATGTTGGTGACATGGATTTCATGTTTGAGGATATTGTTGTTGTTGGTAGTGATCCACTATAGAGAATATTGGTGAGGCACTATGTTCAGTTTGTTCCTGGGAGTGAGCATGTTGATTGGATGGTTGAGATTCTAGTGGTTGACAGATGGATGTGCATTTGGATGATTTGCATGTTGGTTCTATTGTCCTAGTTGGAGTGGAAGCTTTTGGTGAAGATGAATATGGTTGTAGATATTTCATCTGGCATCAACGTATGAGGCATACTTCTTTTCGCACTTGGGGAGTCTGATGCAGGAGCATCCCAGGGTAGTTGGCTATCTTGCATGTTTGGGAGATTTGATGGAGTCGTGTGGACTTATTTTCATATGTGAGGGGTTTGGTAGAGTTGGATAAACCTACTTGGGTCTTGGGTAATTGGTTTTGATGTATTTAATGGAACTTGGCATGGTCTTGGTTGCTCAGTGTGGCCTAGGAGGAGCCTAGCCTTGCTTAGGAATTTGGTGCCTATTTCAGGCTGTATAAGTAATTTTCCACAAAGAGTTAGAGATGAAAATTTCAAGGATCGAAGAGGGCCTATATTTCTACCTACAGTTTGAAGCATGAGTTCTAATTCATTTGGAGCTAAGAGATATCATGATTTTACTAAGACATCAATTTTGGGAATTTAATTGTTGTTGTTGGCCGACTTGTGACATTTAATTTCGGTATTTGTATTTAATTTATATTTAGGGCTAACTTGTGGCTTAGATTGGTATAAGTAGGGGTTGTGGGGGAAGTCTTGAGGCATCATTCATCCACCTAGGAGAAGAGGAGGTGGTTGTGGAGCAAGTTTTGAGGAGAGCTAGTAGCTGCGGCTTGGGAAACAAGGAGATTGCTTGGTGGGCTTGCGAGCACAAGTTTAGATTTTCCTTGGGGGTTCCTCCTAGTGTGTGGATCTGGGCTAGCTAGGGTTTGGTTTGGATCTTGTGAGATCTTGTGAAGTTTCTATTGTAATTACATTGTATTTGGCTGTAACCCGGAAGGCCTTATAGCCGGGCATGTTAGATGAAAATATGATAATTCTATTATGAGTTTTTGCATTATGTGGATCTAAATCTTTGTATTGTTATTATATTCTATTGTGTGGTTATTTTCTAGGGGCTAGGACATCTCCATCGAGGATTCTCCTACCTTGCACTGCATCATAACTAATCTAACCTAAAACTCTTCCTATCACTGACAAACTGATGGGCAGATTGAGGTTGTAAATAGATCCTTAGGCAATATCCTAAGATGCCTAACTAAAAAATATGCTCAAGGTTAGGATAAACTATTTCCCCAGGAAGAGTTTAAATTCATTGACTCCATGAATAGGTCAACAAGAAAGACCCCCTTCCAAGCAGTGTATGGCCTTCATCCCAAAGAACCATTGGACCTCATAGAACTACCATCTGATTACAAAATTAGTGCTCAAGGGAAAGAATTGGTAGAGCTCATCACAAAGGTGCAGGTGTTAGGAATGAATGCTAGATGTTGGCAGTCATTCTGTAGCAGTTCTTGTTGCATTCATGACTATGATTGTCATTGATGTCAACATAGTGATCTTCTAGAGACTAGCAAAGAACTAGACAGTGTTTTGATTAGCGCACATGGGATATTGTAGTTGGAACTATGAGATTTTGATTTTATACTCTTTGATATGCTATTTTTCTATGGTTAAGAGCACAGATAGTAATTCATTAATTCATGAAAGTTATGAGCATTTTGGTAAAAGCAGTATTCAGGTAGAGTTGCTGAGTAACGGTTTGTGGAAATCAAATGATATCTCCTAATCAGGATGGAATCTAGTTTTGCAGAGTTAAAGGGAAGTTTGAGACACATTGGTGGTGATGTGGTTCATAGTGCAAAATTTGACGTCACACGAGTGAAGAGATATTGCATTTGGAAGCTGATAGTTTTGTGTAATTTTGATGTAGCCTATGGAAAATTTTATTTTGTATTTGTGTGCTGACTCATTTGTAATTATTTGAGTGTGGTATAAAGGAAGGAATTTTTTTCCTTATTTTATGGAGTTGAGATATATGAAAGAAGTGTGAGCATGGTTTGGTTGCATGTGAATGTAAGCATAAAGTGAAGAAAAGAGCCTAAGAGATTGTGAAAGAAAAATTGTGAAGGAACACATGTGAAGTTTAGAGATCTAGAATTGAGATCTGATGTAGCAGTGAGTGTGTTGGTGTTCGAAAACTCTTATGCACTAACAGGCTGCCAATATACCCTCAGATAGATTTTAGGAATGGTTAACTCCAAAATTGCTATGAGGTCTTAGGGTAACTGGACCAATTATAGGGACAAGACTGCCCTCTTCTACTTTTGGCTCTACAAAACCAAGGTGGGTGCACCTAACCTAGTATAAAATAGAATTCATACATGAAGAACTAGGTTTGAATATCAGATAAGTAGTGTGAGCAAGGCTTTCAAGGGTACTTGTTATCTATTTTGAAAGGCTCAAATCAATAAAACATTAAGAGTTTAATCTAGCATAAAATCAAAACAAAAACAAGGAAACTCTAAGCTAGCCACCTCAGATTGAGCCAGAAACAGGTGCACCCAAGCACTGTTTGATTTGCTCTGATAAGGGGGATGTGGGTGTGCTCTCTAAGAACTTGGAGCATACTATAATGAGTTCTAAGATGGATTGAAATCTATGAAAACCCCAAAATGGCACAAAAATAGGTATAGAACACCTGATTTTCCCCTAAGGCCTCAAGGATCCAAAAATGCTTTAATGAAGATTAAGCTACATGATGAGGAATCTAAGATTGATTTTAGACCAAATAGAGATGTGGTATGATGCTATGCTATGCAAAACAATAAGAAAAGCTATGTTAATCCATTATTACTAAGCTATGATGAGCTAAAAATGCTTGAAAGTAAACTAAATTAGAATGATTTGCTAAGATCTAACATGAAAATGGCATCATAACAGTGCATGAGAATGAAAGTAAGCTAATTGATTTTTCTCTTGAAAGCAGGGTTATTTATAGGATTTGGGAAGAAGAATGAGTGGACATGATTGAAATCCTTAAGAGAGGCCAAGATTCACTCAAAGGGGAGCACATGGATTGTGCTAGTTTAGGGATCACCTCCTTGTGACAAGTGTCACAAGGGCATTGGATTGAAAGATGGGAGGAATGTGCACAATTTGGGAAATGTGCCTAAGGTCAAAGGGTGTAAGAAAGGGGTGAGGGGCTTCTTAAATGCACCATAAGTGCATGTAAGAGGGATAAGGAGGCCTTAAATGCCTTCAATGCATTTCAAAAAGGGAAGCCCTCTTTGTTGACTTTGGGCTAAGCTTAAGAGTTGGCTAACCTTGTTTAGGGAATGTGACAAGGTTAAGGGAGGAATAGGATTAGGATTAGGGGATTTTAAGATTAGGATGGGTGAAGAGGTTAGGTTGAGAAGTTTCTAGAAGAGTCTAGAGTTTTCCTTGGTTTAGGGAGAATGAATAAATGTTTATTCATTCCAAAGGCTTTTGGTTTTGGGAATATTTATTAAAATATATTTAATAAATATGAAAATTAAATATTTAATCTTAATTAAATATTTTGAGTTGAGATTAGGGTTAGAAAGGATGGGATTAGCGTTTAATTAAAATTAAAGAAGGATTAGAAGATTTTGGAAGAGGTTAGTGGTCTAAAGGAAATTGGCCAAGTTTTGGGCAAAAAATAAATAAATTATTTATTTTGGGATTTTTGGTCAATTTATTAATTAAAATAATTAATAAATAAGGAGATAATGTTTAAATAAGATTTAAACATTTTTGGGAGGGATTCCTTAATTAAATGTTTTTAATTAAGAAAAAGGGATTTAATGACATAAAAATAAATAAATTAATTAAATAATTAATTAATTAATAGATGATGATGTCATCGGGGATTTTTCAAAAATAAAAATACTTTATTTTCTAAAGGATTTTTAGGTGTCTACATTTTTCCCCTCTTTGATGCGATGCCACAAGTGGCATGGCTTCAAAGACAAGAAAATAAGATGCCCAAGGCTAGAACTTGGAGGAATAAGGGATTGTGCCCCCTCGAGAAAATAACACAAGGAATAAACATTGTGGAATTTTCTCAGAAGGAAACAAAGAAGGAACGACTGAGGAAGAAGGGGATATAAATGACCAAGCTTCCAAGAGCAAAAATGGGCGAATGCAAGATGAGATGGAATGCAAAATGTAGGATGTAGCTATATGAGGATGCAAGATTAATCGATATGATGCAGGATGCAGGGGAGATAGGGAAGCTCCAAGTGCAAATGTGGAGAGCACAACCTAGTTTAATATAGCAATGCTAGAGACCTACCAAGGATACTGGGATCATGAGGCCTTGTCACCAGTGTTGCATAGGAACAATGCTAAAAAGACACGCAGGGTTGCCCCAACATCAGACATGAGCCCAAGAGGAAGCATGGTGGAAACGATGCTGAAGAAACCACAAAAACACAACTGACTCATAGGAAGAAGCAAAAGATCAAAAGACCTTGCCCCAGATTATCCTCATTCACAGCACACCATGATATAAAGGATCATGGTGACGTTGAGTAGAGAACAATGAGAAGCTGTAAAAGATTAACAAGACCCAAAGGACAAAATCCAAGGTCAAAATGATAACTCCAAAAAGACATCCTTTGCCAAGGAAAGAGATGTGATCTGATTGATTTGATTAATGGTGGGAAGATTGGTCTGAACATGTGGAAGGATACATCGACATGGACCTAGTGTGCTTGGTGGAAGATTAGGTCAGACAGGAAGGATACAACTGAGGGGACCCGTGATTAGGCTTAGGTCAGACAAAATAGAAGCATACATCTGTGTGGACCCAATGCTGATGGGGAGAATGTTGTGTTGCTAATTGGAAAATGATGAAGTTCAAAGATGGTCATGATGATCAAGGATAGTTGACAATTGATGTTGCTAAAGTGCAAGGTTGGATAGGACAAGATTTTTGATCAAATACTATTGTAGGACTGACGAGGATATGTAGAACAAGACAATGACAAGGGATGTCAGACACAAAGGATGGGACCTAAAGACACATATGTACAAATGAGCTTAGGTGGAGACACGAATAATGCTATGGTACAAGACTCAGGATTAGGATGCACAAAGAACCTGGGGATGAAGCTAAAAACTCCAAAGATATGCAAGATGATGCCCCAGTTGGGCTGGAAGGCCAAGATGGACTGGTGATGGATGATGTGTTCTGAAATGACATAGATTTGGGAAGGACACATCCCAATGATGATGATTGGATTGAGATCAAGGCTTGCTACTAGACTAAGGATGTGATTGGATCGGTTGGCTTGATCTTGGATGTTGGATAGCTAGAGGATGTGGAGAGGATTGGAAGATGTTGGAAGATTACTAGCAATAGTTGGATATGGATGGATGGCATTGGATTGCAATGAGGTTAGCCTATAGCTAGATACCAAAGACAAGGGAAGATACCAGGTGATGGAAAGATGGAAGAAATGCTTAGGATGAGGATGATGGAACTGCTAGGAGATTTGGATTGGAGGAAGATTTGGATTTGGATGGAGGAACTGCTTAGGAGACTTGGATGACAAATTTTCTTGAGGATTGGATAGGGGAATGCTTGGGGAGATTGGATGGTAGATTTGCTTGAGGATTGGATAGGGGAATGCTTGGGGAGATTGGATGGCAGATTTTCTTGAGGATTGAAAGATGGATGCTGGAGGAACTGCTGAGGAATCTAGATAGAGAAAAGCTCAAGGATTGGATGGTGGATTTGGTTGAGGATTTGGGAGATGGAAGATTTTGGATGAAAGATAGTCTCCAAGGAATATGTCACCAAGGAATAAGATGCCTCTTGCTTAGGATAGTTCATTCATTCAGAGGTAGTAAGATGGGGTATGATTCAACAGAAGATATGCCAATAAGAGGATGAGGATGGTAGATGGAAGATATGATGAATGGATTGGATAGAGGATATGCAGCTGAAAGGTGTGATGGATGCCAAGAAAGTGCCCAAAAGCATGTATACCTAGTAGTCTTTTTTTTTTTCATCAAGATCCAAAGGAGGATGAAGGAAGTGAGAGACAAAAGGGATGGAGGAGATGTTGGATAAGAGGTGATAGAAGGGAATGGCCCCCAACTACAGAAAGGAATTGGGGGGGAGCCTATGCATGATGCCTGTTTGCCAGGTTTTCACCATGGTACTTGTCCAAGATGCTTGAATTGCCAAGTTTTCACCATAGGATGAATGTTTTTCTCTTTTTCTTTTCTTTTCTTTTTTTTTTTACTTTTCTCTTGATTTTTTCCAATTTTTATGGATTTTTTGATTTTTTGCTAACTTTGTGCTGATCTTTCACTGATATGCTAATTGATTTCTAACTTGTTGTTGATTCTCTTGATTTGGTACTACCTTCTAATTTGATGTTGACTTTCTGATTTTACTGACCTGCTGATTTCTCTGATTTGTCGCTGACTTTCTTCACTGATCTTCTGATTTGCTTAGATGTTGGTACAACTTTGTTAGGATGGAGGAATTATGCAAAGGCATGGATGAGATGGGGGAGATGGGAAACATGGTGGTATAAAGTGTTTGGATGAAAAGATGGAAAGTGATCGTGATAGGAGGATGTTGTCAGGACCAAAATTGGCACATGTTGTGAAAAAGGGGGCTGAAGTTGATGGGATGCAAAAGACAAATGTGGAAATGATGGAGGATTTGTGCTAGGAGATCTTGTAACATAGGGATCCAAGATGGATTTAGGAGATGGAGGAGAAGACTGAGTAGCTGGGGGTTTAGCAACTTTGGATGCCAGTGTGGATACTTCTGTTAGATGCATTACATCTTTTTGCTTTGGGATCCACATCATCTTTGTTTTAGCTTTGGTGGGCCTTTGTGGCCATTGGTATGCATAGGATTTTTCATTTTCATTACTGGGCCTTTGTGGCCATGTAGTGGATTTTTCTTGTGCTTGGCTAGGCCTTTGTGGCCATTGGGATACACTGGATTGCTTGATTGGATTTTGCTTTGGTTGACCATGTCGTTTAGACAGGACATGGGAATCTTTGGGTTTTTGTGGATATTTCCCTTTATTCATATTGGATATGGCATCCAAATTGCAAGGAGTATTGAAAGGAATATGAGGAGTTGTATGGGATGGTGAAAATGTGGATGAAGAGATGAATGGAGATTGGTAGATAGGAGATATGGACATGTGCCTTTGTTGATCTTGCCTAGGGATTTTTGGATTTTGGATGAAGGACTGAGTAGGATAAGATGGTGGATGATATTTTGGGATGTAGGGTCCCAAAATGGATTGGGTATATAGAGGATATGTGCTGGAAGATTTTGGGACATAGGGACCCAAAATGGATTTGGAGGATGAAGGAGGAATGTGATAGGTTGTCTTTGGTTGTAATGATGGAGGAGGAGGAATGGTGTTGTATGCTTTGGAAGATGTGATGGTGGGTTTGGAAGGATGCTTGAATTTAGCTTTAGTTGTACCAACATTTCTGGAGGAAGTGCCTTCTTCTGATGTGTGACCAATTCCACATAACTTTGGATGTTTCTTGTCTTGGATAGGCTCCAGATTTCCTTGTTCATGGATGCCTAGGCCTTTGCCTTTATAATTCCATTTCTTGAGCATTTTATCCAAACAAGGATATTTCTGACTTGGGGAATATGATAAACATCTAGTTTCTGGTTCCCTGATGGAAGATATGAAACTAATTTCTTCTGCTTCAAGTGGACTGCCTTTGAAAAATGTAAGTGATCCAAGAGGATAGAGTGATGGTTGTGGGATAGTTTGGATTGGAAGATCCTTAAGAGGAGAGGATAGGATGGTGGGATTTTCACTAGGATTGGGAGATGGTAATAGATCTTCAGTTGGAGAAACTGGGATGATAGGATCTTGGATTGGAAGAATTGGGATTGTAGGATTTTGGATTGGGGGTGATGGAAGTAATAGAACATGTGATGGGGGAACTGAAGGGATTGGATCTTGATTTTCTTCTGTGAGTATTTCAACATGCTTTTGGGAAAGATCTTGACATGGTAGGATTTGTGTGGATAGAGTGTTGGGGGATGCATGGATGGACTCTTCAGATGGTATGGATGAAAGGATGGGAGATTCTGTAGTTGTGATGTCTGGAAGAAGGAAGAACTTTTCAGATGGTATGGATGAAATGATGGAAGGTTTTGTAGTTGTGATGGTAGGAAGAGGGGTGAATTCATGAGGCTCATTAGATATTCTTTGGATAATGCTAGGAGGAGGTGATGTTGGTGGGGATGGGATGGAGACCTCAGATGGAAGGGACTCAATGATGCTAGGAGATGGAAGAGGATCAATGAGTGGGATGTATGGAAGATAGATAATAGATGGGAGCAATGGATGGGCCTCATTAGTGATGGCCTCACATGAAGGTTTGAGATGGTTTGGCTCTTCAACTTTAGGAGTGGGATTTGTTGTTGGCTTCCTTGTGAAACTCCTTGGAGACTTTAGGATTGGAGGAGGTGAGGGATTAGAATGTGTAGAAGATGGAGAGCTAGGATAGTTCTCATATGAAGATGGGGTGGAAGATTGTGAACTTTCTTGAGGGGATGACAGTGTAGATGAGGAGTTGGAGGATGGTGGGTTGGGAGAAAGGATTGGAAGACTTGGTTTTTGGTTTTGAGAATGATTTGGAGGATAAGTAGATGGAGGATTCGAATAAAGGATGGGAAGACTAGAATTTTGGATTTGGGGGTGATTTGGAGGATGAGTGGATGGAGGTTTTAGATAAGGGAAGTAGCGAGATGTGTTTCTATGGGATGATGGTGATTGGGATATGACCATAGCAAGAGATGGAGGTATGAAGGATGCATATGTAGGATGTGTAGGTTTAAGATAGGGATAAGGTGTGGATGGATAAGATAATCGATTTGCCTTGCCAAGGACATGAAAGGGAGTGCTAGTGGATAAGTGTGAAGGCATGATAGGATATTTTGGAGGAATGATTGGATGCTGGGGGATGTTTGGAGCAAACTTGCTAAGATTTTCAAAATATGCATCATGATCTACAAGGCTTTCATCATCTTTGGGATAGGATGGATTGAGGGGAGAGACATAATAACCAAACTCATCATAATAGTTTTGAGACATGCTGACTTGTGGATGAGTCAGATAGGAATGAAGGATGAAGATGGATTGGAAGACTAAGACTCAGATTGGGATGACTGACAGGATCAGACTAGGATTGGATTTGGCTTAAGATTGGAAGAAAACTAACTTTAGAGGAAGACAGACAAGGGGATGGGGGATGACCAAGATGACTCTACTAACCTAAGATATGAGGAAAGGATGACAAGACTGGATTGAATATGACTGGAAGACCATGTTTTGAGATTCTGAAAGCTTTGGACATTTTCTAGATTTTGGAAGGATTTGGACTGACATGGCTATTTTGAGTATCTTTGAACCAAGTTGTAGATCAGTTTGATGTTTTCCAATGGCAAAGGATAGATTTCAACAAAGATTTTTGAAAAAGCAATCTCCGCAAGGGACAAAGCAACCTTGTGGGATACAAGCAAGATGACTGACTCTGATAAAGCTTCTGAAAGTGTATGTTCCAACAATGTTTTCATGAAGTTTTGACTATCAAGCACTTCAAGCAGATCTACCTAAGGAAGGTGAGTATCAAAATCACTTGCCCACAGCTTGGTATCCCCCAGAAGGGAATACAAATGGTGAGTAATCTTGAGACAACCTGGTAAACCCCTTGGAATCGGTCCTTGCACAAGGATTTTGATACTTTCAGATGTAGATAGGGTAGCCTCTATTTTATCAGGTTTTTAATAGTTTCATGGAGTCTCCATACCCGGTTATGTTGACCGCCTATGACTCACTTAAGAGCCTAGCCAACAACGCTGGGGGAGGAATATTTACCTTTCTCTAGACATTTGCATTTGGCACAAGATGCCCATGGATTAGGAGATGTAAGTGAGTACTTTTTGCCTTCACTTTATTTATATACCGGCCAGGGGGGATACCGGTTAGAGGTCATTCTCCGAGGAGGAAGCACTTTTCTCCCTGGACAGGCCTCGTTAAAAGTAGAACAAGTGAACTTGTCCGAGTCCAAATGTTCTACGTTGCTTACTTTAACAAGGATTTACAGAAAATGAAAGCTCCTAGATGCACATCAAGCAAGTTTGTTCATTTTTTCAAATTGATTAAGTGATGTTTGAAATTTTGAAAATGAAGACACACGTGTTTAGATTTTGATTTGTTCTTTTCTTCAAAACGTAAATGATTTGAGCATTTGCAAGTTCTTTCCTTTTGGGCATTCAAGATTGATATTTGTGAGTTGATTTAGGAACTTTGAAAATGTGCTTTATTTTATCCTTAGATCATTCAAGATTGTGTTCATTTACTTGCTTTTGAAAATTGAAACAAGAGAGGGAATAGAGTGTTCGTTCCTTTAGTGCATTTGAGATTGGGTTTGATTTTCAAAATGACAATGACACTTTAGGACCTAAGTTCTTTCCTTTAGTTTCATTCAAGATTGAGTTTGACCTTTTGCAAAATAAAAAATAAATCTAGTCCCAGACAGAAAAACTCCAAAAAGTGACATTGTCCAGCTTATAGGTGACGCTGGAAAGTGCAGAGGTGACATTTCATTCTTACAGGTGACATTTTGTACCTTTACAGGTGACAAATAACTATGCAAAGGCATGATTTCTTTCTTCAAAGGTGTGATTTAATTACATGCAGGTGATAGAAGAAGAAGTAGAGGCAGAATAGAAGTTATGGCTGGCAGAAATCTGCCAGTAACCAGGCGTGAAAATAGTGTCTGTACGCGTGATTTGATTTCTTGAAGGCGTGATTTAATTGCTTGAAGGCGTGACTATTTTGTGTGTAGGTGACATTTCTTTTCATGAAGGTAAAATTTCTTTTCTTGAAGGTGACATTTAATTTCTATAGGTGACATTTAATTGCTTGAAGGTGACATTTCATTTGTTTCCTGCAAATACAAGAATATAAAGTATAATCTCATCAAAATGATTATGGTTTTGGTCCCACCGGGTGTGCCAGAATGTGACCAAGGCTTTCGAGGGTACCTGTTATCTATTTTGAAAGGCTCAAATCAATCAAACATTAAGAGTTTAATCTAGCATACAATCAAAACAAAAACAAGGAAACTCTAAGCTAGCCACCTCAGATTGAGCCACAAACAGGTGCACCCAAGCACTGTTTGATTTTCTCTGATAAGGGGGATGTGGGTGTGCTCTCTAAGAACTTGGAGCATACTATAATGCATTCTAAGATGGATTGAAATCTATGAAAACCCCAAAATGGCACAAAAATAGGTATAGAACACCTGATTTGCCCCTAAGGCCTCAAGGATCCAAAAATGCTTTAATGAAGATTAAGCTACATGATGAGGAATCTAAGATTTATTTTAGACCAAATAGAGATGTGGTATGATGCTATGCTATGAAAAACAATAAGAAAAGCTATGTTAATCCATTATTACTAAGCTATGATGAGCTAAAAATGCTTGAAAGTAAACTAAATTAGAATGATTTTCTAAGATCTAACATGAAAATGACATCATAACAGTGCATGAGAATGAAAGTAAGCTAATTGATTTTGCTCTTGAAAGGAGGGGTATTTATAGGATTTGGGAAGGAAGAATGAGTGGACAGGATTGAAATCCTTAAGAGAGGCCAAGATTCACTCAAAGGGGAGCACATGGATTGTGCTAGTTTAGGGATCACCTCCTTGTGACAAGTGTCACAAGGGCATTGAATTGAAAGATGGGAGGAATGTGCACAATTTGGGAAATGTGCCTAAGGTCAAAGGGTGTAAGAAAGGGGTGAGGGGCTTCTTAAATGCACCATAAGTGCATGTAAGAGGGATAAGGAGGCCTTAAATGCCTTCAATGCATTTCAAAAAGGGAAGCCCTCTTTGTTGACTTTGGGCTAAGCTTAAGAGTTGGCTAACCTTGTTTAGGGAATGTGACAAGGTTAAGGGAGGAATAGGATTAGGATTAGGGGATTTTAAGATTAGGATGGGTGAAGAGGTTGGGTTGAGAAGTTTCTAGAAGAGTCTAGAGTTTTCCTTGGTTTAGGGAGAATGAATAAATGTTTATTCATTCCAAAGGCTTTTAGTTTTGGGAATATTTATTAAAATATATTTAATAAATATGAAAATTAAATATTTAATCTTAATTAAATATTTTGAGTTGAGATTAGGGTTAGAAAGGATGGGATTAGCCTTTAATTAAAATTAAAGAAGGATTAGAAGATTTTGGAAGAGGTTAGTGGTCTAAAGGAAATTGGCCAAGTTTTGGGCAAAAAATAAATAAATAATTTATTTTGGGATTTTTGGTCAATTTATTAATTAAAATAATTAATAAATAAGGAGATAATGTTTAAATAAGATTTAAAAATTTTTGGGAGGGATTCCTTAATTAAATATTTTTAATTAAGAAAAAGGGATTTAATGACATAAAAATAAATAAATAAATTAATTAATTAATTAATTAATAAATGATGATGTCATCGAGGATTTTTCAAAAATAAAAATACTTTATTTTCTAAAGGATTTTTAGGTGTCTACAAGTAGATAGCAAGAAAGTACTGAATGTTAACCAAACACTCATTAACTCCCCATTTCTATGGGGTAGGACCTTATACAACCAAATACCAAAAATATAGGAATGGTTCTTAATCTTATATGTTTGAATCATAAAAACAACCATCAGTATCTATTGATAAAGAGATAATCATTTAGACTAGTGCCTCATCCATTGGGCAAGATCTCCTAGAACATGACTGCTACACACACCAGATAATAGCTAAGATTCCAAGCCATAAACACATCTATAATCTCTTTTACTACTTATATGAAATCGTCACATAGACAAGAGATAGACCTATGTCTCATCTAAAGCATAATTTAATCTAATCCTTGATTAGAACTAAAGAAGGAAGACACATACACAAACAAGTATGCAGTGAGCTAGAAAGTTTAAAATATATCTGCAATGACATAAAGGAGAGATAAGGATCATATATTTGCATTAAGTATGAAGAATCCTTAAGTGTAAATAATCAAACTAGAGGAGTCAAGCTTGCAAATTATAGCTTAGACCTGCAACTTTCTCTCTGTCATCAAAAATACCAAAACAGGTCATTACAACTCAGACTGGGTAGAAGGCTCACAACCAAAAGTTTGAAAATCAACTCCCAATGCTACAAAATGATCATGAAAATCCCTTTATACCAGGGTTACAAAGAAAGCATAATGATCATTTGAAAACAAGATTCAAATCTACCTAACCCCACCAAGAAATTAACATAGACATGACAAGGGGTTAAGCCCCAGCAAGAAGCTCAAACAGTCCAATCAACCAGCTACAAACACTTCTCAAGCTAAGATTGTAATCATTCCTCATTGTACAAATCCCTCTACAATCAACCACCAAGCACCCTAGACCACACTGCAAATCACTTAGCAATCATTTCCACCCACTCTGGCCACTCAAAAATTAATTTTCTGGTACTTCCTGGCTTGAAACCCTTTGCAAAAATTCAAATCTAAAACTACAATGGTCACATGCATTTGGCAGGCTTTATGCCTTTTAACTTTTTCCCCCAGTCATGCAACCATGTAGTCACAACTCAATACCATAGGAAATGGGTTCCAAATTATGCCTAGTCACATGATCGCATAACCCGAAAATGGGTTATGGGAACATGCAACAACCCGCTAACTGGTGCCTTCTCTTAACTGTCGATGTCGCTGCTTGCCACCACAGGGTTTGTCACATGTTCACAAGCCATGGAACTAGCCCATGTGAACATGTGACAAACTGCTACCATGCACCCTATCGACTGTCAAAGCACCACTGAGAAATCTTGATCTGGGCCTGCATTCAAATCCACCATCCTACCAGCTTGGACCAACTAGAAACTGACATGACACACCTACCAACAGGACCCCTAAGCAAATATAGATGGGCCCCAGGGACACATGGCACCCTATCACATGATTGCATAGGCCAAAAATGGGCTATGCAAACATGCAACAGCCCACAAACATTAACCACCACCGTAACCGTCACCGCAACCATCACTGCAACTGCCATGGACACGTGTCGACTGGTCACATGATCACATAGCCAAAAATTAGGCTATGTGGTCACGCGACAGCCAACCCAAAGCCACCATGTCACCACCTCTGGGACCATAGAACTACAACCAAACCATTTTGTTGATGGGCCCCAGGGACACCTGGCAAGCGGTCACATGATCACATAGCCAAAAACTTGGCTATGTGACCATGTGACAGCCAATCACTTGCTACCACATGTTGACTCTGGGACCACTGCCAAAAGAAGCCAAACCCTTAGAAGATCAGATAGCTATTGCAAAAGTGCATGGCCCTGACAAAACCTTTGCACTTTGATGACAACCATTGATTTTCCAACACGTTAGGACCCTTTGCCCAATCTGGAAATTAGGTCCCACCACACATTGCACTTACACACTTAGAAAAGTAAACCACTAGGAAACCTTACAGAATCGAGACCCACATGGACATGTGGCAAGTGGTTGCATGATTGCATGTTAGAAAAGTTTGACATGCGGCCATGTGACAGCCAATAAGAACATGCCATCTATTTCCCCTCTAACACTAGGACCATCATCCATCACATCTACACACTTAGAGGGAAAGCCAACAAATAAGGAACTAGTGCGAGGTCGAAAATGCATAATGTTTTCAATTGAAGAGGATTGAAAACACACAAAGTTTCTGACACGTCAACAGATAAGCACACAAAGTTGGAAGACAAGGGAGATGAAAACAATGTAGGTTATCAAGAAAAGATTGAAAACAACATGGATTTTCAAAAATACTATGGGTTTTCAACACTATGGTAGAATTTGAAAATATTTCTAACAGACCTTAGAAAATGAATATCTTTCAAGATTTGGCAATTCAGCACGTGTAAATTGGATAGGAGCAAGGTGAGAACATGAAGCATATAGGGCAAGACACAAACCATGAAACATAACAAGGAAATGGGCCATTTTCAAAGGATTTTTGCATTGACTAGAAATTGGCCTAACAGTGGCTCTAGTTGGGGATGCATGCCTCTTGCAGGCATGGTAAGAATTCAGAATCATTGGGAGAAGTAGACCAATCACTGGACAAAAATAGGGAATACAAAAAACATAGGGAATAGGAAGGAAAAGCAACACACAATAGGGAAGGCAAAGATATTTATAGAATGTACATTTTTACAAAAACCTGCAGCAACAAACATGAGTTAATTCCTACCTTTGTCAAAAACCTAATTTTCATTTCTTCCTACATGAGGCACACCAGACATTTTTTTTTCACTTGTCTCCATAGTCCTATCAACATATTCAACCAGCAAATTAGAAAGAACAAAGAAGCTTTCTTCACAGTGGATGTAAAAACTTTTGGCACTCTCTTCTCCTTGCTCACTATGAAGAAACAAATCAGTATACCCATCAAAAGCACCATCAAATAAGAACCTATTCCTCTCCACTGATTGATGTATACCACAAACTTGAAACAAAAAGAACTCATACTCTGCATGCTAAAAAGCCTCATCTAGACCCTGTCTTTGCATTTCCCTAGGTGCAATCGACTGGACCCCAAATGAGTAGTCAGATTCATACCCATAGATGGAAAATGGGCATCCTGAATCAACTAGATCTGAGACCTCCACATGTTCTTCAAATAGGGGATTGATTATTCCATGCAATGCACCATGCTAAACATCATGACATAAAATAGGTTGATAATCAAATTCTTCATCATATAAAGCATTAGAAAACACTTTAAAATCAACACCCATCTCAACCTCATGGAAACCCATAGCACATGAAGAACAATTAGAACCATATGAAGACTCACTGATATCACATTCAAACACCACTTCCTTGTCTTCATACTCCTCACTGA
The DNA here is from genome assembly GCA_027943335.1 of Chamaecyparis obtusa. Classification (NCBI taxonomy): domain Eukaryota; kingdom Viridiplantae; phylum Streptophyta; class Pinopsida; order Cupressales; family Cupressaceae; genus Chamaecyparis; species Chamaecyparis obtusa. The sequence goes on from BSBK01001014.1 coordinate 36,111, forward strand.
AGGAGTGTCCACTTCCACCATTGCTCTCTTCCTCCCATACCGCATCTGATTCACATAAGGATACATCAGCATCACTGCCTTCATCATCCTCACCTGAATAGTCACTAAAATCATATTCAAACATTTCTAAATAAATGGAAGATCTTGCACACCTAGACCCTAATTCTTGCCCACTACCACAAATTGAATACTCCCCTGACAAAGATTCTTTAGAAGAAGTATCCCCAGCACTAGAAATGGATTGCTCTGGAATACAACATTCATTCCCCTTTAGATGCACTAGAAATTAGATGCAACTCCCTTGAGGGATCTCCCAAAAAACATCATGCTCACATCCTCATCAAAAATATGATATTCTATAATGAATCTATAGAATGCTAGGACATGTCTGACTACTTAATCACACTTACAATCAAAGGCAGGAATCAAACCCAGAAGCTTACTAGGAAAAGAGTGAGGGGACCCTGGAAGAATATAGTCCAAAGGCATATCCAACCTAAGAAAACCCAGCAGCCTAGACTGACTTTCCCCCTAATTTTCCATTTGATTAAATGCAAGATGAGAGCCACTCATCATATTTTAGCCTTCCCTTTATACTAGCACTAAATACTTGATAGGGAAACATTGTAATCATAAATACCTGGAATTTGTAGCAGAAAGCTTTGTTGACTGGAAAGTAGGGCAGATTTTGAGTTCACCATGGAACTCCATCAGATTTTGCAATGTAGAGCTACTCCCAACCAATATAAAACTCCTAGTAACTCACTGTTTATCAGAAGGAACACTGATCAAATAGAGAAAAATCAGAGCCGCCACTCACAACTAGGTGAGAAAATTTTGCAAATGCTAATTTTGTATCTAACTCTTTTCTAGACTCTCCCCAGCAGAGTCACCATCTTGTTGGTGACTCGGATGGGCCAAACCAATCTGGTCAAAAATATTTTGAATACTTCAATATGACTACAACCAGAGCTCCTTAATAGGTTTTTCTTGTGTTCTCCCCAGCAGAGTCACCATCTTGTTGGTGTTCAAAAACTCTTATGCACTAACAGGCTGCCAATATACCCTCAGATGGATTTTAGGAATGGTTAACTCCAAAATTGCTATGAGGTCTTAGGGTAACTAGACCAACTATAGGGACAAGACTACCCTCTTTTTCTTCTGGCTCTGCAAAACCAAGGTAGGTGAACCTAACCTAGTATAAAATAGAATTCATACACCAAGAACTAGGTTTGAATAATAGATAAGTGGATAGCAAGAAAGTACTGAATGTTAACCACACACTCATTGACTCCCCATTGCTATGGGGTAGGAGCTTATACAACCAAATACCAAAAATATAGGAATGGTTCTTAATCTTATATGTTTGAATCATAACAAAAACCATCAGTATCTATTGATAAAGAGATAATCATTTAGACCAGTGCCTCATCCATTGGGAAAGATCTCCTAGAACATGACTGCTACACACACCAGACAATAGCTGAGATTCCAAGCCATAAACACATCTATAATCTCCTTTACTACTTATATGAAATACTCACATAGATAAGAGATAGACCTATGTCTCATCTAAAGCATAATTTAATCTAATCCTTGATTAGAACTAAAGAATGAAGACACATACACAAACAAGTATGCAGTGAACTAGAAAGTTCAAAATCTATCTGCAATGACACAAAGGAGAGATAAGGATCATATATTTTCATTAAGTATGAAGAATCCTTAAGTGTAAACAATCAAACTAGAGGAGTCAAGCTTGCAAATTACAGCTTAGACCTACAACTTTCTCTCTGTCATCAAAAATACCAAAATATGTCATTACAACTCAAACTAGGTAGAAGACTCACAACTAGAACTTTGAAAATCAACTCCCAATGCTACAAAATGATGATGAAAATCCCTTTATACTAGGGTTACAAAGCAGGCATAATGATCATTTGAAAACAAGATTCAAATCCACCTAACCCCACCAAGAAATTAACATAGACATGACAAGGGGTTAAGCCACAGCAAGAATCTCAAACAGTCCAATCAACCAGCTACAAACACTTCTTGAGCCAAGACTGTAATAATTCCTCATGGTACAAATCCCTTTGCAATCAACCACCAACCACCTTGGACCACATTGAAAATCACTTAGCAATCATTTCCACCCACTCTAGCTGCTCAAAAATTGATTTTCTGGTACTTCCTAGCTTGAAATCATCTACAAAAATTCAAATCTAAAACTGCAACAGTCACATGCATTTGGTAGGCTTTATGCCTTTTAACTTTTTTCCCTAGTCACACAACTACGCAGTCACAACTCACCACCATAGGAAATGGGTTCCAAATTATGACTGGTCGCATGATCGCATAACCTAGAAATGGGTTATGCGAACATGTGACAACCCGCTAACTACTACCTTCTCTTAACTGTCGACGCTGCTACTTGCCACCATAGGGTTTTTCACATGTTCACAAGCCATGGAACTTGCCCATGTGAACATGTGACAAACTGCTACCATGCACTCCGCCGGCCATCAAAGCACCACCAAGAAATCTTGATCTGGGCCTGCATTCAAATCCACCATCCTACTAGTTCAGACCAACCGTAAACTGTCATGACACACTTACCAATAGGACCCCCAAGAAAATATATATGGGCCCCAAGGACACATGGCACCTTGTTACATGATCGCATAGCTTGGGAATGGGCTATGTGAACATGCGATAGCCTGCAAACATTAATCACCACCGTAACCATCACCGCAACTACCATGGACACATGTCAACCAGTTGCATGATTGCATAGCCAAAAACTAGGCTGTGCAATCATGTGATAGCCAATGCAAAGCCACCATGTCACTGCCTCTAGGACCATGGAACTACAACTAGACTATTTTGCTAATGGGCCCCAGGGACACATGGCAAGTGGTCGGATGATCACATAGCCAAAAAATGGGCTATGTGCCCATGCAATAGCCAATCATAGGCTACCACATGTTGACTCCGAGACCACTGCCAAAGAAGCCAAACCCTTAGAAGATTAGTTGGCTGTCACAAAAGTGCATGGCCCTAAAAAAACCTTTGTGCTTTAACAACAACTGTTGATGTTCTGACATGTTAGGACCCTCTGCCCAATCTGAAAACTAGGTCCCACCACACATCGTACTTACGCACTTAGAAAAGTAAACTACCAGGCAACCTTATAGAGTCAGGACCCACATGGATAGGTGGCAAGCAGTCCCATGATCACATGTCAAAAAAGTCTGACATGTGGCCATGCGATAGCTAGTAAGAACATTCCATCTCTCCCCCCTCTGACACCGGGCCCACCATCCATCGCACCTACGCACTTAGAGGGAAAGTCAACAAATAGGGAACTAGTGTGAGGTTGAAAATGCACAAAGTTTCTAACACGTCAATAGATAAGCACACAAAGTTGGAAGACAAGGGGCTCAAAACCAACATAGGTTATCAACAAAATATCGAAAACAACATGGATTTTAAAATACTGTGGGTTTCTGACACTATGGCAGAATTTGAAAATATTTTCAGCAAACCTTAGAAAATGAATATATTTTAGGATTTGGTGATTCAGCATGTGCAAATTAGATAGGAGCAAGGTGAGAACATGAAGCATATAGAGCAAGACACAAACCATGAAACATAACAAGGAAATAGGCCATTTTCAAAGGATTTTTGCATTGACTAGAAATTGGCCTAACAGAGTGCACTTTGGCACAATAAGGATGTAACATATTTCATATTATTCTACTAAATAATATCAAGGTTATTTGGATAATGTGTTCAGTGATCTTACCCTGAAGTTGTTTGGGCAGTGGGTCCTTCTATCTTCCATAACTCTTAATAGGGTTGGAATCTTTTAATAGGGATTCAAAATCTCCTAATAGGGATTTATATGTAGTGAATGTATTTCATAAGACTCCTAATAGAGTCCATCCTCTCACAAGGAATATTCATATTAGTGCATCTTTTGTGGGCATCATTCCCACCAGGGTTTACTCTTTGATCAAGAGGTTCCCTAGTCAACATATCTTGGATTATTATGTCATTGTGTATGAATATCTTTGTATGGTTAGTAATTACATTAATTACATGGTTAAATGATGTTGAAGATGTTAAAAGTTATAATAATCTGATAACTGATTCACCCTATTAGCACTTAGAAAAATATTCATGGCTTTGTTGTTTTTCCTTTGGTCTCTGCAATATTTTTCATGTCTCTAGCCTCAAGCCCTAGTTCAAAATTTTAAAAAATCTAGCTGTTGGTGTAAAATATTTTAATTTACCCTTGCCCTGTTCTATTTTAATGTTACTTTTATAGGCCACTTAAATTTCCTAAGTCGCATGTGCTCAAATATTTCCTAAGTCTACTGCCCTGTGGGTTTAATATTTTCCTAAGTCCCAGTTTTAATTTTTCCTAATGTTTACGGCCTTAATATTTTCCCAGGCCTAGCCTCTCTAACACCATCTCAATCTAATAATGGGCGTATGTTCTTATAGAGTGTGTCAGAGGCATGTGATCTTAAGATGGCCATCGATCCTCCTTTATGATGTATCTTTTCAACAGAGCGGGTCCACTACCATGTTGGCATAGTTGGCATTCTCTCATTGGTCAGTGTGTTACTGAGAGGGATCTTGTGAGTGGGGCCTCCAGTGAAGCCTCTTCAATCTATGGTTGGTGCATGATCTTAAGGAATATTCTTCCCTATTGAGATCATGCACCATCCATCAATTTTGAATCTGACCTGGATGTTTTAGTAGGGACCTGGTTGCTAGTGTGTCTGTCAATGGGACCTGACATCTATAGAGAATCTATAGTTGGTGTAAGTTCTCATGAATTTTGTCAGAGCTATGAGATCTTATGCAAGCTATTGATTTTTCTTTTTCTTAGGTGGCTGACGAGGGTGGGTCCTCTGACAGGTGGTGCTAACATGTGATGTTTTGATTGGCTAAGCAGGAGGGTGACTTGGACATGTTAGTGGGCCTGAATCTTTTAAAAGAATGATAGATGTAGGATCTATAGGTGTTGTGTGATCACATGGAATCTTTTCAGGCCATGCGATCATGTGACAACCATTTGATGAAAGGCTTATACTTTGTGGGTCCTATCTGCTACATTAAGTTGATGTGCATGATTTTTACTGGCTGTGGTGTGCTGACTTGGCAGAGACTTTTCAAAGGGTTGAAAACTATTGTGAGATTAAATGTAAGTCACCTAGTCTACCAGGAATTAAAATAATCTATGGTCACATTAAGTCACCTAGTCTACCAGGAATTAAAATAATCTATGGTCACATTTTAAAATTTTTCAGGATAATCAAATTCAAATTCAAAATTTTGGAGGGTTTTCCAGCAACAAGAAGGATTGGTTTTTAATGCTTTTGCGGTTGGGTTTGGTGAAATTGGTTCTGCTAATTGTTGTAGAGTGGTCTAGGGTGTTAGATGATCATTTGCAAGGTGTATGTACCATGATTTTGTGCTTGAGGCATGTTTCAGGTGGCCGAATTGGTTGATAAATGTGGGCATTTTGTGTGGTTCTCAGTACTTTCTCAAGGAATTTTTCATGATTAAGGATCACTCCAGGATATATTTTTCTCCTAGTTGCTTGGGTTTCTTCCCCCTGTATTAAATTTGTGATTGTTTCTAGTTGGTTTGGTGGGTAAAACCCTAACCCTAATCATCCATAGCTTGTTACAACATGTTTTGGGGATTCCAAGATGATTAGTGGTATATTTGGTCATAATTTTGTCTTTAGAAGGGTTGTAATTTTGATTGGTTGTAGGGGGGTTGTAGCAGTCTGTATCACATTGTATGTAGATTGAATAGAATTTCCTTGTAGTCTTTTGTAGGTTATTGAAGTGGTTTTCTCTCTTTTCTACTTTGAACATGTAAATGACTCATCATACTCAATATGATTTTTTCAAGATTTGAAGTCTCTCCTTGGTGTCAATCTTGTGAATTCTAGATTTTCTGATCCATTGCATAGGGTTACCTTTGCATATATTCTAGTCTTTAGTTCTTGATCTAGGATCAAGTGAAACATAATTTAGATAGGGTATAGATTCATTTTGATTTGTCTATAGAAGGATACTATAAGTAGTGGATGGGTTGGAATGTTTATATTTATGGCTATGAGTCTTTGATAGTAGTTGGTCCATGTTTCAATGTTTGTATTTGAGATCTACCCAATGGATAATGGAACTGGTAAGGGATTAGTATATTTAGTTGAGTTCAATGCTTGATTGGCTCTTGTTTACTTCTTTCCATCTTCATATATCTACACCATTTCAAGTATTAATTATTATTTAGTTGACAGTAGTGATACCCTTCATAGCAATAGAGATTCAATGAATGCTTGGTTAACATTTAGTAGTCTCTTGTTATCATCTGATTTGTTCAATCCAGTTTAAAGTCCTAGAATGCCATAAGATACTAGATTAGGTACACCCACCTTGGTTTTGTAGAGCCAGAAGTGCAGAGGGTAGTCTTGTCCCTATAGTTGGTCCAGTTGTCTTGCAGAGCTCTCATACTTGGAACTAACCATTCCTAATTCTAGTCCCAAGGCATATTGGAAGCCCTAGTTGGCATAAGAATTTTCAAACACCAACACACACCCCCTCTCAATTATCTTGGTGGACTTTACTTTCTAACAATTAGTATCAGAGTAGGAGCTCCTTGCAAGGAAAGTTTAACAACTTAAGGAGATCCATGGTGAATTTCAAGAAAGAAAGCCCTAAGTTTGATGGAGTAAATTTTGATAGTTGGAAAGAAAAGATGAAGACACATCTATTGTGTTTAAGACTAGGCTATTGGTTGATTAAAAATAATGAAAGAAAAATAATTGAAGAATATAGTCTTGAAACAAGTTCTAAAGATGAGGTAGATCTATTCATGTGTAACATACTTACAAGAGAAGCACTCTTGACAGCACTTCCGGAGAATGAATACAATTAGGTAAAACATTTTAAGAAATCTAATGAAATTTGGAAAGCATTACACTCTACTTTTGAAGGTGATGAACATGCAAAAAGAGCTAGATTAAATAATTGGATATGTGCATTTGAAGATATTAGAATGATGGAAGATGAATCTGTTAGAAGCTATATTGGTACAATGTCAAAAATTATTGCAGGAATAAAATATTATGGAGGATCAAAGATAGAGAATGAAGTGATGTAGAAAATTCTGAGGACATTGACTCCTATATTTAAGTAGACAACACAAATGATTGAACAAGTTATACCTTGTACTACAAACTCTGCAAGAGACACTCTTCTTGGAAGATTGGAAGCAGCAGAGATGAACCTGAGGTTATCAGGAGACTTACCTAGAATGGAGACAACATTTAGTGCTCTTAGTATTCATCCTACTTTGTCAAGAAGTACCAATGTGAGTGGAGATTATCCTAGCAGCAAAAAATCTAGAAATGAAGAAGATAAGAAGATTGAAGAAGGTATTGCCTTGCCTGTGAAAAGAGAACCACATGGTAAGAAAACTTTTAAATGTTGGACTTGTCAAGAATATGGTCATTTTGCATCTAAATGTCCTAAGAGAGTTAAGAAGTATAGAAATAATTTCAAGCCTAGAAGATCTAAGGAAGGTTATTATGCTAATGATGAAGATCTTGAAGCTAGTATAGAAAGAACTTTGAGTGAAAGTGATACTGAGAATAATCATGAAATACAATTTGTGGCAATTAAAGAAGAAAATTATGAATCTGGTGTTAAAGAAGAAAAAACATTAGTTTCCCAAGTTGAAAAGAAAGATTATTGGATTATAGATAGTGTGTTAGTCCATTTTCCAGTCGTAGGAAAAAATTCTTTGAAAATGGTCTATTCCCTGCAAATGTTTTGTAATGTTGTCCTGCCCTACTGCAATCTTGTTTTGATGTGTGAAGAAAATACCTAATGTTTCATGGTGTGCACCCTTGGCCCTATGTTCTACATTTTGTCACCTAGCTCTAGTCCAATTTGTACATGTTGAACCACAAAATCCAGAAAATTATTCAATTGTTAGGGTCTGTAGGAAATAATTTTGAAATTTGCCACGATGTCGAAAACCCACAGTATTTTTGAAAATCCATGATGTTTTTGGTCTGTGTGAAAACCCTCATTGTTTTTGACCTTTTCCTTTCAGCTTGGTGCACTTGTCTCTTGGTGCCAAAAAAATTTTGTGTTTTCAACCTCGATCTTAACTGCGCAAGTCTGATTGGGTGGTGGGCCCAGGTTTTCAGAGGCTCTTCTCTGATTGGTTGTCACATGGCCGCATGTCAGACTTCTCTAGCATGTGATCATGTGACCTCTTGCCACCTATCCACATGGGTCCGTGTTCTTCCTGTTGTTCTACTTGGCAGTTGGTTCGTGGTGTTACACGCAAAAATTTTCATGGCCATGACCTTTTTTTTTCCCTGGTCTCTGCAATTTTTCCTAGCTTCCTGGTCCTTAAACCCTTGGAGTTCAGAAACTAGCTGTTGAATTTCAAATATTCAAATGTGCCCTAGCCCTGTTCTAATTTTAAGTTACTTTATCTGGTCACTTAAGACTTTAATTTGCATGTGCCCTTTTAACCTCTTACTTTATTCTTTGCACAGTTAGGTCTTTTATATGTCTAGCGATTGGGTGAATATGTATTTGTGGAATCTCATAATAGATTAGTCATGCCCCAAAAGTTTCAGCAACCTGGCGAATAGAAGTGTTTCCTCTTTGGTCACATATTCTCAAGATGTAACTCAAGGTTAAGGAATCATTTAGTGAACTAGAGAAAGCTTTTGTTTGTGTATTCTCAGGGTTTGACCATGATTAGAGAAAGTATCTCATGAATTAGAGGTTGCCTTTGTTTTCATATTCACTGAATCCCCTAAGGTTAATCTTGTAGTGAGATGAGTAAAAAAAAAAGTATTTCTTTGGGCCCTATCTACCAGGTGTGCATTGTTAGAGCCTCATGATTGGTCCATGGGTGAACAGATCAAAGATAAAGTGGGACCTAATTTTTTGAAGGCTTAGCGGGCCCTGATAATGTTAGAGGATCAATGGCCAGTGTATCTTCTTATGCAATTTGTCAGAGCCTTGTGATCATGTGACTATCATCGATCTTTCCTTGTGGGCCTGGATTATTTTCTATGTATCCTTGGCAGTTGTGATAAAAGTGTCTAGCAGCCTGATAAATTTAACATGTGCTCACTCATTTGTGTAAAGATTTGGTGATTCTCTAGATGGACTAGTGACTCAGTGAACAAGTGGGTCCTGTAATCGCTAAATATTTTAGCAATGGTGGTAGGTATTTCATGAACTAGCAAAAACCTTCAGTCACCAGTTCCCCAGATAAAGTGGGGCTGGTGTTTTTGATGACCGAGCATGAACCAATGAATGGTATGGTGATAGGTGGCCTCAGGTAGGCCTAGGTGGGGTCTAAGTTTTTAGCAGTCTGGATTAAAAGAGTTGGTGGTGCCGATAAGCGTAGTCTTGTCGTGCATTCGCAAGAAGATTTGGTGGTTCTCCAGATTTCTAGTGACTTGGCGAACAATGGTCATGTAGTCACTAGAGTTTTAGTGAAAGGCATGATATGTCTTGTGAATTGGTGGAGGTCTTTGTCACCAGTTCACTGAATATAATGGGGTGCTATTTTAAAAGGAAAGTAAGCTGCAAAGGTAAAGATTGATCAGATGGTCATGACTTAATGATAGCAGAGATTCAAATGAGGACCGTCGATATGCTGATGGTACCATGAAGTGACCATTATGATTGAATTTTGAATTCTACAAAGGATTTTCAAGCACAAAAGTACCAGAAATTCAATGCTTGAGTGACCAGAGTGGGTGGAAGTGATTGCTAAGCATTGCGATGTGGTCCAAGCTGCCATGGTAGCTATAGAGGAATGTCTTATTGCAGGTAATAAATGAATCAGTACCCTGAAGTGTGTTGTATGGGTTAATTTGGCCAGATTTCTTAGGGCTTGATGATGATTCAGTACTTAGACCAGTATAAGGCTAGTTGGATAATAATTTCAATTGTTTGAGTTGGCATGTTGTGGCCTGATCCTAATCTTGTCTATGTTAAATTCTTGGTGGGATTAGGTGGATTTAAATTTTGATTTTGAAATGATCATTGTCATTGTATTGTGACCTTGGTATAAAGGGATTTATGTGATCATTTTTTATTATTGGGAGTTAGATTTTAAACTTTTCTATTGTGAGTCTTCTACCCAGTTAGGATTGTAATTTTTTGGCATTTGGTATTTTATTGATGATAGAGAAAAATTTGCAGGTCTAAGCTGTAATTTGCAACCTTGACTCCTTTGGTTTGATTTTTTATACTTAAGGATTCTTCATACTTAATGTAAATATATGACTCTTATCTCTCCTTTGTGTCAACTTGGATAGGTTCTGAACTTTCTAGTTCTCTGCATATTGTATTATGTATATGTATCCATTCTTAAGTTCTAATCCAAGATTAGATGAAATGATACTTTAGATGGGACATAGATCTATTTGATTGTATATGTAAAGATATCTTATAAGTAGTAAAGGGGATTGCAGGTGTTTTTATGGCTTTGAATCTTAGCTACTATCTGGTGTGTGTAACATTCTTGTTCTAGGAGATCTTGCCCAATGGATGAGGCACTGGCCTAAATGAGTATCTCTTTGACAACAAATACTGATTGTTGTTGTTATGATCCAAAATCATAAATCAAGAACCATTCTTTAAATTTTTAGCATTTGGTTGTTTGTGGTTCTTCCCTATAACAATGGAGAGTTAATGGGTGTGTGGTTAACATTGAGTAGTTTCTTGCTATCCATTTATCTATTATTCAAACCTAGTTCTTGGTGTATGAAGAGTATTTTATACTAGGTTAGGTGCACTCACCTTGGTATTACAAAGCCAAAAGTAGAAGAGGGCAGTCTTGTCCCTATAGTTGGTCCAGTCATCCTAAGACTTCATAGCAATTTTGGAGCTAACCATTCCTAAAATCCATCTGAGGGTGTATTGGCAGCTTGTTAGAGCATAAGCATCATTTTGGACACCAACAAGATGGTGACTCTACTGGGGAAGAACATGAAGAAAGCCTATTAAGGTGCTCTGGTTGTAGTTACATTGAAGTAGTCAAAATCTTTTGACCAGATTGATTTGCCCATCTGAGTCACCAACAAGATGGTGACTCTGCTGGGGAAGTGTTATACATGTTCATCTTAACCAGTAGGTCATCATTGGAAAATTGGGTTATCCTTGTCCCTTGTCTCTTTAACTCATTTGAGCATTTTTTAGGTCAAGAAATCTCATTTTAATATTCCCAATACACTTGGGTGGTGACTCAAAAATCTTGGTAGCAGTACTGGTTAGTGATTAATTTTGCAAGATGAGTTATAGAGCTACTAGGTCTCGGAGAAAAGAGTATCCTAAAGATATAATGGAAGAAGGCATTCCAAGTACTTCAAGGCCTAGTTAGAAAAGGGGAGGAAGAAAAGAAGAGGTGTTTCTTAGACTTGGAGAAACAAAAAAGATATTAGACAAGAGACCCAAGCTAGGCCTAGTCCAGAAGAAGACAATTCAGAATATGAAGAGGTTGCTATTGACTTGGGATTGAACCAGTATGAGGAAGAAACTCAAATGGGAGATGATGAGTCAAAGACCACACTCCCTAAATTAGAAGAGATCTTTTAGGAGGTTTATGAACTAGAAAGAAGAGTTCAAGAGCAGCTTGCCATTAGGCAGCAAAGAGAAAAAGACAAAGAAGAAAAAGTAAGAAAAGCCATGATAAGGGCTGATCAACTAAAGAGGTAGTTACTAGATTTGGAGGCAATTAATTTTGTCCCAGAGCCTGAAAGAGTAGATGAATAGCCTATTATTCAAAAAATATGTGAAGAAACTAGACCAAGGGATAAAGGAAAATAGAAGGTTGTTGGGATTCAAATCAATGAACAAGCTATTGGGGATAGGACATCAGATCCAGGACTAAGATTAGATTCAGATTTGGAGATAGCTATAAGGAAGAAAGAGATATTGGATAAAGAGCTAGAGAAAGCTGAGTTGGAGGCTTTTGCTATAGAAATCAGAAAAAAGATTGATTTTCTCAAGCATACTTCAGGACCTTCAAATGTTGTTGCTTCCTTCTTAGGGAAAGGTGGAAATCATGGTAACAATGTAGCTCAAGCAAATGGTGTACTGGGTGCTGCTAGAGTCCTTGATGGTTCAAACACAAGGACATAAACATCTCAAGGCATGGATCCACTGCATCGAGCTCCTATTCATGAAAGGTACAAACAACTTACCTTCTTTAGTATTCCTAGTTATCCTAATGTAATCCCTAATGAGATTAGAAAGAAGCTTCCTAAATTTACTAGAAATAATGTCACCACATGTGAAGAACACTTAAAATTTTTATAGATGTAATAGACGATTAGAATATAGGACCTGATGATGTTATAATGAAGCTATTTGTACAATCTCTGATTGAGGATGCTAGGGATTGGTTTAGAGGGTTAGCCCATGCTAGTATAGGGTCATGGAATGAATTCAAAAATTATTTTAAGGAACACTATGGATATAAAAAAAATGAGGGTTTTATCTTGAATGAATTCAATAACATAAAGAAGAATTAGAATGAAAAGGTCCTTGAATTTAATATAAGATTCCAAAAGGCTATGCATAGGCTCTTGCAGGTTATCAAATTAGATGACAAGGTATGTCTTGTGACATACTTGAATGCATTTGATGCAAAAATGGGATACCTCTTGAGGGACAAGAACCCTAGAAGTCTCAGGGAAGCTTACAAATTGGCCATCAATATAGAGAGAAATAGAAGAATATCAAGAAAGATAGGAAGAAGAGATGATTGCAGACCTCAAATGTAGAGTAAGAAAGAAATGGGAAGGTCTACTGACTCTAAACCCAAAGAGGATGACAATCTAAAATTTTTTTTGAAGGCTTTAGAAGGTTTAAAGCCTGGTGGAAAGGGAAACAATAGAGCTATGACTATGGAGAGGTCAGCTCCAAACAACTTTAGTAGAGAACCAAGAATGCAAAATTACCCCTACAACACTCAGTGGAAGGATGGAAATCCCATTTTCCCAACCAAGCAAGAAAGGCCTAATGGAAGGATCCCTGATCCTTTGTAGAGAAATTTAGTGAATTTAGCTAATGAGGTTCCATGGTGTACTACTTGTCAATCTCCTCATAGTCTAGAGTATAGTGTCATTGCTTTGAATTTACCTGATAATCAAGAAGGCGAGGAGCAATACGATAAGGAAGGATGTGGTATGACTTCTTCACATGCATGGGATGGAGCTAACTTTACTGATGATGAAGAAGAAGAGTTTGATGAAGTTGGATGTGGTGCAGTAAGGGGTGAGGAGCAATTTTTTTTAAGAAGACCATCAGATGAGGAAATTGCTCAAATCACTGTAGACATGATCACTCAAGCTAGAAGCAATTACAATTTGAGAAATAGGACAGTTGGAAATGCAACTGGTAAACTAGGTAGTATGTTCATCATAAGGATAGAAAATAGTGTACAACAACATGAAGAAAAGGGCAAGGGTACTTGTGTTCCTGACCAAGTGGAGGTAAAAAAGAAAATTATGCCTGTTATAGCACCTAGGAACAAAGCAAAAACATCAGGTGTGGTTATTCCTACCTTTTAGAAGGGAGAGGAATCTTCTCTCAAAGACAAATCTGAATCCACAAAGGATAAGGTTACCACTATTTTTTATGAAGGCATGAATAACTAGAAGTATTTTCCAATAGATATGTCCAAATTGCTTTCACAGATCACTGTCAAGGTTCCACTTTTGGAAATGATGAGAATAGAAGAACATAAGGTCAAGTCCTTGAATTTGATAAATGGTGTTTCTTCTATAGGAATCCAAGAAATGAGTAGAAATGACAAACATGTGGCTTCCTTGGAAGACACACCTAACAGTGGGAGTGAATAAATTGTTTCTAAGATCCCTCAAATCTTCTTGAATACAAATATTGTAAACAATGTAGTAGGGATAGTTGATCCTTTCTTCTTGTCCCTTGTGATTGATGGTCAAATATTGAAGAATTGCATGATCGATTCTGGAGCATCAAACACTATCATGCCTACAGAGATCATGAAATCATTAGGACTAAAAGTTGATACACCTCATGGGAGATGCCAAGCTATGGACACAAGAGAAGTGCCAATTATTGGTACCATTAAGGCTCTGCCTTATAAATTAGCTGCATTTCCTGATAAGCAGTTGAGTATGAATGTTCTTGTAGTTGACATTCCTCCTCAATATGGAATGTTGTTATCTAGAAAGTGGAGTGCCTCTATGGGAGGAAGTATTCAGTGTGACCTATCTTTTGCCACTTTTGATATTGAAGGAGAAAAGGTGAAGGTGTCAAGGGAAGCTAGAACTCCACACATGATTAAGGAGAATGAATAGGATAGCATGAATTGTTTTGTTGACTCTGACATTGGCTCATTCCAAGTTCAGAGGACTGAGGTGTAGTAGAAGGTCAGGCCTATCCTTTTGGCTAATGATGAGAATAACATGATAGAGGGAAATGTCTTATGGACATTATATTTTGATGGAGCAAGTTCTAGAGAAGGTGCTGGAGCAGGAGTATTGTTGGTATCCCGAAGTGGTAAGACTTTTAAGTTTTCTTTCACTCTCTTGTTTCCTTGCACAAACAATGTTGCTGAATATGAAGCCCTATTGATTGGTTTGAGACAAGCATCAAAACATGGGATCAAACATCTTAGGGTGATTGGTGATTCTGAGTTAATAGTTTCTCAAATTAGATCAAGGTATGCATCTAAGAATCAAAGGCTGAAACAATATAGAAATGCTATATGGGATGAAGTTGAATGTTTCAATTCCTTTGGGATTGATTGGGTGGATAGAAGCCAGAATAGGATGGCATATTTTCTAGCAAACATAGCTTTAAGACTAGAGGATGTTACCTTTGTAGGGATATACAGAATTTAGTGTAAGCCTAGGTCTTCTATCCCAAATAATATTGAGAATTGGCAAGTATTTTCTGATGATCAGGATGTTTTGAGATTCTTGCAGTGTGAATCTCATTTTGATGGTCAGGAAATGGATTTCAGCACCTATGTAGACATCAAAGATGGAAAAGAGAATGTCCTTGGGAAGGAAGTACTACAATTGAAGTCAAATAGAATCCCAAGGGGATTGGTTGCTCTTGAGAGAGAATTTGATGATAAAGAGAGGGCTTGTGTTGCCAGAAATGTTGACAAGAAAAATGATTTGGAGGAAGTGAATCTAGGAACAAGCCAAGAACCAAAAAATATTTACATAGGTAAGTGCTTATCTCAAAGAACTAGAATAAATTTGATTGATCTTCTCAAGAAATTTAGACATATTTTTGCATGGTCTTATGATGATTTGAAGGCATATGGAGAAGATATCTTTCAACATGAGATACCATTAAAGGAAGGAACTAAACCTTTTAGGCAGAAATTAAGGCCTGTGAACCCTACTTTGGCACCGAAAATGCAAGATGAACTTAAAAAGATGATGGATGCTGGGATTATTAAGCCTATCAAGCATTCTACTTGGGTGTCAAACTTGGTTCCAGTTAGAAAAAAGAATGGTGACATTAGGTTGTGTGTTGATTTTAGAAATCTGAATGTCAATTCTTTGACAGACAACTATGGTCTCCCTAATATGGAAAATATGCTACAGAGAGTCATAGGATTAGAGTTAATGTCCATGATGGATGCTTTCTCTAGTTATAATTAGGTCATGGTCAAGGAGTCATAACAATTCAAGACTGCATTCACCACTCCTTGGGGAGCATATGTTTATGTTAGGATGCCATTTGGCCTGACAAATGCAGGGGCTACTTTCTAGAGAGCCATGGACGTGGCCTTTGCTGATTTCATAAATAATTTTTTCGTGGTGTATCAAGATGATCTCATGGCATATTCAAAGAAGGAAGATCAACATTGTGAGGATCTTGAAAAGATCTTTATCAAAGCTCTGGAGTATGGGATTTCTTTGAATCCAAAGAAGTGTTCTTTTGGTGTTGTGCAAGGCAAGCTCTTAGGACACATTGTGTCTAAGGATGGAGTGAGAATTGATCCTGAAAGGATTGTGGCAATAGACAGGCTTGCACCACTAATGAATATTAAGGGAGTATAGTCTTTCTTTGGGTAGGTAAATTTTCTAAGAAGATTTGTTACCAATTTTGCAAAAATTTATATTCCCTTCTCTAGAATGTTGAAGAAAAATGCAAAAGTGGAGTGGAATGAAGAAGCAAATTATTCTTTCAAGAATATCAAATAGGCCATCAAGGATGCCCCTATTTTAAGGACCCCTGATTATGGTAAACCCATGCAAATTTTCTCTATTGCTTCTTATCATACGGTTGCAGCAGTCTTATTACAAAAGAATCTAGATGGATATGAGCAACCCATATCATTTTTTAGTAAGTCTTTACATGTAGTAGAATTGAAATATGATATCACTAAGAAATAGGCTTATGCCTTAGTCAAAGTAGTCAAGGCTTTTAGGTCTTATCTTGTGAGAGCTAAGGTGGTTGCTTATGTTCCTAGTGCTGCTGTTAAAGATATATTAGTGCAACAAGAGGTATCAGGAAAAAGATGTAGATGGATCAATAGGATCCAAGAATTCAATATTGATATCTAGTTTACAAAATTGGTGAGAGCCTTAGGCCTTGTAAAGTTGATGGCTCAAAGTAATCTGGTTGCAAATCATGTGAATATGCTAGAGGAGGAAGAGATGTCATATATTTGTGATATGGATTACTGTGATTGGTATAAAGATGTTACTAACTACTTGTAGAGGTTGGTCCTTCCCCATAACATGAATGATAGTAAGAGGAGGACTGTCAAGTTACAGTCAGCAAGGTATGCCATTATACATGGTGAGTTGTGGTGGAGAAGAAATGAAGGAGTATTGCTAAAATGTGTGGATCATGAAAAATCTAAGACTCTGCTAGAGGAAATGGATCAAGGTGTGTGTGGAGGACACTATATGGCAAAGACCATAGCCCATAAAATCCTTAGGTCTAGATTTTGGTGGCCAACTATCTTTAAGGACACACATTAGTTTGTGAGGAAGTCTGATGCATGCTAGAGATTTTTAGGTAGGTTGAAATTCAGTGGGAATCTACCACTCAGACCTATTTCAGTTCAGACTCCTTTCCAAAAGTGGGGTATTGATTTCATTGGTGAGATTCCAAACAAGTCTAGTGGTGGACATTCATACATACTAGTGGCAATAGACTATTTTACCAAGTGGGTTGAAGCTATCCCTACTAGGAGGGCTACTAGTAAAGTGGTGACTAATTTTGTAATGCACAACATTCTGACTAGATTTGGTTATCCAGAAACAATTGTGGTTGATAATGCAATGTGCTCTAGATCGCAAGAATTTGGTGATTTTTGTCAGCAATATGGGATACACATTTCATTCTCTTCCCCGTTTCATCCACAAGGAAATGGCCAGGCTAAATCTAGTAACAAAAGCCTTATAAAGATTCTCAAGAGGGTGTTGGACATAAATAAGAAAGCTTGGGACTCAAAGTTATGGTGGGCATTGTGGGTTGATATAGTAACTGTAAAGAAATCCATAGGTTGTGCCCCTTTTGACCTAGTTTATGGAATAAGTGCTGGATTACCTCAGAATAATTTGTTGCAAATGTACAGGTTCATCTAGGAATATGATGAAGATTGGAATGATGAGATGAGAATGAGAATGGATGAATTGATCTAGTTAGAGGAGGTAAGGAGGGATGCACATGAGAGAAATGTGAAATTGTAGAGGTAGTGTAAAAATTTGTTTGATAAGAGGACACCTCAGAGGAGTTTTGAAATTGATGATCTAGTCCTGATGTGGAATGCAAGGTTGGAAGATAAGGGAAGGCATGGAAAATTTGATCCTATTTGGTTGGGCCCTTATCTCATTGAAAGAAAGTGGGGAACAGATTCATATATCTTGAAGGATTTAATTGGTGGTACTTTGGAATTGCCTGTTCATGGACAATTCTTAAAGTTTTACTTCTCCTGAAGTTTTTCTTCCATGAATAGTAGTTTAGGTTTCCCTTGTTTTTGTCTGCTTTGTGTTTTTTGTGTTAGAATTTTGAGTTGGTCTACTCTCCCAATGATTTTGAATCCTTTTCATGCCTACAAGAGACATGCATCCCCTAATATGAGCCACTGTTAGCACATGCAAAAAATTTCATGGCCATGACCTTTTTTTTTCCTTGGTCTCTGCAATTTTTCCTAGCTTCTTGGTCCTTAAACCCTTGGAGTTTAGAAACTAGCCATTGAATTTCAAATATTCAAATGTGCCCTATCCCTATTCTAATTTCAAGTTACTTTATCCAGTCACTTAAGACTTTAATCCACATGTGCCCTTTTAACCTCTTACTTTATTCTTTGCGTGGTTAGGTCTTTTATATGTCTGGCAATTGGGTGAATATGTATTCACAGAATCTTGTAATATATTAGTCATGCCCAAATGTTTCAATGACCTAGTGAATAGAAGTGTTTCCTCTTTGGTCCCATATTCTCAAGATGTAACTCAAGGTTAAGGAATCATTTGGTGAACTAGAGAAAGCTTTTGTTTGCTTATTCTCAGGGTTTGACCATGGTTAGAGAAAGTATCTCATGAATTAGAGGTTGCCTTTGTTCACGTATTCACTAAATCCCCTAAGGTTAATCTTGCAATGAGATGAGAAAAAAAAAAAGTATTTCTTTGGGCCCTATCTGCCAGGTGTGCATCGTTAGAGCCTCATGATTGGTCCATGGGTGACCAGATCAGAGATAAAGTGGGACCTAATTTTCTAAAGACTTAGCAGGCCCTCATAATGTCAGAGGATCAATGGCCAGCATATCTTCTCATGTGATTTGTCAGAGCCTTGTGATCATACGACTATCGTCAATCTTTCCTTGTGGGCCCAAATTATTTTCTTGGCATCCTTGGCAGTTGTGATAAAAGTGTCTAGCAGCCCGATAAATTTTACATGTGCTCACTCATTTGCGTAAATATTTGGTGATTCTCCAGATGGACTAGCAACTCAGTGAACAAGTGGGTCATGTAATCACATAATATTTTAGCAATGGTGGTAAGTATTTCATGAACTAGTGAAAACCTTCAGTCACCAGTTTGCTAGATAAAGTGGGGCCAGTGTTTTCAGTGACCAAGCATGAACCAACAAATGGTATGGTGACAGGTGGCATCAGGTGGGCCCAAGTGGGGTCTAAGTTTTTAGCAGTCTGGATTAAAAGATTTGGTGGTGCTAATAAGCATAGTCTTGTTGTGCATTCATGAGAAGATATGTCAGTTCTGCAGATTTATAGCGACTTGGTGAATTGCAGTCACGTAGTCACTAGAGTTTTAGTGAAAGGCATGATATGTCTTGCAAATTGGTAGAGGTCTTTGTGATGGAATATGGATGAAGTGACTGAGAGGGGGGGGGTGAATCAGTCAACCATAAAACACTTAACAATTATTTCTTTCCAGATCCCTTAGGATATCTTAATGAATGTTATCTGTTTAACACTCGGTAAATAGATTGCAGTAACTTGGTAGATGCAGAAAGTATTAGTAAAATTATATTTAGATATTCATCAGCACTTGTATATGATTAAGATAACCATTAAGAACACAAGAGACACAAGATTTAACATGGAAACCCAATATGGGAAAAACCACCAATGTATCTAGATACTGATTTTCACTTTTCGGAAGTGATGCCCAGTTAGAAGCCAACCCGGTAAAAGGTTACAAAACACACTGTTAGGTGTGACCTTGTTAGAGGATTTAATCACCCTACTAGGAGTGGCCTGGTAAGAGGTCTTGAGAACAATTTAATGGAATTGTCACCTTGTTAGAGGATTTACAATATGGTTGTTAAACCAACTCAGTTAAGAGATTTAGAATTCACTGTTACAATGATAAGAAGGTAACAATGAAAATGACCTGTATAATAATGCAACTGCCTTGCTGATTACAGATCTCTATTCTGTATAAGTGTGATCCTTCCTGATCAAATATATCTCTACTGCTCCTCAAGGATATCTGATCAGCCTTCACAATTTTGCACACACCTTTCCTATCTTTCTTCTATATATCTTCTGCTATAATTCTTGTTTAATTTTTCACATTTGACCTTTTATTTATATGATTTTAGATTTGTCAAATAGGCATTACTTAGTATAACAGTTAGCTGAATTAAGCAAACTTTATTTGCAAAGATCCTTCAAGGGCCGATAGTGCTCGATGACCATAACTTTCTACAATCTTTTAGAGACTGAGGGAACTTGGTAAACACTGATAATCCTTTGATAACTGACTAAACTTGATAGATGTTAACTTTTCTTTGACAACTAAGTGAACTTGGTAAACACTGATAATCCTTGATAACTGACTGAACTCGGTACATGCTGATTTTCCTTTGATAACCGAGTGGACTTGGTAAGCACTAATTTTACTACCAGGCAGACTGACTGATCTCGGTAGGTACTGAATGATGGGGACTGTGACATTGTGTGACATCAAAGACAATACATAATTTGAGTAGCAATTTTCTTCAGACAATTGTTTCCAACAATCTCCCTCTTTGGCATTGATGGCAACACAATATGTCATAGCATAATAAATTTGAAAGAATTAGCTTGATTCAGATTCAATTCTACCTCTGTCAGCAAACTTGCTATTTCTTGAAAACTCTTCCTCCTGACTATTGAAAAATTTCTTGAAGTAATAGCAAAGACATAGCAAACACTCCCTCTTTGACAACACATGCGAAAGACAATTCACATATTACCGGTGAAAACTAATGTACCTCAAGTACTGATTCATATGTAATGATTCCTTGAATATTCTGCATCAACATGTTGATTTTCAATCATGTTTTGGTTGATGCATCACTAAAACTATATTTAGTGAGCCTTAGATAGGGGAATGACCCCTAACTTACCTCTTAGATACACAAATGCATCCTTGGGTAATGGTTTGGTGAAAATGTCTACAATCTGCTCTTTTTTATGAATATATTCTAATCTGATTTCCTTGTCCTGCACCAATTCTTTGACAAAGTGATATTTAATAGCAATGTGCTTGGTTTTGGAATGCATCACTGGATTCTTTGAAATGTTTATTGCACTGGTATTGTCACAAAATATAACAACTGGTTCTTTGATTTCAGCCTTCATACCTTGTAATAACTATTTAAACCAAACAATATTTGAACAATTTACTGCAGTAGCAACATATTCTACTTCAGTTGTGGATTGAGATGTGCAATTTTTCTTTTTACTAGTCCAGGATACCAGTCTTTTTCCAAGAAAAAATGGTCCACCACTTGTACTTTTTCTGTCATCAATGTTCCCTGCCCAATCAGCATCAGTAAACACTTTTAAGTCTAGATTGCTTCCAAATTTATACTACAAACCATATTCTTCAGTTCCTCTTAAGTACCTTAAGATTCTTTTGATTGCCATCATATGATTTTCCTTAGGTTTTGCTGAGAATCTAGCTACTATACTGACTGCTAAGGCAATATCAGGTCTTGTATGTACTACATATATAATTTTCCAATCATAGATCGGTATAAGGTCTGATCTACTTCTTTTGAATCATCATTTTTGGTAAGTTTCAGTCCAGTACACATGGGTGTACCAACTGGTTTTGAATCTTGCATACCAAACTTCTTAAGTATTTCCTTAATGTATTTAGATTGAGTAATGTATATACCATTCTTGCTTTGCTGAATTTGGAGACCAAAAAAGAATTATATTAAACCAAACATAGACATTTCAAATTCTTTGTTCATTTGCTCTAAAAATTCTTTTCACTGATCATCATTCCCTATAAATATAGTATCATCTACAAATATTTCTGCCAATACAATTTTGTCATCCGGTCCTTCTTTAATATATAGATTGCTGTTATTATTGGCTCTTTTGAAATTAATCTAAATCAAATAGTTATGGATTCTTTCATACCATGCTCTAGGAGCTTGTTTCAAACCATACAATGCTTTGTGTAACTTACAGACCATGTCCTTTTTATCTAGATCAACAAAACCTTCAGGTTGTTCAATGTAGACTTCTTCATCAAGAATTCCATTGAGAAATGTAGATTTTACATCCATCTGATATACCTTAAATCCTTTATGTGCTGCATAAGCAAGTAGAGTTCTTACACCTTCTAATCTTGCAATAGGAGCAAAAGTTTCACCATAATCTATACCTTCTTCTTGAGAATAACCTTTACATACCAATCTAGCTTTGTTTCTAGATACTTGACCATCTTCATTCAGCTTATTCCTGAATACCCATTTTGTTCCAATTACATTCTTATCTTTAGGTCTAGGTACAAGAGTCCATGTTTTGTTCTTTTGTATTTGTTCTAATTTTTCATTCATTGCTTCAATCCAACTTTATTTTTCAATGCATCTTTGATATTTCTAGGTTCAAAATCAGTAAGCAGACATGTACCTTTTAGCTTACTTCTTGTCATAGTACCATCTGATTTGTTTCCAATGATTTGATCTGGTGTATGATGTCTTCTGACATATTTGGCTAGTATAGGTTCCTTGCTTTTTGAATGAGTCATGTTGTTGTCTTCTAGGATCTCTTCTTCAAGTTACTCTGGCTTGGTAGATATTTGCTCAGTAGCTTCAGGCTAAGACTCGGTTTGAATTTCTTCCTATGACTCAGTTTGAACTTCTTCCTATGACTTGGTTACTGTGCTAGGCTCGATAGATATAGTTTCCTCATTGATAGTTGTGTCTGGCAATGTTTTAGGTTCAATGTAAATGAATCTCCTATAGTTTTCAGGTTCCCTTTTGCTTTCTTCTTCAGTCTTTTCTATAAACTCATCAAATTTTACATGTATACTTTCTATGACTTTGTGAGTAGACAAGTTCAAACATCTGTATGCCTTTCTTTTGCTAGAATATCCTAGGAATATTCCTTCATCACTTTTCACATCAAATTTATTTCTTCTAGATTCTTTTAAGATATAACACTTGCTACCAAATACTTTCATGTAACTTACATTGGGTTTATAGCCATACCATAACTCATAAGGAGTTTTGAATGTGTCTTTCTTCAATTGTACTTGTTTCAAGGTATGAACTGCAGTGCTGATAGCTTCCTTCCAGTACTTTATGGTGATGTTCTTTTCTATCATTAGAGTCCTTGCACAATCCATAATAGATCTGTTTCTTCTTTCTGCTATTCCATTCTGCTCAGGAGTTCTAGGAGTTGATACCTATCTTTTGATTCCTCTTTCAATGCAAAAGTTGTTAAATTCATGGGAGATGAATTCACCACCTCTGTCTGATCTTAAACATTTCAATCTTTTCCCTATTTCCTTTTCCACTCTTGCTAAGTACCATTTGAATTTTTCAAATGCTTCTAACTTTTCTCTTAAATACATAACAGTCATCATTCTAGAATAATCATCAACGAAAAGAATAAAGAATTTATCTCCAGTATAGCTTTCTATTCCAATAGGTCCACATAAATCAGTATGCACAATTTCCAAAATCTCTTTAGACTAATAGTTCTTACTCTTAAAACTAGCCTTACTCATTTTGCCAATCTGACAATTCTTACATAGACCAGTATCAGGTTTCTTCAAAGTAGGAATTCCTCTTACCTTCTTGAATTTTCTTATTTTCATCATGTTATCAAAATTCACATGACATAACCTTTTGTGTCATATCCAACTTTCTTCAATTTGAGCAATAAAACATGAATATTCACCGAGATCAAGATAAAATAAGTTACCTTTTATTTGTTTGCCTGATCCAATGAGTTTTCCTTTTCCATCTAGCAGTCTTGCTTGACTATTCATGAATTCAACCTTGAAACCAATGTTGATTAGCTATGCTACACTTAGAAGATTATGTTTTAGTCCTTCAACCCAATAAGCATTATCACATACGAGTTCTTTGGTTAATGAGATTCTTCCTTTTCCTTTTATACAACAAGGTTCATTGTTTCCAAATCTTACATTGCCACTATCACAGTCTTCTAGGTATTCAAATTTTGTCTTGTCACCAGTCATGTGGTGTGAACATCCACTATCTATTATCCATATATCATCTTTGCTTATATGAGAAATAAGTGCCATCTTATCTTCATCATCATCAGATTCATCTTTTATAGCAATAAAAACAATTTCTTCTTCACTATCATCAGAATCTTTACCCATAAAACATGTTTTCTTACCTTTATCCTTGAATGATTTGAAATTCTTTTTGCCATAGTACTTGTGACCTCTCTTCTCTTCCTTGGCTTGCTTGTTTGGGCACCTAGCTGCAATATGTCCAATTTCTTCACATGAAAAATAGATTAAAGGAGTTTTACCTTTTTATTTACCTTTCCCTTTAGAGTACTTCTTTGCAAGTAATGCTTCTACAATTTCAAGATCACTATCAGAACTTTCTTCTGATACTTCTTCACTTTCTGACTAAACTTCTTTTATTTTCTTGTTCTTCCTTAGTGAAACCTTGGCCTCAAATGCTGACTCAATATTTTTGAAATTTGGAACATAGTTGTCATAGTTGTCTAATTCAAAGGCTGTCAATCTTCCAACTAAAGCATCCAAAGTTATATTCTGGTTTGTTTCACATCTTCTTTCTTGAATAGCTGATACTCTTATTGCATAGATAGGGATTAATTTTCTGAGTACCTTGCTTATAACAATTTCATCAGAGATTGTTCCTCCAAAAGCTCTAATTGCACTAACACTTGCTTTGATCCTTTCAACATATTTTGTAATGTTTTCATCTTCTTTCATATTCATCTTGTCAAACTGTCCTCTTAGGCTTTCTGCTTTGGCTCTTTTCACATTTGCATCACCACCATATATTTTCTTCAGTGTGATCCACATTTCATATGCAGTAGTGCATTCTTTAATATCATCAAATTCTTCATAGCTGAGAGCTGATGCAATGTCTATCATCATGGTGTTATGATTCTTTTTCTCTGCAATGTCTTCAACAGTTAATGCGCCAGTAGGAACTGTGTATTCTTCATCAATGTATTTGCATCCTGAATCACCAATGGAAGCCAGATGAAGTCTCATGAGACCTTGCCATGCTAAAAAGTTATCTCTGTTGAGCTTTGGAATTTCCCTCTTGTAAGACATCCTGATCTTTAGCTTAGGTCCTTGAAACCCTTCCTGCAAGCACCAAAAGCTCTGATACAAATTGATGGAATATGGATGAAGTGACTGAGGGGGGGGGTGAATTAGTCAACCATAAAACACTTAACAATTATTTCTTTCCAGATCCCTTAGGATATCTTAATGAATGTTATCTGTTTAACACTTGGTAAATAGATTGCAGTAACTTGGTAGATGTAGAAAGTATTAGTAAAATTATCTTTAGATATTCATTAGCACTTGTATATGATTAAGATAACCATTAAGAACACAAGAGACACAAGATTTAATGTGGAAACCCAATATGGGAAAAACCACCAATGTATCTAGATACTGATTTTCACTTTTCTGAAGTGATGCCTGGTTAGAAGCCAACCCGGTAAAAGGTTACAAAACACACTGTTAGGTGTGACCTTGTTAAAGGATTTAATCACCCTGCTAGGAGTGGCCTGGTAATAGGTCTTGAGAACAATTCAATGGAATTGTCACCTTGTTAGAGGATTTACAATATGGTTGTTAAACCAACTCGGTTAAGAGATTTAGAATTCACTGTTACAATGATAAGAAGGTAACAATGAAAATGACCTGTATAATAATACAACTACCTTGCTGATTACAGATCTCTATTTTGTATAAGTGTGATCCTTCCTGATTGAATATATCTCTACTGCTCCTTAAGGATATCTGATCATCCTTCATAATTTCGCACACACCTTTCCTATCTTTCTTCTATATATCTTTTGCTATAATTCTTGTTTAATTTTTCACATTTGACCTTTTATCTATATGATTTTAGATTTGTCAAATCGGCATTACTTAGTATAACAATCAGCTGAATTAAGAAAACTTTATTTGCAAAGATCCTTCAAGGGCCGACAGTGCTCGGTGACCATAACTTTCTACAATCTTTTAGAGACTGAGGGAACTCAGTAAACACTGATAATCCTTTGATAACTGACTGAACTCAATAGATGCTAACTTTTCTTTGACAACTGAGTGAATTCGGTAAACACTGATAATCCTTGATAACCGAGTGAACTCAGTACATGCTGATTTTCCTTTGATAACTGAGTGGACTTGGTAAGCACTAATTTTACTGCCAGGCAGACCGACTGAGCTTGATAGGTACTGAATGATGTAGACTGTGACATTGTGTGACATCAAAGACAATACATAATTTGAGTAGCAATTTTCTTCAGACAATTGTTTCCAACACTTTGTCTCCAGTTTGCTGAATATAATGGGGCCCTGTTTTAAAAGGAAAGTAAGCCGCGAAGGTAAAGATTGATCGGACGGTCATGACTTAATGATAGAAGAGATTCAAATGAGGATCATTGATATGCTAATGGTGCCATGAAGTGACCATTATGATTCAATTTTAGATTTTGCAAAGGATTTTCAAGCACAGAAGTACCAAAAATTCAATTCTTGAGCGACCAGATTGGGTGGAAGTGATTGCTAAGCATTGTAATGTGGTCCAGGGTACCATGGTAGCTACAGAGGAATGTCTTGCCATTGGTATTAAATGAATCAGTACCCTAAAGTGTGTTGTAGGGGTCAATTTGGCTATATTTCTTTGGGCTTGATGATGATTCGGTACTTAGACCAGTACAGGGCTAGTTGGCTGATAATTTTGATTGTTTGAGTTGGCATGTTGCAGCCTGATCCCGATCTTGTCTATGTTAAATTCTTGGTGGGATTAGGTGGATTTAAATTTTGATTTTGGAATGATCATTGTGCTTGTATTGTAACCCTAGTATAAAGGGATTTCCATGATCATTTCTAATTATTGGGATTTAGATTTTAAAATTTTCTATTGTGAGTCGACTGCCTAGTTAGGATTGTAATTTTTTGGCATTTGGTATTTTGTTGATGATAGAGAAAAAGTTGCAGGTCTAAGCTGTAATTTGCAAGTTTGACTCCTCTGGTTTGATTTTTTATACTTAAGGATTCTTGATACTTAATGTAAATATATGACTCTGATCTCTCCTTTGTGTCAACTTGGATAGGTTCTGAACTTTCCAGTTCTCTGCATATTGTTTTATGTATATGTATCCATTCTTAAGTTCTAATCCAAGATTAGATGAAATGATGCTTTAGATGGGACATAGATCTATCTGATTGTCTATGTAAGGATATCTTATAGGTAGTAAAGGGGATTATAGGTGTGTTTATGGCTTTGAATCTCAACTACTATCTGGTGTGTGTAACATTCTTGTTCTAGGAGATCTTGCCCAATGGATGAGGCACTAGCCTAAATGAGTATCTCTTTGTCAACAAATATTGATTATTGTTTTTATGATCCAAAAGTATAAATCAAGAACCATTCTTTAAATTTTCAGCATTTGGTTGTTTGTGGTTCTTCCCCATAGCAATGGAGAGTCAATGAGTGTGTGGTTAACATTCAGTACTTTCTTGCTATCCATTTATCTGTTATTCAAACTTAGTTCTTGGTGTATGAAGAATATTTTATACTAGGTTAGGTGCACCCACCTTGGTCTTGCAGAGCTAGAAGTAGAAGAGGGTAATCTTGTCCCTATGGTTGGTCCAGTCACCCTAAGACCTCAGCAATTTTGGAGTTAACCATTCCTAAAATCCATCTGAGGGTGTATTGGTAGCCTATTAGAGCATAAGCATCATTTTGGACACCAACACATGGGTCCCAGTTATTTTTGTTGCCCAGTGATAGAGATTGAAGATCTATGGTCAGCATGTGATCGCATGGAATATTCTTTCCCCATGTGATCATGGGCCCACCATCCAATTTGGTGCTAATGGTTTGTTCACAGAGGGCCTGCTGGCAGACATGGTGATGTGGTAGCTTTTGGTTGGCTGCCGC
The DNA here is from genome assembly GCA_027943335.1 of Chamaecyparis obtusa. NCBI lineage: Eukaryota > Viridiplantae > Streptophyta > Pinopsida > Cupressales > Cupressaceae > Chamaecyparis > Chamaecyparis obtusa. The sequence goes on from BSBK01001014.1 coordinate 64,103, forward strand.
ATGATCACATAGCCCATTCTTTGGCTATGCAATCATGCGACCGGTTGATTTGTGTCCTTGTTCCCAGTGGCAGGTGGTAGTATGGCATCTGTAGGGGTGATGTGGTAGATCCTATGGTTGGTGCATGATCTCATGGGAGGTTTCAAGCCCATGCAATCATGCACCCATCATTCAATTTTGAGGGCCTATTTGCGGATGGTTCAATGGTCCCTATGTTGTGTTTTGATTGGTTGCCGGTGTGCCAGGTGGTAGGGGGTTTGCAGTGGGACCTGTGTTTGCAGTACCTAAGCATTTTTGACTATGGTGGTGAATACTAATGGTTAGTCACATTTTTGCATAGCCTTTTTCATGGCTATACGATCATGTGACTGACATTTTGCATTAGGACTTAGTGGTGGTGGTTGCAGCAAGGTTAAGGTCAGTGGGTTGTCGCATGTTTGCATAGCCCATTTCCAGGCTATGTGACCATGCAAAAAGGGTTTGATTATGCTATTACAGAGTGAGGTTGTTGACCACGTAGTAGAGTGACTAAAGTAGGAGGTTAAGTTGTGGAGCCCATGAGGGGAGATTGATTGGATGGTGGGGATATAAAGTTGATAAATGTTTAAATTTTGACCGTTGATTCACTGCTGGCACCAAAGAAGTGACCATTGCTTTTCAATTTCAAACTCTACAGAGGGTTTCAAGCAAGGAAGTACTTGAAATTCAATTTTTGAGCAGCCAGAGTGGGTGGAATTAATAGCTAAGCGTTGCATTGTGGTCCAGGTTGCCATGGTAGTTGCAGAGGAATGTCTTGCCACAGGAGAATAAATGATTCAGTACCCTAAAGTGTGTTGTAGGGGTCATTTTGGCCTGATTTCTTAGGGTCTGATGATGATTTAGTACTTGGACCAGTACAAGGCTAGTTAGCTATTAGTTTTTGACTATTTGAGCTTGCATGTGGTGTCCTGATCCTGGTCTTGTCTATGTTAATTTCTTGGTGGGGTTAGGTGGATTTGAATCTTGTTTTCAAATGATCATTATGCTTGTACTGTAACCCTAGTATAAAGGGATTTTCATGATCATTTTTTGGCATTGGGAGTTTGGTATTCAAGCTTTTCCAGTTGTGAGTCCTCTGCCCAATCTGAATTGTAATGATCTGACTTAGTTTTTGTTGGTAATTGAATGAAAGTTGTAGGACTAAGCTGTAGTTTGCAAGCTTGTTATGCTTGAATTGATTGTATGAACTTAAGGATTGTTCATACTTAATGCAAATATATGATCCTTATCTCTCCTTTGTGTCATTGCAGATAGATTTTGAACTTTCTAGTTCACTGCATACTTGTTTGTGTATGTGTCTTCATTCTTCAGTTCTAATCAAGGATTAGATTAAATTATGCTTTAGATGAGACATAGGTCTATCTCTTGTCTATGTGAGGATTTCATATAAGTAGTAAAAGAGATTATAGATGTGTTTATGGATTTGAATCTTAGATATAATTCTAGAGTGTGTATGTGATCTATTTAAGAAAACTTTCCCAATGGATGAGGCACTGGCCTAGATGAGTATTTCCTTATTGACATATCATGACTTAGATTTTTATGATTCAAACATATAAGATTAAGAACCATGCTTTAGATTTTTAGTATTTGGTTGTATAAGGTCCTACCCCATAGTAATGAGGAGTCAATGAATGTGCGGTTATCATTTAGTACCCTCTTACTATCTAGTCATCTATTATATGAACCCAGTTCTTGGTGTGTGAAGTATATTTTATGTTGGGTTAGGTGCACCTGCCTTGGTTTTGTAGAGCTAGAAGTAGAAGAGGGCAGTCTTGTCCCTATAGTTGGTCTAGTTACCCTAAGACCTCATTACATTTTGGAGCTAACCATTCCTAAAATCTATCTGAGGGTATACTGGTAGCCTGTTAGAGCATAAGTGTAATTTTGGACACCAACAAGATGGTGACTCTACTGGGGATATGTTATTCATGTTCATCCAAACTAGTAGGTCATCATTGGAAAAAATAGGGTCGTTCTTGTCCCTTATCTCTTTAACTCATTTGATCATTTTTTAGGTCAAGAAATCATCTTATAATATTCCCAATACACTTGGGTGGTGACTCAAAAATCTTGGTAGCAGTACTGGTCAGTGATTTATTTTGCAGAATGAGTTATAAAGCTACTAGGTCCTAGAGAAAGTAGCATCCTGAAGACATAATCGAAGAAGGTATTTTGAGTACTTCAAGGCCTAGTCAGAAAAGGGGAGGAAAAAAAAGAGGAGGTGTTTCTGAGACTTGGAGAAACAAGAAGGATACTAGACAAGAATCCCTAGCCAGGCCTAGTCAAGAAGAAAAAAATTTAGAATATGAAGAGGCTATTGACTTGGGACTGAATCAGTATGAAGATGAAAATCAAGTGGGAGATGATGAGTCTCAGACCACTCTCCTTGAATCAGAGGAGATCTTTGAAGAGGTTTATGAACTAGAGAGAAAAGTTTAGGAGCAGCTTGCCATTAGGCAGCGAAGAGATAAAGGAAAAGAAGAAAAGGTAACACAAGCTATGAGCAAGGCTGATCAACTAAAGAGGCAATTGCTAGATTTGGAGGCAATTAATTTTGTCCCAGAGCCTGAGAGATTAGAGGAATAGCCTATTGTGCAAAGAAAACATGAGGAAACTAGGCCAAAGGACACAGCAAAGTAGACGGCCATTGGAGTTCAGATCAATGAACAAGTTGTTGTTGATAGAACATTAGATCTAGGACTAAGATTAGACTCAGACCTTGAGATAGCTAGAAGGAAGAAAGAGATATTGGACAAAGAAATAGAGAAAGCTGAGTTGGAGGCTTCTGCTATAGAAATTAGGAAAAATATTGATTTTCTCAAGCATACTTTAGGACCTTCACATGTTGCTGCTTCCTTCTTGGGGCAAGGTGGAAATCAGGGTAACAATGCAGCTCAAGCAAATGGTGTACCAGGTGCTGCCAGGGTTCCTGATGGTTCAAACACAAGAACATCTACATCTCAAGGAATGGATCCACCATAGGGAGCTCCTATTCATGAAAGGTACAAACAACTTACCTTCTTTGGTATTCCTGGTTATCCTAATGTAATCCTTGATGAGATTAGAAAAAAGATTCCTAAATTTATTGGAAATAATGTCGTCACATGTGAAGAACATCTAAAAAATTTCATAGATGTAACAGATGATTACAATATAGAGCTTGATGATGTTATAATGAATCTATTTGTACAATCCCTGATTGAGGATGCTAGGGATTGGTTTAGAGGGTTACCCCGTGCTAGTATAGGGTCATGGAACGAATTCAAGAATTGTTTCAAGGAAAACTATGGAGATAAAACAAATGAGGGTTTTATCTTGAATGAATTCAATAATATAAAGAAAAATCAGAATGAAGAGGTTCCAAAAGGCCATGCATAGGCTCTTGCAAGTTATTAGGTTAGATGACAGGGTATGTCTAGTGACATACTTGAATGCCTTTGATGAAAAGATGGGATATCTCTTGAGAGATAAGAACTCTAGAAATCTTGGGGAGGCTTACAAATTGGCCATCAATATAGAGAGCAATAGAAGGTTATCAGGAAAGATAGGAAGAAGAGATGATTGTAGGCCTCAAATGTAGAGTAAGAGAGAAACAAGAAGGTCTACTGATCCTAAACCCAAAGAAGATGACAATCTGAAACAAATTTTGAAGGTTTTAGAAGGTTTAAAGCTTGGTGAGAAAGGAAACAAAAGGGTTGTGGCTATGGAGAGATCAATGCCAAGTAGCTTTAGCAGATAGCCAAGGATGCAGAATTACCCTTACAATACCCAATGGAAAGATGGCAAGCCCATTCTCCCAACCAAGCAAGAAAGGCCTGATGGAAGGATCCTTGATCCATTGCATAGAAATTCAATGAACATAGCTGATGATATTCCATGGTGTGCTACTTGTCAGTCTCCTCATAGTTCAGAGCATTGTGTCATTGCTCTAAACTTACAAGAGAACCAAGAAAATGAAGAGCAATATGATAAGGATGGGTTTGGGATGACTTCTTCACATGCAAAGGATGAGATTGATTATGATGAAGAGGGAGAAGAGTTTGATGATGTTGGATGTGGTGTAGTGAGGGGTGAGGAGAAAGTTTCTTTAAGAAGACCATCAGATGAAGAAATTTCTCAAATCACTGTAGACATGGTCACTCAAGCTAGAAGCAATTACAATTTGAGAAATAGGACAGTTGGAAATGCAACTGGTAAATCGGGCAGTATGTTCATCAAGAGGATAGAAAATAGTGTACAACAACATGAAAAAAAGGGAAAGGCTACTTTTATTGCTGACCAAGTGAAGGTAAAAAAGAAAATTATGCCTGTTACAGCACCTAGGAATAAAGCGAAGACATCAAGTGTTGTTGTTCCTACCTTTTAGAAGGGAGAGGAATCCTCTCTCAAGGAGAAATCTGATTTCACAAAAGATAAAGTTGTCACTATTTTTTATGAAGACATGAATAGCCAGAAGTATGTTCGAATAGATATGTCTAAATTGCTTTCATAGATCACTGTCAAGGTTCCACTTTTTGAAATGATGAGAATAGAAGAACACAAAGTCAAGGCCTTGAATTGGGTGAATGGTGTTTCTTCCGTAGGAATCCAGGAGGTGAATAGAAATGACAAGCATGTGGCTTCCTTGGAAGACACACCTAATAGTAAGAGTGAAGAAATTGTTTCTAAGATCCCTCAAATCTTCTTGGATACAAATCTTGTAAATAGTGCATTAGGGATAGTTGATCCTTTCTTCTTGTCTCTAGTTATTAATGGTAAAGTATTGAAAAACTGCATGATTGATTTAGGAGCATCAAAAACTATTATGCCTATAGAGATCATGAAATCATTAGGACTGAAGGTTGATACACCTCATGGGAGATTCCAAGCTATGGACTCAAGAGAAGTGCTGGTTATTGGTACCATTAAGGCTTTGCCTTATAAATTAGCTACATTTCCTGATAAACAGTTGACTATGAATGTTCATGTAGTTGACATTCGTCCTCAATATGGAATGTTGTTATCTAGAAAGTGGAGTTCCTCCATGGGAGGAAGTATTCAATGTGACCTATCTTTTGCCACTTTTGACATTGAAGGAGAGAAGGTGAAGATGTCAAGGGAAGCTAGAACTCCACACATGATTGAGGAGAATGAAAAGGATAGCATGAATTGTTTTGTTGACACTGACATTGGTTCATTCCAAGTTCAGAGGAAAGAGATGCAAGAAAAGGTTAGGCCTATCCTTTTGACTAATGATGAAAATAACATGGTAGAAGGTAATGTCTTATGGACATTATATTTTGATGGAGCAAGTTCTAGAGATGGTGCTAGAGTAGGAGTATTATTGGTAGCCCGAAGTGGTAAAACTTTTAAGTTTTCTTTCACTCTCTTGTTTGCTTGCACAAATAATGTTGCAGAGTATGAAACCATATTGATTGGTTTGAGACAATCATCAAAACATGGGACCAAAAATCTTAGGGTGATTGGTGATTCTGAGTTAATAGTTTCTCAGATTATATCAAAATATGCATCTAAGAATCAAAGCCTGAAACAATATAGAAATGTTGTATGGGATGAAATTGAGGTTTTCAATGCCTTTGGTATTGAATGGGTGGATAGAAGCCAAAATAGGATGATAGACTTACTAGCAAACATAGCCTTTAGGCCGGAGGACATTAGCTTTGCAGGGATATCCAAGATTGAATGTAAGTCCAGGCCTTCTATCCTAGATAACATTGAGAATCGGTAGGTTTTTTTTGATGATCAAGACATTTTGAGATTCTTGCAGTGTGAATCTCACTTTGATGGTCAGGAGATGGATTTCAGTACCTATGTTGACATCATAAATGGAAAGGAAAGTGTCCTAGGGAAGGATGTTCTGCAACTAAAGTCAACTAGGATCCCTAGGGATTAGTTTCTCTTGAAAGGACATTTGATAATAAAGAGAGGGCTTGTGTTGCTAGAGTTGTAGACAAGATAAATGATTTAGAGGAAGTGAATCTAGGAACAAGCCAAGAACCAAAAAACATTTACATAGGTAAATGTTTATCTCAAAGAACTAGAAGAAATTTGACTGATCTTCTCAGGAAATTTACATGTTTTTGCATGGTCTTATGAAGATTTGAAGGCCTATAGAGAAGATCTCTTTCAACATGAGATACCATTAAAGGAAGGAACCAAACCCTTTAGGTAGAAGTTAAGGCCTATGAACCCTACTTTAGTACCAAAAATGCAAGATGAACTCAAAAAGATGATGGATGCTGGTATTATAAAGCCTGTCTGGCATTCTACTTGGGTGTCAAATTTGGTTCCAATAAAAAAAAAGAATGGTGACATTAGATTATGTGTTGATTTTAGAAATTTGAATGTCAATTCTTTAAAGGAAAATTATGGTTTGCCTAATATGGAAAATATGCTGCAGAGAGTCATAGGATCAGAGTTAATGTCCATGATGGATGGTTTCTCTAGTTATAATATGTCATGGTCAAGGAATCAAAACAATTCAAGACTACATTCACCACTCCTTGGGGTACATATGTTTATGTTAGGATGCCATTTGGCCTGATAAATGCAAGAGCAAATTTTCAGAGGGCTATGGATGTAGCTTTTTCTGATTTCATAAACAAGTTTTTAGTGGTATACCAGGATGATCTTACAACATATTCAGAGGAGGATCAACATTGTGAGCATCTAGAAAAGATTTTCATCGGAGCTCTGGAGTATGGGATTTGTTTGAATCCAAAGAAGTGTTCTTTCGGTGTTATAGAAGGCAAGCTCTTAGGAAATATTATGTCCAAGGATGGAGTGAGAATTTATCTTTAAAGGGTTATGGCAATAGACAAGCTTTCACCACCAAGAAATGTTAAAGGAATACAGTCTTTCCTCAGACGAGTAAATTTTCTCAGAAGATTTGTTACAAATTTTGTAGAAATTTGTATTCCCATCTCTAGAATGTTCAAAAAAGATACAAAGGTAGAATGGAGTGAAGAAGTAGATGAATCTTTTAGAAGTATCAAACAGGCCATTAAAGATGCCCCTGTTTTGAGGACCCCTGATTATGGTAAGCCCATGCAGATTTTCTCTTTTGTTTCTTATCATACAGTTGTAGTAGTCTTATTACAAAATAATTTAGATGGATACGAGCAACCTATATCATTTTTTAGCAAGTCTTTACATGCAGAAAAATTGAAATATGATATCACTCAGAAATAGGCTTATGCCTTAGTCAAAGTAGTCAAGGCTTTTAGGTGTTATCTTGTGGGAGCTAGGGTGGTTTCTTATGTCCCTAGTGCTACTGTTAAAGATATATTAGTGCAACAAGAAGTATTAGGAAAAAGATGTAGATGGATCAATAGGATCCAAAAATTTAACATTGATATTCAGATTACAAATTTGGTGAGAGGCCTAGGCCTTGCAAAGTTGATGGCACAAAGTAATCTGATTGCTAATCATGTGAATATGCTAGAGGAGGAAGAGAGGCCATATATTTGTGATATGGATTACTGTGATTGGTATAAAGATGTCATCAATTACTTGCACAAGTTGTTCATTCCCCCTGACATGAATGAAAATAAGAGGAGGACTGTCAAGTTATAGTCAGCAAGGTATGCAATTATTCATGATGAGTTGTGGTGGAGAAGCAATGAAGGAGTATTGCTAAAATGTGTGGACCATGAAAGATCTAAGACTCTATTGGAAGAAATGCATCAAGGTGTGTGTGGAGGGCACTATATGACAAAGACGATAGCCCACAAGATTCTTAGGTCTAGATTTTGATGGCCTACAATTTTTAAGGACACACATCAGTTTGTGAAGAAATGTGATGCATGCCAAAGGTTTGCAAGAAAGTTGAAATTTGGTGGGAATTATCCTCTTAGGCTTGTCTCAGTTTAGTCTCCTTTTTAGAAGTAGGGTATTGATTTCATTGGTGAAATTCCAAACAAGTCTAGTGGTGGACATTCATACATACTAGTGGTGATAAACTATTTTACCAAGTGGGTTGAAGCTATCCCTACTAGGAGGGCTACTAGTAAAGTGGTAATTGATTTTGTAATGCAAAATATTCTCACTAGATTTGGTTGCCCAAAGATAGTTGTGGTTGATAATGCAATGTGTTTTAGATCATAGGAATTTGGTGATTTTTGTCAGCAATATGGGATACACATTTCATTTTCTTCCCCATACCAGCCACATGGGAATGCCCAGGCTGAATCTAGTAATAAAAGCCTTATCAAAATTCTCAAAAGGGTGTTGGATAGAAATAAGAAAGCATGGGACTCAAAGTTATGGTGGGCATTGTGGGCTGACAGAGTGACTATAAAGAAAGCCATAGGTTGTACCCCATTTGACCTGGTTTATGGGATAAGTGCTAGATTACCTCAAAATAATTTGTTGCAAATGTACAGGTTCATCCAGGCATATGATGAAGATTTAAATGATGAGATAAGTGTGAGAATGGATGAGCTAATCTAGTTAGAGGAAGTAAGGAGGGATGCACATGAGAAAAAGGAGACATTGCAGTGGCAGTGCAAAAATTTGTTTGATAAGAGAACAACTTAAAGGAGCTTTGAAATTGATGATCTGGTCCTGATGTGGAATGCAAGGCTAGAGGATAAGGGAAACCATGGAAAATTTGATCCTATTTGGTTGGTTCCTTATCTGATTGAGAGCAAGTGGGGAACAGATTCATATGTCTTAAAGGATTTAACTGGTGATACTTTGGAATTGCCTGTTCATGGACAATTCCTAAAGTTTTACTTCTCCTAAAGTATATCTTCCATGAACAGTAGTTTAGGTTTCCCTGTTTTTGTCTGCTCTATGTTTTGGTGTCAAAATTGTGAGTTGGTCTGCTCTCCCAATGATTTGAAATCCTTGTCATGCCTGCAAGAGACATGCATCCCCAACTAGAGCCATTGTTAGTCCATTTTCCAATCGTAGCAAAAAATTCTTTGAAAATGGTTTGTTCCCTGCAAATGTTTTGTAATGTTGTCCCACCCTGCTGCAATCTTGTTTTGATGTGTGAAGAAAATCCCTAATGTTTCATGGTGTGCACCCTTGGCCCTATGTTTTTCATTGTGTCACTTAGCTCTAGTCCAATTTGCATGTGCTTAACCACAAAATCCAAAAAGTTATTCAATTGTTAGAGTCTGTAGGAAATAATTTTGAAATTTGCCATGGTGTCGAAAACCCAGAGTATTTTTGAAATCCATGATGTTTTCAGTCTGTGTGAAAAACCATCATTGTTTTTGACCTTTGCCTTCCAGCTTGGTGCACTTGTCTTTTGGTGCTGAAAAATTTGTGTGTTTTCGACCTTGGTCTTAACTATGCGAGTCTGATTGGGTGGTGGGCCCAGGTTTTTAGAGGCTCTTCTCTGATTGGTTGTCACATGGCTACATGTCAGACTTCTTTGACATGTGATCATTCAATTGCTTGCCACTTGTCTATGTGGGTCCATGTTCTTCCTATTGTTCTTCTTGGTGGTTGGTTCGTGGGTCCTAGTTCTTTTCATTGCCCAGTGATAGAGATTGAAGATCTACGGTCGGCATGTGATTGCATGGAATATTCTTTCCCCATGTGATCATGTGCCCACCATCTAATTTGGTGCTAATGGTTTGTTCGCTGTGGGCTCGCTGGCAGAGGTGGTGATGTGGTAGCTTTTGGTTGGCTATCGCATGATCGCATAGCCCATTCTTTTGCTATGCGATCATGTGATCGGTCGACACATGTCCTTGTTCTCGGTGCAAGTGGTAGTATGGCATCTGTAGGGGTGATGTGGCAGATCCTGTGGTTGGTGCATGATCTCATGGGAGGTTTCAAGCCCATGCGATCATGTGCCTGCCATTCAATTTTGAGGGCCTATTTGTAGATGGGTCAATGGTCCCCATGCTATGTTTTGATTGGTTGCCAGTGTGCTAGGTGGAAGGAGGTTTGCAGTGGGACCTATGTTTGTAGTACTCAAGCATGTTTAACTTTGATGGTGAATGCTAATGGTTAGTCACATGTTCACATAGCCTTTTTCAAGGCTATGCAATCATGCGACTGACATTTTGCATTAGGACTTAGCGGTGGTAATTGTGGCAAGGTTAAGGTTAGTAGGTTGTCCCATGTTTGCATAGCCCATTTCTGGGCTATGTGATCATGTGACAATGGTTTGATTACATTGTTGCAGAGTGAGGTTGTTGACTACGTAGTAGCATGACTAAAGTAGGAGGTTAAGTTATGGAGCTTGCGAGAGGAGCTTGATCAGACGATGGGGATATAAAGTTGATAAAGGTTTAAATTTTGACTATCAATGTTGGCATTAAGCATGATTGCCATTAGTGACAACACTTATTTTGAGTAGTGCATATCAAGAAGAACTATGCATACCGAGCAGAATAATGCATACTAAGTAGAACAGTGCATACCGAGTAGAACAGTGCATACCAAGTAGAACAGTGCATACTGAGTAGAACAGTGCATACCGAGCAGAAAAAAGCATACTAAGTAGAACAGAGTATATTGAGCAAAGCTTACTGAGAAGAATAGTGCATACCGAGCTCGCAAAGTTTCATAGTGTTTATCGAGTGCTGCATGATTAAATAGGAAATTTAGTTTCTACCAAGTAACACTGTATCTACCGAGTCTCCATTATTTACCGAGTTTGAAACTATGACCAAGTGGTTAGTATGGACTGAGCTTCCACTTCTACCAAGTGCATGACCATGTTGAGTAACATAGTGGATGCCGAGTATCAGAAAGTCACTGAGTTAGTTTGCAGTAACCGTGTAACTATATTTGGGCCAACTCAGTAATATTTGTGTTTACTTATTTAAAGAGATGACTTTGTAATTGTTTTGGAATTGACTTAGAATGATATATAAACAATGTTTTATGTCATATCAAAATGTAAGAAAAAATGTACAGAAGTATGAAAAGAGAAAGGAAGAGATAAGCAAATTACAAAGGGCTACAATAGTATATGAAACAACAAAGATTTATCCATCATAGAAGGTGATCAGTACATCAGAGAATCTCAATCAAAAAGAATAGTTGCAAGTAAGAGATCTACTATTTCATCCTAACAGGTGAATTAGCTTGAAATCCTTTAACCGGGTAGACTTAAGAGTCTTTGTAAAAATCTCTTAACCAAGTGCATACTTCATTGTATGTTTGTAAATCCTCTAACAAGGTGGACCTATCAGTCCTTATTGCTCCTAATAGGGCAGATCATCAGAAGTGATCATTGTAAGCCTTAACTGGAAAACTTTATACTACAGTATTGAATTTTTGTGGGTATCATCCCCACCCTAATTTTACTTTCTATTTGGAAGGTTTCTAGGTCACCAAATCTATGTGTTCAATGTGTTATGAATGTTTATTCTTTTTTTTACTCATGCATGCAGTTAGATAATCAATCTAATCTAAATCTATTAAAAGTTTTGAAGTTACTGATTCACCCCTCCCATCTCAGTAACCTAGTTAATCTTGAATATTTCCAACAATTGGTATCAGAGCTTAGTGGATCTTAGAATAAAGTTTGATAGCTTGAGAAAAGATTTAGGATAATGGAGATATTTAGATTGAACAAAGTAATTGAGAATGAAAAGCTAGATCTGGAAATGGCCCTGACTCAGCTCAAAGAAGAAAGAGAGCATCTTTCTCTTTCCTTAAAAAGAAGGAAGGAACTTGCAAATCAGACCAATGACCACCAATATGTTGAAGAAAAGATTGAAGACTTTTTCCCTTCAAGAAGCTCAGATGAAGCAAACAATGCAATCAAAGAACTTCTAGAAAAGAGTGGATCTCTGCAAGAAGTGAGAAAATTGAAAAGAGAACAGGAAATTCAGTCAACAAGATTTTTTGAAGTCTTGGAATAGAGAAACAAGATGAAAGATGAAATAGATGGAAAGAACAATGAAATCCAAAATAAAACCCTTCAGCTAGAAAATCTTATTGATCAAATCTCCAATGCAAATGAAGAAATCTTGACTCTGAGATTAGAAAATGAAAATATGAGAGAAGAGCTGAGATCTGAAAAGAAAATCAATTTAAGAGTAATGAGTGAGGTAGATGCTGAAAGGAAAATCAATGAAAGAATGTTGAAATCTCAAGAAGATATGAATCAGTTGTATGAACAAAACCTTCATAGGCAAAAAGGAAAAGCAAGACTTGGATACAAAGAGGAAGGTGAATCCTCCAAAAAAGGTATTCAAAAGAATTAGAAACCTACCTGTAACCACTGTGGAAAAATTGATCATACTTCAAACAAATGTTGGAGCAATGGAAAAGAAAAATTCAATGGAAAATGCTACAATTACAATCAGCTTGGTCATAAAGCAAATGAATGCAAGGAGAAACCAAGATTTAAAGGAAAATGTCACAAATGTAGCAAACAAGGTCATAAGGCATCAAAATGCAGAACTAAAATACCCAATCTAGCGGAACAAATTATTAAAGCAATGTTTGGTTGGGACTACAACACTTGGTGTAGATGTCATTACTGTGGAGAATATGGACACATTGGCATGAATTGTGTAAGGCACCATTTGAGAAAAAGGGATTCTACCATAAGATGTTATAAATGCACTAAACTTGGTCACATAGCTAAAAATTGCATGAATGCTGGTGAAGTTGAAGATAGATAGAAAGAAAAAGAAAATAACATTAGGAAGTAGATGAGATAGAAGTGGATTCCTAAGCCTACCGAGCAAACCAATCCTAAAGTAACTCATGAAGGGAGTGGCTCTATGAACTCTAACTAGTCTCCAAAAAAGCACTGGAACTGTATCTTCATAGACTATTCCAAAACAATTCCTGAATTGAAAGGAAGATAGATCCAAATCAGTATGCAAGATACAATAGGATCACAAGAAGGTTGGTATCAGTTACCACCGAGCAGGTCAGGAGTAACCTAACTTTTTTTGGTTACCGAGTAAGGTCAGAGAAGCATGAACTCATATGATCGCCAATTTGTAGAGTCTTCATTGAGCAATTAATTCATAATGGATGGCAGCCTATCTAATTCAAAACCCTAATTTGTACTGAGTATTAATGGCAAAATTTTAACAAAAGGAGTGAAATCAAGTTCACTATTCACCATGAACAAAAGTCTCCTAGTGCAATCAAGCATTTCAAAGTATATTTCAGCAAGATATTCTCTTTCCTCAAAGAATTTACTATGTTCACTGAGCTACCATGGCATCATCCAGCACTAGAGTAAAGAAAGGTTCAGAAATGTTGGTTCATGGAAAATGGAAAGTAGCATATTTCAAGCTAGTACCCGCAGTTGCTGGAACCCTAGACCCAAGGGGAGCTCAATCTCGGATCCCTCCTAAGGTACTCCTTATTAATGATATTCATAGTCATTTCAAGTGTACAATTCAAGAGCTTGGAACCCTAGAGATAGATACTATTCATGAGGAACTATGTGTGGATGGTGTTCTCAAATCGAAGAATCAACATTTGGAAGATAAGGGTTTAGTTCACATCACACACTTGCCTCAGAGCTTTCAAATAAAATGGGTCAAATATATTCTCAGTCGAGTACATGAAGGTAAAATATGGCTTGAGAAACTAGTAGAGATTACGAAGAAGATGATTTACAGAATCACTAGTCTTCCCATGCTTGACAAGGAAAAATCTACAAAAACCCTAGGTCAGACGGAACTGGAAGAGAAAACCCTAGCTGAATGGGATGGTAGAGGTATGAAGATAAGTAGAATTACTAATGTAGAATTAAATTTTGGTATACATATTGTAGCTCACAAGATATACAGTTCAAGTTGGCAGAACAGTGTTCCATGTGAAGCAGTTGACCTAGCATATAAAATTGTAAAGAACAACCTGTCATTTGACCTGGCAGATTTTTTGTTGAAATAGTTCAACAAGAACATGGAGAGCATCCAAACCTCAAAGAACAATCCATGTAAGTTTGGTTCACTATTGGTTTGTTTATTTTTCTATGCTCAAAAGTTTTTCCCATCAAAAGGCATGGCAGTATGGAGAAAAGATGTGCCGGTTCTTTATTAGATGAATGAATACATTTCAAAAATGGGTGACAATTTTGAAAGCATCATGGATAACTATTTTGAATCATTTAAAGAGAAAATGAACAATAGATTCTGGATTCCATAGAAGTTGGTGGAAGATTACAAAGATGATATTTGTTTCATGGTGGACTGTGATAATCTATATATACAGGCAGCAAAACCAAGGATTGTACATGTGAAACCTCTTCCCTATGAGGTAAATATTGATGAAACAAGGATATTATTGAAGCCCTAATTAATCAACCTGTCAATCCCAAGGCACCATATTTTGGGACATATGAAGAAGCTAAGGAAAGAATTGAGCTTAGCATAAAGCTTTCACATGTGGTCAACAAAGGAAGAAAGAGGTTGGCCAAAATACAAGCTAGCACACCTTCAATGTCAACCAAAGAAAAAGAAGAGGACCTTGAAGAAGAAGGAGAAGAGAAAAAGGATGAGGAGGAAGAAGAACAAGAACTAGAAAAGAAGAAAGGAAAGGTAATCATCACCAAGGCACCCAAGCAACCCTCTGTAGTATTTACATGGAGTGTAAGAGGCAAGGAAGGAAAAGATAGTGAAGAAATAGTATTCAAAAGGCCCCCTCCTACACTAAAAGAAAAGATCAAGGATTTGAGAGAAGGATCAAGAATTGCAAACTTCAAAACTCTCAAATATGAAATCAAATCTAAGGAAGAGCAGCAGGAAATTGAAGATGCTGTTATTGAGAAGATATGAAAATGGAAGTACTCACTTGAAGAGATAGCTTCTCAAATCCCAGGAAGTGTACTAAGTAAAATAAAGTTGAGATGGTCCAATGCAAGGCAAACTGTCAAGGACATCTATGCTCAAACCTTGAGGCAATTAATGCCAAGTTTGAAAAATGCTGAAATTAATAAGGCATTGATAGATAATGAAAATAAGATGACACTCAAATTCAATAGTTGTTTGATTTTGATCAAAGATATTGAGTCTGTTGTGAAGAGTTCCACTACAACATGGAAAAACATCTACAATATTTACAAATTGAGTACCGAAACTATGATAATCAAGGATATTGATGATGACAGTGATGAACATGAAGAAGATACCAAGGTAGACAAGAAAAGTGATGAGGAAGATAATATTGTTCGGATAGCTGCAGAAGTCATTGCCTCACTTCCTCACTCTCCAACAAAAGTTGCTACACCTAGCATGGAGTCAACTTCAAGTATGATTGTGACAACTTCCACAGATACATCAAATGTCAAATCATCACTTGCACAACTCAATGCACCATGGATAGAAATAGCTACCACCTCTTTTATCGAGTTGTAGTCTCCTGTATCTACTTTAGTACCTACTTCCTTATCAAGTTTTCCAGTAGTAAGTACTTTAGTTTTGGATACTTCAGCAAGTACTTCAATTTTTTATTCTACAATTGTGAATACTTCAGTTTTGAGCCCTTCAAGTACACCAGTCGGTAGTTTATCATTTTTCGCAGCTAGTCCTACAATGTCCACAATAACTTCTACAAAGGCATATAGTGCAATAACAATTGATCCTAAGGCTCAACCGAGTACAATATTTTTGAGCAAGAATGTAGAAGAGGATATAGACTTAGATGAGAAGATAGAGATTCCAAAATTAGACTTTGCAAATCTTACAGCAGACCAAATGCAAAACATTGGTGAACTCCTCCAGAAGAAAGCAAAGCAGAAGAAACTAAAAGAAGAAAGGGACAAAGAATATAAAATTATTGAGGATGCAAAAGATATTTTGTCATAAGCATTAGGTATTAAAGTTGATTCCTCTCAACATATTTTGTTACAGTTAGCTAAGGCAGTAAACTAGTTTCATGAGGATTCCTCTGCATCAAAAAAGATTCTTGAGAAAGCCGAGAAGAAATTTGACAATAAAGTTCTTGAGCATGTTGCTCAGCATATAGCTATTAATCAGGTAGAATTATTTTCTATTTTGATAGATATTGAGTCCTCCTGTACTCCAATGTCACCTCACTTTTTGCTAAAATATGTAATGTTGTCAAGTTCACTAAGGAAGTCAAGGATAAACTAAATAAGATGGATGAGGATCTAAAGGAAAGTGTACAAAAGTTGCAACTTGAACCTAGTTCAAGCTCTGCACATCATATGAAAATCACATTCCTGTCTAATAGGTAGTCAGAACTATTAAAAGAGGATACAAGGATCTGGTCAACACTACTAGATATTTAGAACATGATCCTTCCCATCATGGACATAATGCAAAAACACACTGTTCACTCAAAAGCATTACTCCATGACAATCAATTCTCCATTGCAGATCACATGATTGAACTCTTTGCAGAAGTCCAAATTGCACTCCAAACATGCAAGATTCTACAAGAGAATTGGGACAGAACTCTGGCACTAATCTTAAAGGTACATTTTGATTTTCTTTCACATTTTGGATTCTCCCTGTAAAATACTTGTATATGCACCTTTGGCATTATTGTCAAAAAGGGGGAGAAAGTGTATGTATAGGAGAAAGTGTATATATAGGAGAAAGTGTATAAGATTAAGGTGTGTAATATGAAAGGGGGAGAAATATATAAACAACAGTTTGACAAAGATAAATTTTGAAAAATCAAAAAAAAGATTCAGCATGACCCGTGTATATAAGTTTTGGCAATAATTGTTTTTGTCAGTAATGCTAAAGGGGGAGATTGTTGGCATTCAGCATGATTTTCATTAGTGAAAACACTTATTCTGAGTAGTGCATACCAAGTAGAACAGTGCATACTGAGCAAAATAGTGCATACTGAGCAGAACAGTGCATACCAAGCAGAACAGTGCATACCAAGCAGAACAGAGCATACCAAGTAGAATAGAGCATACTGAGAAAAGCTTATTGAGTAGAATAGTACATACCGAGCTTGCAAAGTTTCATAGTGTTTACCAAGTGCTACATGGTTAAATAGGAAATTCAGTTTCTACTGAGTAACATTGTATCTACCGAGTCTCCAGTATTTATTGAGTTTGAAACTATGAACGAGTGGTTATTGTGGACCGAGCTTCCACTTCTACCAAGTGCATGATGATGTCGAGTAATGCAGTGGATGCCGAGTATCAGAAAGTCACTGAGTTAGTTTGCAGTAACCGTGTAACTATATTTGGGCTGACTCAGTAATATTTTTGTTTACTTATTTAAAGAGCTGACTTTGTAATTGTTTTGGAATTGACTTAGAATGATATATAAATAATATTTTATGTCATATCAAAATGTAAGAAAAAATGTATAGAAGTATGAAAAGAGAAAGGAAGAGATAAGATAATTACAAAGGTCTACAATAGTATATGAAACAACAAAGATTTATCCATCACAGAAGGTGATCAGTACATCAGAGAATCTCAATCAGCAAGAACAGTTGCAAGTAAGAGATCTACTATTTCATCCTAACAGGTGAATCAACTTGAAATCCTTTAATCGGGTAGACTTAAGAGTCTTTGTAAAAATCTCTTAACCGAGTGCATACTTCATTGTATGTTTGTAAATCCTCTAACAAGGTGGACCTAGTAGTCCTTATTGCTCCTAATAGGGTAGATCATCATAAGTGATCATTGTAAGCCTTAACCGACAAACTTTATACTGTAGTATTGAAGTTTTGTGGGTATCATCCCCACCCCAGTTTTACTTTCTATTTGGAAGGTTTTTGGGTCACCAAATATGTGTGTTCAAAGTTTTATGAATGTTTATTCTTTTTGTTACTCATGCATGCAGTCAAATAATCAATCTAATCTAAATCTATTAAATGTTTTAAAGTTACTGATTCACCCCTCCCCTCTCAGTAACCTAGTTAATCTTGAATATTTCCAACACGTTGATTCACTGTTGGCACCAAAGAAGTGACCGTTTCTTTTCAATTTCAAACTCTACAGAGGGTTTCAAGCAAGGAAGTACTTGAAATTCAATTTTTAAACAGTCAGAGTGGGTGGAATTAATAGCCAAAGTATTGCATTATGGTCCAAGTTGCCATGGTAGTTGCAGAGGAATGTCTTGCCATAGGAGAATAAATGATTCAATACCTTGAAGCATGTTGTAGGGGTCATTTTAGCCTAATTTCTTAGTGTCTAATGATGATTCAGTACTTGGACCAGTACAGGGCTAGTTAGCTATTAGTTTTCGACTGTTTGAGCTTGCATGTGGTGGCCTGATCCTGGTCTTGTCTGTGTTAATTTCTTGGTGGGGTTAGGTGGATTTGAATCTTGTTTTCAAATGATCATTATGATTGTATTGTAACCCTAGTACAAAGGGGTTTTCATGATCATTTTTTGGCATTGGGAGTTTGGTATTCAAGCTTTTTCGGTTGTGAGTCCTCTGCCCAGTCTGAATTGTAATGATCTGACTTAGTTTTTGTTGGTAATTGAATGAAAGTTGTAGGACTAAGCTATAGTTTGCAAGCTTTTTATGCTTGAATTGATTGTATGTACTTAAGGATTCTTCATACTTAATGCAAATATATGATCCTTATCTCTCCTTTGTGTCATTGCAGATAAATTTTTAACTTTCTAGTTCACTGCATACTTGTTTGTGTATGTGTCTTCATTCTTCAATTCTAATCAAGGATTAGATTAAATTATTCTTTAGATGAGACATAGGTCTATCTCTTATCTATGTGAGGATTTCATATAAGTAGTAAAGGAGATTATAGATGTGTTTATAGCTTTGAATCTTAGATATAATTCTAGTGTGTGTATGTGATCTATTTAAGAAAACTTGCCCAATGGATGAGGCACTGGCCTAGATGAGTATTCCCTTGTTGACATATCCTGACTTAGATTTTTATGATTCAAACATATAAGATTAAGAACCATCCTTTAGATTTTCAGTATTTGGTTGTATAAGGTCCTACCCCATAGTAATGAGGAGTCAATGAATGTGTGGTTATCATTTAGTACCCTCTTACCATCCAGTCATCTATTATATGAACCTAGTCCTTGGTGTGTGAAGTATATTTTATGTTGGGTTAGGTTCACCCACCTTGGTTTTGTAGAGCTAGAAGTAGAAGAGGGCAGTCTTGTCCCTATAGTTGATCCAGTTACCCTAAGACCTCATTACAGTTTGGAGCTAACCATTCCTAAAATCTATCTGAGGGTGTACTGGCAGCCTTTTAAAGCATAAGCATCATTTTGGACACCAACATAGTGGTTGTTCATATCATATGACTGGAGATGTGAAGAAGTTCATAAAGTTTAACAATTATGATGGAGGAGTTGTTAGAGTTGGTAATAATGCACCTTGTTTGATTAAAGGTATAGGATCTATTAGTCTTGATGGAAAGACTAATACTAATGATGTTTACTTTGATGATGGATTGAAACATAATCTTTTGAGTGTTGGACAGTTAGTGGATAAGGGATATCAAGTTTGGTTTACTAATAAAACTTGTGTGATAAAGGATAATAATGGAAATCTAATTAGAACTAGATCTAGAATGAGAGGTAATGTATTTTAGTTAAATCCTACTGAGATGACATGCTTGATTACTAAAATTGATGACAATTGGTTGTGGCATTGAAGGTTTTGTCATATAAACTTTTATAACATTGTGAAAGTGAGTACTACACTTGTAGTAAGGGATTTCCCTAAAATTATGAAGCCTACTAACATGATTTGCAAAGAATGTGTGATGGCTAAGTAGAAGAGAAGTTCATTTCCTAGTAAGAAGTTCACATCAGCAGAGAAGTTGGAGATTGTTCATACAGACTTGAGCGGTCCTACTAGGACTAGAGGATTCTATGGAGAAAGGTATTTTATGATTCTTGTTGATGATTTTACAAGAATGATGTGGATTGCATTTCTGAAAGAAAAATCTGAAGCATTTGATAAGTTTAAGATCATAAAGAATAAAGTTGAGAATGAATCTAGAATGAAGATTAAATGTTTGAGATCTGATAGAGGTGGAGAATTTACTTCTAGAGAGTTTAACACTTTTTGTGAAGTGAATGGTATTAAGAGAAAATTTTCAGCCCTTAGAACACTTGACCAAAATGGTATTGTAAAAAGAAGAAATAGGTCAGTAACTGAAGCAGCAAGAGTTATGTTATTTGAGAATAATTTGGCAAAGAAATTTTGGAGAGAAGTAGTGAATACAACTGTATATACAATGAAAATAGTACAAATAAGAGTAGATACAAATAATACACCTTATGAATTATGGTTTGGACATGCACCCTTAGTTAAGTATTTTAGAATTTTTGAAAGAAAATGTTATATATACAGAGATGGTGATATTGGAAAGTTTGATCCTAGAAGTGATGAAGGTATTTTTCTTGGATATTCTTTGAAGAGAAAAGCATATAGATGTTACAATAAGAGAACTAAAACTATTTTTGAGAGTGCAAATGTTAAAGTTGATGAGAAGTTTAAAATTTAGGAAAGAATGCTTGATTATGAATCTGATGAAGAAGCTAATCCCCAGCCTAACATTGAAACTATTATTCTATGAGACTGACAGTGAATTGTTGAATGAGAATCATATTAAAGAAGAAACTAGAGAAGAAACCAAAGAAGAATCTAGAGAAGAATCTATACTTGAAGCAAGATCTATGACTAGGACATCGAACATGTATCTATCTAGACATCATCCTATTGA
Source organism: Chamaecyparis obtusa (assembly GCA_027943335.1). Classification (NCBI taxonomy): domain Eukaryota; kingdom Viridiplantae; phylum Streptophyta; class Pinopsida; order Cupressales; family Cupressaceae; genus Chamaecyparis; species Chamaecyparis obtusa. Next base: position 84,743 of record BSBK01001014.1, read on the forward strand.
ACAAGTTATTAGAAATTTGGACAGAGGAGTTATGACTAGAAATAAGGTAGATTTATGTTTGATTTCTCAAATTGAACCTAAATCTACTAATGAAGCTTGTGAAGATGAACATTGGATTAATGCTATGAAAGAAGAACTAGATCAAATTGAAAAGAACAAGACATGGGAATTGGTTACTAGACCTAAAGACAAGAATGTGATTGGAACTAAATGGGTATTCAGAAACAAGATGAATGATGTAATGCCCCTCTAACCCTATCAAGTCTTGGTTATGTTCACTTGAAATTAGGAAGGACTATATGTGAGAATGAACCTTCTTGAGATGGTTTCTTAAACCAAACCTTTTCCAACTCACCATAACTTCATATTTTAATTTGAGGAATAATTATATTGCATAGGTATGTTACTATACATCTTCTTGTGTGTCAATGATAGTTTAGGACCGTAACAATAAAAGGATCACCTGATAGACTTATAGGCTTCTTTGTGAAATGCTCATGTTTACTTTAGGTTAATTTCACTTAAGGGATAGATCTGTTATCTTTTCTAAATGTTACTTGGGATTAGAGATGATTAATGTGTTTAGGGTTATATGATTTGTTTATCTTGATTTGATAATGGAACACTTTTAGTATATGTATGATGGTTAAATGGGTTCGTGAAAGATAATAAATGATTTATATTTACATGATTATGTTATGATTCATTATTGTCATACAATATAGAAAAGAGATCATTTTGATACTAACTACACTATTCCAATTATGCTTTGTTGATGTGACTGTCAGAAGAGGGGAGGCAGTCATAGTTACTCCTCCAGGAGGTCCACATGATGTCGCAATCTCCCTCCTTGTTTGCAATTTCTTGTACATATGTATATGTACATACATACATACACACACACACACACACACACACACACACAAACACACACACACACACACACACACACACACACACACACACACACACACACACACACACACACATATATATATATATATATATATTGGTGTACTTGGTTGGTGTTGCAAGATGCAGGTACCAAGCATCGACTCCACCTGGCTACTTAGGTTTGAGCGTGCCTTAAAAATCCTTGAACTGTTGTTGTGTGGAGGTATTACCAAGATTACTCTCAAGGTTACCATGGACTTAGATTTCTACTTAGGAGATTACCCTAGTGGGGAAGTTGAATGCAGTATGTGATGTGGTCTTGTGATTTGATGTGGTTATGAGATTAATGATGTGGTTAGAATTATCCCTGTTAGTACATGTATATATGTTTATTTTATGAGTTATATTGATTGTATGTTATATAGGTATGTGTATTTGTGGGTGCACATGCATATACCTCTTCTTATATAAGTAATAATATTTGTATGGATTTATCAATTGTTTTAGTGGTATGTTATTTAAAGTGAATTCAATGAAGTGTATTAAATAAATGTATTAAAAAGTGAAAATAATATTAATAATAGTAATAATAAAAATAAATGCTCTTTGTAGTAAAACTAGCTATCTAGGAAGGAGTTGAACTCGAGACCTCCTAGAAGTTAGGCTAGATGGGTTCCATGTGTGCTAAGTGGTTTTCTTGAAAGTTACTTGTTGGATGTTCTTGTTATGTTTTCCTTCATAGTATTTTTAATTAAATTCATTAAAACTTTGTTAAGTGCTTATGGGAAAATTATTTAGTTGTTCCTCCAACCAACTATGGAAGTTGGAGAAGTTACTTCCCTTAAAGCAACTCCTTCAACCAAATAGTTGGAGGATAAATATTTGAAGATCTTTGTCTATGGGAGGATAATCTTGGATGATTGGATTTCTTTTGAGTGGTCTGAAATTAATTACTCTAGAAAAGTTTGGTGAATGTTTATGTGAGGATGAGAGTCTCTGGTTGGTGAAGTCATCTGTGTGAGGATTGTTTGGAGTTGATTGCCAAAGGAATATTTTAGGAGAATATCTGCTCAAAGCTAGAAATTTTGTAGAGAGTCTCCAACCAAGGGAAGATGATTCTCCGCAGGACCCCAGGTAGGGTCTAAACTGGCATGAATCTTTATTCTTCCCATGTGCATGATTATGTATATGTATGATATGTTACTCATTGAGAATATGATTGTTTACTTTGTTTGAAAATGAGAACTATATATATATATATATATATATATATATATATATATATATATATATATATATATATATATATATATATATATATATATATATATATATATATATATATATATATATATATATATATATATATATATATATATATATATATATATATATATATATGTGTGTGTGTGTGTGTGTGTGTGTGTGTGTGTGTGTGTGTTTTGTTTTTTTGTGTATTTGAAATATGTTTCCGGGAAGTGATTTTTATGAATGTTTGTATGTTCTCTATGGTGAAATCTTCCTGGGAGGGTAGAAGTGGTTTTGAGCATGTAGGATAGTGTTTTAGATTGTTATTGAATGTATTATGAATGCTTCCAAAATTTAGAACTATTATTTCAACCCTATTGGTTCATAACTGATTTGCACCACCTTTCTTTGTCTAGATCTAGAATAGATTTGTTAGATAGATAGGGTGGATTGATGGGTCATTTCTGAGGGGAAACTAGGAGATCTCAAATGGGTCATGATCAGATTAGACAACCATAGTTCCTATAAAGCCCAGTTTTGCCCGCAAGTCAAACTTGACAGTCATTTTTTTGCAGTTCCTATCGGTTTAGTGTTAACAGAGCTAGGTTAGTTTAGTGTTAACTGAGCAAGTTATTATAGTTTCAACTGACCAAACCAGTGTCTATCGATCAAAACAGTGTTCACCGAGAAAAACTATGTTGCCCGACCAATGCAGTGTTAACCGACCAGTCCTGTGATAACTAACCAATGCAGTATTAACTAACCAATCCAGTATGAACTGATAGAGTTAGTGTAAATTGACAGAGCCAGTGTAAATTGAAGAAAATAGGATTCGGGCTTTATACAATTATAACATTTAAGTATAAGTTTACGTACTTTAAAGTTTACGTAGTTTAAAGTTTACATACTTTAATTTCTTATAATTTAAGCTATACTTGTATAAAGGGTTCAAGTACCTTCTGAGATGATTGGGATAGGTTTTAGATTCCTAGGAGTTAAGATGCAAATTCTAATTTTGAGTTTTTTTAAAAATCAGACTTAGCCAAATTTCAGGCATGTGAGATTTTGCAGAGCATGGTGTTTTGGCATATGAAATTTTGTGTAAACTTTAAATATGTTCATTGCTTGTTTTGTTGGGATTATATGGTGCATTTAGATGCTTGAATAATGTTTAGGATGTGTTTTAGGGATCATAATTAGAGTTAGGGTTGTCCAATGGACTAGGACTATTCTAGGGCCTCCTAAATGTTTCCCAAGCATTCCTAAACTTTCCTATTCTTTTCTTTTTCTATGCTTTGATTCTAGTTCTTGAAAGTATTTGTGATGTATTTTATTTCAATTATTATGTATTTGTGATGTGTGAATTTTGTATCACCTATGTACATTCATTACTTGTTTTGTTGAGGTTACATGGTTTACTTATGATGATTTTGCACTTGGCATAGATTTGTGCTTAGTTTATGAGGCTAGGACTTGTCTCGATGGCCAATGTGCATGGGAGGGTTCCTTAGACTTATAAATGAGCCTTGGAAAGTTTTACTTGTGCATAGGAAAGGTTTTATGTTTCTCCTTGAGATGTCTTGTGATAGACATTCTTCCAATGGTTCCTGTTATGTATATGGCTAAGGTTAGGACTCGTCCTAAGGGCCTGAGTGCATGGGGGAGTTTCCTAAACCTATGAATTGGGACTTGGAAGTGTTATCTTGTTTTGTGACTTGTGATGGGGTAAGGGAATAGGAACCTTAAGTGAGTGGCTCACCATAGGTGCTAGAACCCTAAAGTGGTTGTTGGAGGATCCTATGGGTGGGTTTGTAAAAAGTGATGACCTTAAAAATTAACCTGGGAAAGGGGGATTCAAAAGATAATGAACGAAAACATTAATGGCCACACAGATCTAATTGGAGTACTGGGACCAGGGATAACTGCTAGGGTGGATCCCTATTCATAAAGGGGGGACCAGGGCTACATGGTTTCTAGGGAGGATCCCAATACACAAGTTGTGTGATGACACTCACTTAGGTGGTATCCTAGAACCTTAACATCGATGTTATAATATGATGATATTTTATGTGATTTATTCTTGTTCTTTTGAGTCTTGGATGTATTGGTTTTTGAGACTTATATTGCCTTAAGCTCTTGAGAGTACCTTGGTTCTATCTCCTAGCATGGGGGGTGGAACTTTACCAGTTTCACATGGTTGGGTGGAAAATCTCTTTTGAGGTATTGTTCATGGTTCATGTCATGGCTGAGATTTCAAGTTGTTCAGTGGTGAAGATTATGTTCTCATATCATGTATCTCTATCTTTTGTTATCAAGATGTAAAGATGTATTATAAGCCCTTGGGAAACTTGATGTAATTATCTTTCTATATGCCTTTGGGCAATGTGCAGTAATTGTAATTATGTTTGTAAAAGGAAATTGTAAGAAATAAGTTATGTATAGGGGAAGGGTATAATTATGAATTTGAAAAGGGGATTGAATATGGTTAAATCAATGAGTAATTCATATCTTATATCTCTTGTTAATTTTAAATGAAATTGAAAGTAATGGTTCTATGCAAACCTTTGTAATGAAAGTACTTATGGATGTAAACTTCTTTAGAAGGAAACTTGTTTTGATATTTGGTTAGTGAAAAGATGTGCTAAGGGTTCAAGGGTATCTCCAAGTGAAATAATAAGGGGAAAAGGAACATGTGTGTTATTGAAATAAGTAATGGGATATGATTTCTTAAATGTATATTTTAATGTGAGTGATGTCGGGTTATTCAAACTAGGTTTTAATATAAACCCTTTACTAGATGTTTACAAGGTTATGGATGATAATTTGTGGAAGTTAAAATTATGGAATAAATGATTTAATCAATTATTTATGTTGGTTATCAATATATGGTTAAGTACTTTATGCTCTTTCTATTATTATCTTGAAATGAAATAGGATGTAAGAACTCCTATTGGAAAAGTTTAATTAGTTTTGATGGTGTAATTGAGCTAAGCATAGATAATGTTAAGGAGTAAACAAATATGAAAGATTAAATGTACTTAGTGGATGTGATAAGTAATGTATGCTTGTTTCACTTCTAAGGGTAAATTACATGTTAGTCGGTAAGGAAATTAATTTTGCTAGTTCATTAATGTAATTGGCTTTGATGTGAAATGGAATCAATGTAAATTGAAGTTGCTATGGAAATAGAATTTGTTTGATTAAGTAATAAAATGAAATACTTGAAAATGGTAAATGAATTCATTAAGGGAACCTTAAGGAATGTACTTGTGAGTGGTAATGATGATATGTTAGAATGTAAAAAAAAAATTTATTAGTTGTAATTTTAGGTCATAGACCTGATTCCTTATGGGTTCCTTGGTGGGGACATTACACAAGCAAAATTTCATAAAACCCTATGAAGAACAAAAGGATCAAATTTTCAAGCTAGGGCAATTTTTTTAATAGATCTCAAAGGAATCAAAATTGACTAATAGTGGCCCTATCTAGGGATGATGGATAACTTGTTCCCATGCAAGAACTAAGAATTAATTGGAAGAGTAGACCATAAAGTTGACAATAATGAAAACTATAGAGAGAACTAGCTAAAAACCTATTTACATAGGCCAAACCAGATAGAAACAAAATAAACCACACCTTTAGAGAATTTACAACATATACAAAACCTAACTACTATTCATGGAAAGAAAATAACTTCAACATAAGTATTTATTCAATAACTGTCCATGAACATGCAATTCTTGAATGTCACCAGTGAGTTCCTTGATAATGTATTAATCTAGTCACCAATTTTCATGAATCAATAATTTCCCTAATCAGATTAATTGAAATTTTCCATGTTTTACTTTGTCTTCCAAATGGAATTCTAAATTAACACCAAGTCATTTAAATCAAACTTTCTTTCTACAAGTTTCTTTTCATACAGGTTCTTGACTTGAAACTACATCTTAACATTTTTTGAAGTTGATTCTCTCCTAATTTCATCTAATTTAATTAGGTCTTCAATCCTCAACTTCATTTCATCCTCTAAGTCTTCATCATACAATTGGACAAACTTGTACATCTCTAATAAATAATTTTGAGGCATCCTTGCATGTATCCCATATACCAAATCAAATGGTGCACACCCAATTTGTTAGGAATGAATGCTGGATGTTGGCAGTCATTATATAGTAGTTGTTGTTGCATTCATGACTATGATTGTCATTGATGTCAACACAGTGATCTTCTGGAGACAAGTAGAGAAGTAGATAGTGTTTTGATTAGCGCACATGGGATATTGTAGTTGGAGCCATGTGATGTTGAGGATATACTCTTTGATATGTTATATTTATATGGTTAAGAGTGCAAACATTAATTCATTGATTCATAAAAGTTATGAGCATTTTGGTAAAGGCAGTATTTAGGCAATGTTCCTGAGTAGCGGTTTGTGGAAATCAGATGATATCTCCTAATTAGGATGGAATCTAGTTTTGCATAGTTAAAGGGAAGTTTGAGACACATTGATGATGACATGGTTCATAGAACAAACTTTGAGGTCACATGAGTGAAGAGATATTGCATTTGGAAGCTGACAATTTTCTGTAATTTTGATATAGCATATGGAAACTTAATTTTTGTAATTGTGTGCCGACTCATTTGTAATTATTTGAGTGTGGTATAAAGGAAGGAATGTTTTTCCTTATTGCATGTAGTAGAATTGTGAAAGAAGTGTGAGCATGGTTTGGTTTCATGTGAATGTAAGCATGAAGTGAAGAAAAGAGCTTAAGAGATTGTGAAAGCGAAATTGTGAAGGAAGACATGCAAAGTACAGAGATATGGAATTGAGATATGGTGTAGAAATGAGTGCAGTTTGGCATAGTAAGGAGGTAATATATTTCATATTATGATGCTAAATAATATTAAGGTTATTTGGATAGTGTATTTAGTGATCTTACCCTGAAGCTGTTTGGGCAGTGGGTCCTTCTATTTTCTAGAACTCTTAACAGGGTTAGAATCTTTTAACAGGGATTCAAAATCTCCTAACAGGGATTTATATGTACTGAATGTATTTCATAAGACTCCTAAAAAAGTTCATCCTTTCACAAGGAATATTCATATTAGTGCATCTTTTGTGGGTATCATTCCCACCAGGGTTTACTCTTTGATCAAGAGGTTCCCTAGTCAACATATCTTGTGTTACTATGCCATTGTGTATGAATATCTTTGTATGGTTAGTAATTGCATTGCTTACATGGTTAAATGTTGTTGAAGATGTTAAAATTTATAATTATCTAATATCTGATTCATCCCCCCCCTCTTATTTATCTTGGTGGAATTTACTTTCTAACAATTGGTATCAGAGCGGCAGGTCCTTGAAAGGAAAGTTTAACAACTTAAGGAGATCCATGGTGAATTTCAGGAAAGAAAGCCCTAAGTTTGATGAAGTAAATTTTGACAGCTAGAAAGAAAAGATGAAGACACATCTATTGTGTTTAGGACCAGGCTATTGGTTGATTACAAAGAATGATAGGACTATAATTGAAGAAGATAATCTTGAAACAAGTTCTAAAGATGAGGTAGATCTATTCATGTGTAATATACTTGCAAGAGAAGCACTCTTGACAGCACTTTCAGAGAATGAATATAGTCAGGTAAAATGTTTTAAGAAATCTAATGAAATTTGGAAAACTTTACACTCTACTTTTGAACATGATGAACATGAAAAAAGAGCTAGATTACATAATTGGATATGTGAATTTGAAGATATTAGAATGATGGAAGATGAATCTGTTAGAAGCTATATTGGTAGAATGTCAGAAATTGTTACAGGGATAAAATCTTGTGGAGGATCAAAGACAAAGAATGAAGTGATATGGAAAATTTTGATGACATTGACTCCTGTATTTAAGTAGACAACATAGATGATTGAATAATTTATAAATTGTACTACAAACTTTACAAGAGAGACTCTTCTTGGAAGATTGGAAGTAGAAGAGATGAACCTAAGGTTATTAGGAGACTTACCTTGAATGGAGACAACATTTAGTGCTCTTCATATTCATCCTACTTTGTCAAGAAGTACTAGTGTGAGTGGAGATTATGCTAGTAGAAGTAGATCTAGAAATGAAGAAGATAAGAAGATTGAAGAAGGTATTGCCTTGCTTGTGAAAAGAGAACTAGATGATAGGAAAATTTTTAAATGTTGGACTTGTCAAGAATATGGTCATTTTGCATCTAAATGTCCTAAGAGAGTTAAGAAGTATAGAAACAATTTCAAGCCTAGAAGATCTAAGGAATGTTATTATGCTAATGATGAAGATCTTGAAGCTAGTATAGAAAGAACTTTGAGTGAAAGTGATATTGAGAATAATGATGAAATAGGATTTGTAGCAATTAAAGAAGAAATTTTTTAATCTAATGTTAAAGAAGAAAAAGAGTTAGTTTCCCATGTTGAAAAGAAAGCTGATTGGATTATAGATAGTGGTTGTTCACATCATATGATTGGAGATATGAAGAAGTTCATAAAGTTTAACAATTATGATGGAGGAGTTGTTAGATTTGGTAACAATGCACCTTATTTGATTAAGGGTATAGGATCTATTACTCTTGATGGAAAGACTGATACTGATGATGTTTACTTTGTTGATGGATTGAAACATAATCTTTTGAGTGTTGGATAGTTAGTGGATAAGGGATATAAGGTTTGGTTTGTTAACAAACTTGTGTGATAAAGGATAAAGATGGAAATCTAATTGAAACTGGATCTAGAACCAGAGGTAATGTATTTTAGTTGAATCCTACTGAGATGACATGTTTGATTACTAAAATTGATGAAAATTTGTTATGTCATAGAAGGTTTTGTTATATAAACTTTGATAACATTGTGAAAGTGAGTACTACACGCGTAGTAAGGGATTTGCCTAAAATTATAAAGCCTACTAACATGATTTGCAAAGAATGTGTGATGGCTAAGCAAAAGAGAAGTTCATTTCCTAGTAAGAAGTTCACATCGGTAGAGAAGTTGGAGATTGTTCATATAGACTTGAGCGGTCCTACCATGACTAGAGGATTCTATGGAGAAGGGTATTTTATGATTCTTGTTGATGATTTTACAAGAATGATGTGGATTACATTTCTGAAAGAAAAATTTGAAGCATTTGATAAGTTTCAGATTGTTAAGAATAAAGTTGAGAATGAATCTGGAATGAAGATTAAATGTTTGAGATCTGATAGAGGTGGAGAATTTACTTCTAGAGAGTTTAACATTTTTTGTAAAGTGAATGGTATTAAGAGAGAGTTTTCAGCCCCTAGAACACCTGAACAAAATGGTATTGCAAAAAGAAGAAATAGGTCAGTAACTGAAGCAGCAAGAGCTATGTTATTTGACAATGACTTGGTGAAGATGTTTTGGAGAGAAGCAGTGAATACAACAATATATACAATGAATAGAGTACAAATCAGAGTAGACACAGATAAGACACCTTATGAATTATGGTTTGAACATGCACCCTCAGTTAAGTATTTTAGAATTTTTGGAAGAAAATGTTATATAAAGAGAGATGATGATATTGGAAAGTTTGATTCTAGAAGTGATGAAGGTTATTTTCTTGGATATTGTTTGAAGAGAAAAGCATATAGATATTACAATAAGAGAACTAAAACTATTATTGAGAGCACAAATGTTAAATTTGATAAGAAGTTTAAAATTTAGGAAAGAATGCTTGATTATGAATCTGATGAAGAAGCTAATCCTCAACCTAACATTGAAACTACTAAATTATTCTATGAAACTAATAGTGAATTGTTGAATGAGAATCATACTGCAGAAGAAACCAGAGAAGAAACTAGAGAAGAATCTAAAGAAGAATCTATAGTTGAAGCAAGATCTGTGACTACGACATTGAACAGGTATCTATCTAGACATCATCCTATTGAACAATTTATTGGAAGTTTGGATAGAGGAGTTATGACTAGAAATAAGGAACATTTATGTTTGATTTCTCTAATTGAACCTAAATCTACTAATGAAGCTTGTGAAGATGAATATTGGATTAATGCTATGAAAGAAGAACTAGATCAAATTGAAAAGAACAGGACATGGGAATTGGTTCCTAGACCTAAAGACAAGAATGTGATTGGAACAAAATGGGTATTCAGAAACAAGATGAATGAACAAGGAGAAGTAATAAGAAAAAAAGAAAGATTAGTATGTAAGTGATACTCACAGCAAGAAGGAATTGACTATGAAGAAACCTTTGCACTAGCAGCAAGACTTGAAGCAGTAAGAATGTTTTTGGCTTATTCGACTTTTAAGAAATTCAAAGTGTATCAGATGGATGTGAAGTTCGCACTTTTGACTAGTGAATTGGAAAAAGAAGTCTACATTAAGCAGCCTGAAAGTTTTCCTTTGACTCAAGGAGATATGGTATGTAAACTAAAGAAAGAATTATATGGACTAAAGAAAGCACCTAGAACTTGGTATGCTAGATTGGATAAGTATTTGTTGAAATTGGGATTTACTAAAGGAACAACAGATAGTAATCTGTACATAAAAAAAATTGAAAATTTATTGTTAGATATAGTTATTTTTGTTGATGACATTATCTTTGGAGGAGAAGATGAAGCTAGTGAAAAATTTTCTAATGAAATGAAGACTAAATTTGAAATGAGCATGATTGGTGAGATGAAATACTTTTTGGGATTATAGATAATACAGATCAATGATGGTATCTTTGTTAGCCAAAAAAAGTACTTAAATGATTTTCTGAAAAGATTAGGAATGGAGAACTCTAAACCAGTTGGAACACCTATTGTTATAGGACACAAACTATCAAGCAAAGATGAAACACCAGTAGTTGAGTAGAAGAAATAAAGATCCATGATTGGTGGATTGTAGTATTTAACACACACTAGACTAGATATACAACATTCAGTTGGAATGGTAGCAAGATTTCAAGTTGAACCTAGAGAGTCACATTATGCATTAGTAAAGAGGATATTGAGATATTTAAGAGGCATAATGGACTATGGATTGTGCTATGAAAAATCTAATGATTTTACCCTATGTGCATATACAGGTGTTGATTGGGGAGGTAGTGTTGATGATAAGAAAAGCACCAGTGGTAGAGCCTTTTTTCTTGGAGGAAGATTAGGTTCCTGGTTGAGCAAGAAGAAGAATTGTATTTCATAGAGTACAATAGAAGCATAATATGTAGTAGCAACAAACAATTGTAACCAGATAATTTTGATGAAGTAGATGCTGAAGGATATTGAAATTAAGTTTGTTGAGCCTGTTCTCATACATTGTGACAACACCAGCACAGTCAGTATGTCTAAGAATCTTGTATTGCATTCTAAAACTAAGCATATATAGATCAATTATCATGTTGTAAGAGAGAAAGTTTGATGAAGGGTGCTCCCCTTAATGCCACAAACACATAACAGAAATAGAGAAACAACAACAATAATATGCAAGAGCAGAAAATTGGCTTCTTATTATCTCCACAAATGTGGAATTACAAACTTTCAGAATTACAATATGCAAAGCCACATGGGCATTCCCTTACAATATCCTTTAGGACAAAGCCTCGAATCAATACCTAGATCTACTACCCAGAACTATTCTAAACTCCTAAGACAATAATACAGCCTTCCTTATATAGGCAATTTTTCCACCACTTGGGAAGGTTCCAGAATTTTAGCCAATAAGGCCGACCAAACTTAGAATTATTTTATTTTACATTTTATTACATCATAGTCAGCTCAAGATAACCTTTGAAACCCGAACAAAAATTTTGAAGAAAATTATTTTTTGCCATTTCAGGTGGCCCAACTTCCGAAGACCATAAGTCATCACCAGTTGACCCGATCAGCTATTATAACCCCATTTCAGAAATGCCACAAAGTGCTCTATAGGCTTGACCCGCGCAAGCGCCCGTCACCCAAATTTTTGACCTCATCTGGGGCCTCTAAAGCCTTCAAAACTGAGTTCAAAGTTTCTATACCCTGCTACCAATACCAAAAATCTTCAATATCTTCCAATATACACTTTATTTGGCAATGAAACTTTACTGGCAGACTTATATAACCAAAATGAACCTCCAAGAAAGAAATTAGATCATTCCGAGCACATACGAAAATTACCAAAAATAGTAACTTTCCATAAATAGCAGCTCTGCACAAAATAGCCCTTATTGAATACAAAAATAGAAATATTTTTGGGTGATGCAAGATTGCTCTTACACCCAGGATGCTCCTGCATTAAATTTGCTGATAAAGAAGTCAGATTGGAGTACATAAGCACAAAGGAACAAATAGCAGACATATTTACAAAGCCTTTTCCTAAGGATACATTTGAGTATCTAAGAGGTATGCTTGGGGTTATGCCCCAGCCTACTTTTGAGTAATGATGTTGTTGATTGCATTCATCTAGTTTTATATGAGTCCTATTTTTTTTTTTTGGATTGGATGTTGGTACTTCCTCTATGGGGGATTATGTGTATCTAAGCTGAGTCATGAGGACTCTTGAGAATGTATTTTCTAAAATAGTGTTTTTTGACATTGAGTTGTTGTTGACATAGTGATGAAATTTCTATCATTGATGTCAATGGGGGAGAAGTGTACATGAAAAACCCTATGTACCATCTATTGGAGAGAACTATATAGGAAAGTGAAGCAAGATCTGATTGATGAAGAGGATTTGAAGAATTTTCAGAGCATCAGTGCAGCAGTGTCGCAGTATTGGATTTTTGGAACATTGGATGTTTTTCATCTATGTTGCCATCAATGCCAATGGGGGAGATTGTTAGGAATGAATTTTTTATGTTGGTAGTAATTCTGTAGCAGTTTTGGTTGCATTCAGGACTATGATTGTCATTGATGTCAACACGGTGATCTTCTGGAGACTAGTAGAGAAGCAGATAGTGTTTTGATTAGCGCACATGGGATACTATAGTTGGAGCTATGTGATGTTAAGGATATACTCTTTGATATGATATATGTCTATGGTTAAGAGAAGATATATTAATTCATTGATTCATGAAAGTTATGAACATTTTGGTAAAAGTAGTATTCAAGCAGTGTTCTTGAGTAGCGGTTTGTGGAAATCGGATGATATCTCCTAATCAGGATGGAATCTAGTTTTGCATAGTTAAAGGGAAGTTTGAGACACATTTATGATGACATGGTTCATAGCACAAACTTTTTGGTTACACAAGTGAAGAGATATTGCATTTGGAAGCTGACATTTTTTTGTAATTTTGATGTAGTGTATAGAAACTTTTATTTTGTAATTGTTTGCTGACTCATTTGTAATTATTTGAGTGTGGTATAAAGGAAGGAATTTTTTTCCTTATTTTATGTAGTAGAAATGTGAAAGAAGTGTGACCATGGTTTGGTTGCATGTGAATGTAAGCATGAAGTGAAGAAAAGAGCCTAAGAGATTGTGAAAGCAAAATTGTGAAGGAAGACATGCAAAGTATAAAGATCTAGAATTGAGATCTAGTGTAGCAGTGAGTGTAGTTTGGCATAGTAAGGAGGTAATATATTTCATATTATTTTTTTGAATAATATTAAGTTTATTTGGGTAGTGTGTTCAGTGATCTTCCCTTGAAGCTGTTTGGACAGTGGGTCCTTTTGTCTTCCATAACTCTTAACAGGGTTAGAATCTTTTAACATGGATTCAAAATTTCCTAATAGGGATTTATATGTACTGAATTTATTTCATAAGAGTCCTAACAGAGTCCATCCTTTCACAAGGAATATTCATATTAGTGCATCTTTTGTGGGCATCATTCCCACTAGGGTTTACTCTTTGATCAAGAGGTTCCCTAGTCAACATATCTTGTGTTATTGTGTCATTGTGTATGAATATCTTTGTATGGTTAGTAATTGCATTGCTTACATGGTTAAATGTTGTTGAAGATGTTAAAAGTTATAATTATCTAATAACTGATTCACCCCCCCCCCCCCCCGTCAGTTATCTTGGTGGACTTTATTTTCTAACACAATTGCCTTCTTAATAGTCAATATTTCAACCCATATGACCAGTTGCAATTTTGAGTTCTATGATTTCTTATTCTTTTCAAGGATCCTCTTGAAAATCTTTAATTAGATTTTATTTATTGATTATGCTTGTCCATTTCCTTATGGGTGATATGGTGATGAGTATGATATCTAAATTCCTAAACTTTCATAGAATTCTTTGTATTCATTTGATCTAAATCACATTTGCATTGTCACACACAATCCTTTCAAGGAAACCAAGCCTAGTAGTAATGTAATTCAATAAGAAATCAGTCACCACCTTGCTAGTTGCATTTCTTATGGGAATAGCCTCTACCCACTTTGTAAAATAATCAGTGGCAACTAAGATCCAAGAATGTCCTCCACTTGACTTGTTTGGTATTTATCCTATAAGTTCCATTCCCCACTATTGGAAAGGGGCTTTCACTTCTACTCGCTTCAATGGTACATTTCCTTAAAAATTTAACTTGTGAGAAAATCTTTGACAAGCATCAAAATTTCTCACTAGTCTTTATGTATCTTTGAATATTGTGGGCCACCAAAACCCTGGTCTTAGAACCTTTTGAGTAGTATTTTTTTCCATGTAGTGTCCACCATAGATTGCTTCATGCATTTCTCTTAGCAAATTATCAGCTTGATCTTCATCTACAAATTTTAGAAAAATGTAATTTAGATTTCTTCTCCATAATTTCAATCTGATAATTATAGATGTAATTTCTTGTAACTTTAGATCTCTTTTCTTGCCATCATCTAGTCCTAATAGACACTTCATATTCATTAAGTAATGAATAATATCTTGATACTGGAGACACAATTATCCATATCATAGGTGTAATTAATTTCTATATGATTTATCTTATTTTCATCAAGATTAGATCGAGCCATCAAATTTTCTAACCCCTGACCTCTAACTAATTTGGTGATCTCAATATCAATGTTAAACTCCTAGATCCTATTTATCCATCTATATCTTGTCCCAGATACTTCTTGTTGTGAAAAGATTCCCTTAACTACAACACTTGGTACAAAAGCAATCATTGTTTCTCCCATGAGATAGCATCTAGAAGCCTTTGCAATCTAATTCAGAAGCTTGTAAGTAATTACTAAAGAAAGCAATAGGTTGTTCAAAACCCTCACTATTTTTCTATCAGAGGAGTGTAGCAATCATATGAAAAGAAGAAAGAGAGAAAATATGCATTGGAATATCATAGTCTAGTGCCTTTAGCATAGGTGCATCTTTAATTTCTTGTTTTATATTCTTGAAAGCTTCATCAGGCTCACCATCTCATTTGATCACATATCCCTTCTTTAACATTTTTGATATAGGCCTACTACATCTCAAAAAAATTTATAAAGAATCTCCTCAAGAAGTTTACCTGGCCAAAAAAGGATTTAATTCCTTTCACATTTTTTGGTTTTTGAATCTTATCAAGGGCCTCTTAGCTCTTTTTCATGTAGAATCAACAATATAGCCATTAATCTTGACTCTCAGGTTCCCAATTCTAGATTCTTACAGGGAAAAGGCTAATTGATAAGGACCACGTCCTTCTTCTACTTTAGGTTCCACAGACCCAGGAGGGTGTACCTATCTTTAGACTCACTGCTTCACAATGAAATCCTAAAGTGGATAAGGGGTTCTCACAATGATTCACTAATGTCTTTTGCTACAACTAAGGTAGAGCTTAGAAAGCCAATCCATGATATTAACAAAAGAAAATAATCATTGCAGAAAAAATGGAAAATGTGACAAGGGTATTCACCCTTCTTCTCTTTGAACCCAGAGGCTCAAGTAGGTTAACCTATCTGATTCACTTCTACAAGGAATCACTGACAATGAATTGTACTTCTTGAATACAATCAGTCATGAATGCTCATAATAATAGGAAAGTAAAGTTGAATAGATTTTAAAGATTGATGATGAAACTAGAAGGCAATCTAGGACCAGTGCCATATTCATTGGGAAATAGAGTCATACAAATGTATGTTCCTAGATAACCTTAACCTCAAACTCAAAGAAACCAAGTGAAATGACATGTAGATCACTCCTTTCACTCCAGTTCCTAGACATCAAATTCATATACAAATCTAGAATTCTCAGAATTCAAAGTCAAGGCCTACTCCCTCCTTGAAGAAAAATCAAACTCAAACCCACAGATACCTTGTAACTGGTATACTAACATGCCTTATAGGTCAATACACAAAAATTAAGATCATGAATACAAAGACATCAAACACAAACTAAATTGGGCTTCTCCTATTTTCATTAAAATTTATCTGGAAATATACATTTGCAAAAAAAAGAAAAACAAAAAACAAAAAAACTAATGCCTGGAAGCTACTTCTAGCATAAATTTCAACATCCTTTTACAATTGAGAAGAAAATTGAGATATAGCAGAATTGAATCAGTTGGAAGCCAACTGACGACTGTCCATCTTGCATAAAAATATCTTTAGCCTTCTTCTTCTCTGATTTTGCAACTGATTCCCAAAATTGATCCACATCTGCAATCAGGTTTGATCTTATCTGATTCTGATCCAGACTACTAGATTTCAAACCCAAACTGCTCTCATCCACTGCACTGAAACTGAAAAATATTACCGCCATTGGATTCCTCATTCCAAGACCTTTCTAGCAATACATAACACTTGATATTTTGAAAAAAAATGAACTTCTGGGCCATTAATCTGTGAACTTGTTTGGTCATTTAAATTTTTGAAATTTAACCTATAGTTCAAACTATATCATTATTTAAATTCTTTTCAAAGCCTGCAATTTTAAATCATTTTCTTCGCATTTATCTCAGAATGTACCAGATCTGAACACTTGTCATTATGCTATTGGGTGCACAGACAAACCTCAAGTTTAACCCACTGATTGGGAGAACTGGTGACCATGTGCATTCTCCAAGTCTCTAAATGATATCTCTAACTATGGTTACTCCTGGAGAACTGGTGAAATAACTATTCTCTAGTTCTCTGAATCTATCTTTGACCATGGTTATTATTTGGAGAATGGGCGACTAAGCCCATTCTCCAATTTTCTAAATGTCATGGACTAACTATGAAGGATTAGGAGAACTAGTGACCACACACTCTCTAGTTCTCTGAATGGTTTGGCTAACTGTGGACTTAACTGGTGACTTGGCGACCGTAGTTTATTGACTGCTACCTCCAATTCTTGAAATGTTTCACTAACCGCTAGCTTTATCTAGCAAACTCATGAATGGCCGCCACATGTCATCTCCATTATCATCCTCTGCAAAATTTGTTTGGGCCCACCACTAGCATGAAAATGGAGGTGGCTATGAGAGCTCACGTGGGTAGAGCTTCCTCTATTTCAACTTACCATGTATGTTTATGGATTGGCTTATAAACATTACAAATACCCTTTACGGCATGCATGTGTGATAATTGGTTTAGAGTATTTAAACTTTCTAGTGCATTTTTGTTCAAAATTTGGGGCCCACCACACACTACATTTCCTCCAGGAAAGGGGCCCACTGAGAGCCTCCTTGGCTTCTTGTTTACAACATATAAAAGTGTTGTGGTATAAAAATCACAATAAATCCCTTTCCCTGGTGCATGTGGGATAAAGCCAGATTAGCAAAATCACCAAGCAAATGCTGGCTTTCATTCAAACTTGTGTAGGCCTTTTATTTGTGCATGGATTTCCCACTCACATAATGTGCAGTTCACTGGGACATCATGGTTCCAATGCCCATACCCCTAATTCCATCCATCCAAACATGGTGCCATTGCCTGTAGCGTGCATTACTTGATACTTAAAGGCTACCACTTTTATTCCAATCACGTGAGGCCCATATGATTTGTGAATTGCTTGTTTACGTTAGAAGCACCTCCGCATATGCATTAGCACTCTCTATTAAGGCTAGCACTATCTACATTGGCCACCTCCTTTTGACTATCATGTGAGATCTCCATACAAACATTACAAGCAGCCACTCCAAACCTTACTCAAATCCTCTCCCACTCATTACACAAGCCTTATATGTTTCACGCAAGTCCACTTTGAACAATGTGTGAGTAGCTCCTCTCACCTAGCATCTTGCAATTTCATTTCTCACATCAGCTCAATCCACTGTCCTTCCCCTTATGTGCATTATGTGGGGATCTCTCCCTTTGCTCACTTGAACACACCTCTACAAACATCTACAAGCCCGAATACTCCTTCCAAAGTTATGTGTTGGTTCTCCTTTGGCATGCTATTTTTCTACATGTTGCAACTCCTCCACAATGCGTGAGTCCCTTTTGAAATCATATGTAGGCTTCTTACCAATTTAATGCATAGGTTTCCTTCACTATCTGCTCACACACATCCAAACTAGTGCATGGTTTCCTCAAACATATGCTAGACATGCAACAAATTGCAATACTTTCAGGCTCCCTACACAAAGCTTGGCAAGTATCCTCTAGTTCTTTATGCACTGGCATGGTTTGATGTGTAATACTAATGCTCACTCCTCCTTTTAATTGCATGAAGCACCCACTCAGGCAAGTCACTCACATCAAATAGAGAGGACTCCATGCAAGCACCCTCCAATGATGTGTGAGCCTTCAACTTAAGTGATGGCTTATCCTTTTCTATGATTTGTCTCATGTGCCAGCCGCCTTCTACAAACTGGGCTCACACATTAAGTGAGTGGCTTGGTTAATGTCTGTATAGATAACAATGGGTGCTATTGAGCTCTCCAAAGCATGATTAAGGTAAGCCAAACTGTCCATATCTTAGCATATGTACCACATCAATAAGATCATACTTAGGAAAATCTATAAGACTTGGTATCTATACAATAATTGATAAATATATTTATCTCTCACCGTAATTCATCTATGATTTCAATCCTCCTAGGCTTCATCATCTAGCCCATTAAAATAAAGTACAACCTACCCTCTACCTTCCTTCTCCCCAACATGACTTCTTACACTTTGCTCATATTCAAACTCCAAGCCATATTTCATACACAGAAGGGCATTTAATTGGAAAATTCATCAGTGGATTGATATTCACCTTTCACCTCTACCATTGGCATCTGGGAGTGGCCTTAAAAACTGACCGGAGGGCCCGACAGGAAAGCACCATCGGGAGCATGTATCGCCCATCAATACTATGATGTGCTCTTCAAAGGAGAAGTCTTGAAGATATCCAAGCTAAAAGATAAAATCGATCAAACATAGCTACTTAGAAACAAATCATGTCCGCGCCATCCAAAATCACAAAAATTGGCTCTGAAACTAGCTTTAAAAACTGACACAGTGACCTGATCAGACCCTATCCTCTGACAGGAATATTCTCTGATCTATAAACTATCATTCCCAAAATTGGCATCTCATGATTGTACCCAATTCGAAAGATATTAATCCTCAAAGTCGGTCCCTTAATTCTACTCTATAAACCACTGTTAAAAGTAATAAACTACATTTGAAATCACCCTAGTAAAAATACCAAACAGATCCCTGGGAAGCCACAAACTGGAACATAAGTTCATTGAGACATAAAAAACATGATTCAAACATCATTTGGATCTGGGAGTCAAGCAGGAAAAAGATATAGCTTCATGAAAATCAAGACTTGTAGAGATAGACCCAGAATACACAGAAAATAATGGAAAGATCAGTTTGGAAATGCCTTCAAAAAGATATCAAATGGATTGGTAGAGACCTCCAACTAGAACTAAAGGTAGAAATTCATGTTTGCAATGCAATGAAATAATAATTTCTCTGATAGGTAATACTGGGAAAAGGTTATAAATGAGCAAAGTTGACCTCCAGCAAACTGATGCACTTCACAATCTTTGCAAATAGTAGAAACTACAAATGGAATCGAATTGGGAGACATGCCCAATGGATTCATCATGAGCTAAAAACTAATAGGAATGAAGTAAAACTTGTCTACAATGTAGGGAAATGATTAAAATCTCCCTACCAATCCATCAGGTGCAAATTATAAGATCACAAATAGGGCTCCCGACAAAACTATGAAAAGGTGAAAATGCAGATTCTAGAAAACACCTCTGGAAGGGGATGAATAAACAGGGTCAAAACTTATCACAAGGACTTGAAACCAGAACCATAAGTAGTGTGGAACATGTGGAACAAGACCCCATGCTTGGATTTTTGTGACATTGTTTAGGTTGTGAAATATAAGCCAAAAAAGTACCCCTTCCCGGTGATTTTTACACTATCTTTGTTTGTTCCCAAATTGGCAATGCATTTTTAGATCTAGGAAACACATCTAAACCTCTGAGGTCCTCAGACTCATCTGAACCATAACCTTGACAAGACATTTCTTGTTCATTTACCAAATTTTTCAAAACTTATATATTCCCAAGCATGCTTCCATAAGATCTATGCTGAAAGTTATATTCATGAAGCATACCAATTAACACAATCCTTCATCCTTTTCTAGTGACAAGCTTCACTCAATAAGGACCATGTACTCTCCTATAAACTGAAAGGGAAATACCTGGAACAACTTTTTCTATTGTTGTACACTTCCTTCTTGACTGAGATCTGAAGCATACCTTCACACCTCAGGTTTGTCCTGACATAGAGTCACCACCTCTTTTCAGAGGAATAAAATTTTCTTTACTAATCTTCTTTCAATGCTACAAGATTCTGAGTATGTCTTATAGTGGAGTCACATAATTTTGTAAACTAATTTCAACAACAAATCCAGGCATACATAGGTCTGAAAATGATTTTCAAAACTTTAAACTTTGAAGACTCTTTTCCCAAATGAGGTTTGGCCAGACTCATGGGTTCAACTGACAGCACAATGAAACTCAAATGTAACCTCACCGCTTATGCAACTACAATACTTTTCTTCCCTAGTAGATTCACCAATTTTTTAGCTCTTTTTCATGTAGAATCACTAATATAGCCATTAAGCTTGACTCTTAGGTTCCCAATTCCAGATTCTTATAGGGAAAAGGCTAATTGATAAGGACCATGTCATTCTTCTAGTTCGGGCTTTGTAGAACTAGGCAGGTGTACCTATCTTTAGACTCACTACTTCACAATGAAATCCTAAAGTGGATTAGGGGTTCTCACAATGATTCACTACTATCTTTTGCTACAACTGAGGTAGAGCTTAGAAAGCCAATCCATGATATTAACAAAAGAAAACAATCATTATAGAAAAAATGGCAAATGTGACAAGGCTATTCACCCTTCTTCTCTTCGAA
The DNA here is from genome assembly GCA_027943335.1 of Chamaecyparis obtusa. NCBI lineage: Eukaryota > Viridiplantae > Streptophyta > Pinopsida > Cupressales > Cupressaceae > Chamaecyparis > Chamaecyparis obtusa. The sequence continues at coordinate 106,096 of BSBK01001014.1, forward strand.
CCTAGAGGCTCATGTAGGTTAACCTATCTGATTCACATCTACAAGGAATCACCAAAAATGAATTGTACTTCTTGAATATAATCAGTCATGAATGCTCACAATAATAGGAAAGTAAAGTTGAATAGATTTTAAAGATTGAACATGAAATTGCAAGGCAATCTAGGACCAGTGCCTTATTCATTGGGCAAAAGAGTCATACAAACATACATTCCTAAAAAACCTTAACCTCAAAATCAAAGAAACCAAGTGAAATGCCTTGCAGATCACTCCTTTCACTCTAGTTCCTGGACATCAAATTCCTATACAAATCTAGAATTCTCATAATTTGAAGTCAAGGCTTACTCCCTCCTTGAGGAAAACTCAAACTCCAACCCACAAATACCTTGTAACTAGTATACTGACATGCCTTACATGTCAATACACAAAAATTAAGATCATGAATACAAAGACATCAAACACAAACTGAATTGGGCTTCTCCTATTTTCATTAAAATTTATTTGGAAATATACATTTGCAAAACAAAGAAAAACAAAAAACAAAAACACCAATGCCTAGAAACTACTTCCAGCATAAATTTTGACATCCTTTTACAATTGAGAAGAAAACTAAGATATAGCAGAATTGAATCAGTTGGAAGCCAACTGATATCTTTCCATCTTGCATAAAAATATCTTCAGCCTTCCTCTTCTCTGATTTTGCAACTGATTCCCAAAATTGATCCACATCTGCAATCATGTTTGATCTGATCTGATTTTGATCCAGACTCCTAGATTTCAAACCCAAACTACTCTCATCCACTACACTAGCACTGAAAAATATTATTGCCATTGGATTCCTTGTTTTGAGACCTTTTCGACGATATATAACACTTCATATTTTGGAAAAAAATGAATTTCTAGGCCATTATCTGTGAACTGATTTGGTCATTTAAATATTCAAAATTTAACCTATAGTTCAAACTATATCATTATTTAAATTCTTTTCAAAGCCTACAATTTTAAATCATTTTCTCTGCATTTATCTTAGAATGTACCAGATCTGGACACTTGTCATTATGCTATTGGGTGCACAGACAAACCTCAAGTTTAACCCACTTATTGGGAGAACTAGTGACCATGTGCATTCTCTAAGTCTCTAAATGATATCTCTAACTTTCGTTACTCCTAGAGAACTGGTGAAATAATTATTCTCTAGTTCTCTGAATCTGTCTTTGCCCATGGTTATTATTTGGAGAATGAGCGACTAAGCCCATTCTCCAATTCTCTAAATGTCATGGACTAACCGCTAGGGATTAGGAGAACTAGCGAACACACACTCTCGAGTTCTTTGAATGGTTTGGCTAACTGCAAACTTAACTGGTGACCTGACGACTGTGGTTTATTGACCGCTACCTCCAATTCTTAGAAATAAATAGATTACATATTATGAATGAAAAAAATAAATAGATTACATATTATGAAACTAGATTCATAAATTCTTGAGATGGAATTGGTTTGGTTTTATTTGTAATTGTTTTGAGAAGGATATGAGATGCCCTAGGTAGGGTTTGGTGTTTTAATTCTGAATTATGATAGGGATATGGACCAGAATTTACAGTCTGAAACAATAATTGTTTACAGAATAAAATGTGGTCCTCAGACCTTAGGATTTTTTGAGGTGATAGATATTGTAGTTATCTACAAACTTTATTGTTTCTAGAAATTTTGGTTTTGATTTTTAGTGGGTCAAATAACTCAATCTTTGAAAACTATAAAACTTAGGATAGTATCAAAGTTGTTTGTTAAAGGAACCAAAGAAGTAATTTGTTGATTGATCTTGTGAAAAAAGATAGTATTTTCCTCTTTACTAATATTTGAATGATTAAATGAAGATTGGATCATCAAGATCCTAGATGATGTAAATGGTTTGCATGATGCTCTGCATCATACATCCACTTTCAAGCACACTGAATTCTTCTCTTAAAGCATTGATGTCAGTATTTAAAAAATATGTAATCTCATTATCATTATTTTTCTCAATCATGCAGATAACTCTTGCCTCCCTTTCACCTTTAACAAACTGATCATCAATCTTTAAATTTGCGTAGGACAAGTCACATTGAAAACTTCCACCCATAGAAATACTCCATTTTCTAGATAATATCATCCCATAATGAGGTGGAATGTCTACTACCAAGACACCCATAGTTAGTTTCATGTCTAGATGGGCTGCCAATTTGTAGGGAAGTGCATTAATAATCCCAATAATTGGTACTTCTCTTTGATCCATTTCACAACATATGCCTTGAATAGTGTTGTTGTGGTCCCATAACCATGCTCCCCTAATGGCCTTTCTGGCCTGAAGGGGCCCCCCTTCTGCTTTCTACTTGGCTCTTTTTTGTCATCTTTTGGTTGTCCTTATCCTTTTTAGTTTAGTTTTTTGGCCTTGTCACCTTACCGCACTTTTGAAGGTCCAAAAGTGTGAAAGGCTCGGTAGGAGTGAACTTTTGAGCTATCCTTTTTTTGGACCTTTTGGTTGTCATCACCCCTAAAAGTTTGACTCTCACAAGAGTCAACCTTTCGGGTATTTCAAACCATCAAAGGTCTGACAACCCCGAAAAGGCCAAAAGGCCAATTCATGGGGTGCTTATGTTAGCCCCCACATGGCCTATAAAAGGCACGAGGGTTTTTTCAAACCTTCACTTTGTTCTCTCACTCCTCCATCGTCTGCCCTCTTATTTTTTCGCAGCTCATTGCTTTCTCATTGTTTGGTTCCCACCTTCTTGCTGGTCATCATTGGGTTCTTCATCTTTTAGGTGGGTGGTCTTCTCCCTTTGTTTTTGTTTTGGTTAGCATCCTTTATTTCCTATTTTCTTGTTTCATCCTAGGTCTAGGGTTTTGCATTTTGGGCCTTTTCTTTGTTTGAGTCTTAGATCTAGTTTTTCTTTAGGTTAGCCCTTCTAGCCCTAGGGATCATCAAGGTATTCACCTCTCATCCCTAGGTGAGTTTGTGGTCAAAATCACTATCGGACTCATATTTCAAGTCCAGATATAAACCCTACTTTCAGACCTTCGAGGTCTAAGAAATTTGGAAGCATCCACCAGATCAGAAAAAACTCCAAGTGTACCTCGTTATCGGCATTTTGGTGTTTTCGCACACTGAAATATATCCTACTCCCTGAAATGCTAAAAGAAGCACCTATACTTCATTCTGAATCTCTTTAGACTGGTCAAACTTTTTATCATCTTTGCACTCCAAAAGTCATTTCCTCAATCGCCAGTTTCCTTTGGCCTTTTCACCCTCTTGGCTTTTCAGCCTTTTTGGACCTTTCAGCCTTTTGGAGGTCTAAAAATGCTAGTTTTGTCTTGTATTGCTTTATAAAACTTGATTTTAGTAGTGGTTGTTGTAATACCTCTCCTATGGTGATACTTAGACTTTTCTGATTTGGACATTTTATTATTATTATGGTCAAGACTATACATTTACATTTATGTTTTGTGGATGATGACATGATGAATATGCTCATTTATGGTTAGTAATTACATGTTTATGAGATTAGAAAATTATCTATTTTTATATGGATCTAACCCAATTATTTGAATCTAACCACTATCATGATGTTTTATGTTTCATGGATGTGTCTGATGTGTTTTTCATGACTCCAGGACGAAGTCGTAGTTACTCACTTAGTTGAGGTCCACACGATGTATCGATCCTGGTCATCTGCTTGCATATATCTGATTTGTATCTCCATATGTATATATATGTATCTCTTCTTGGTGATGCAGGATTGCAGGTACCGGGTGTCGTCTCCACCTGGCTTCACAGGTCTGAGCGATCCCTCAAAATCCTCGATCATTGTTGTTGTTACAGAGGTATCACCAGGTCCATAGGAAGAAACTTCACCTTTGATCCTTTTATCCTTAGGTGGGAAGTGTCGAGTCAGTCCCGTGTGTGAATGTCTTATGTGGTTTTGTAATTGATGGAATTGTGGATCTTGTAGCTAGTTCTTTCTTTCATGATATGTTCAATTCTGTTAGTAGATCATGGATGTAGATTATTGCTCATTGGAGGGTATGATTTAGTAGCGTATCTCATTAGGAGCGATTTTTGAGTGCAATTAATTCATGTGGTTTTAATACCCATGATAAGGATTAATTTTATGGTATTTTAATGTCTAAGGAAATATTAATAATAAGAGGTTTTAAATAATAATAGTAATCTATGTTAGTGGCTACTTAATATATGCATATATATTTTAGAATGGGGATTAAGGTATGAATAAACCATATAGTTTATAATAATGTTATTCTAATGTTTAACATTAATAATAATGTACCTTATTTATGGTATTATTTTATAATACTAATAATGACAAAGAGTCTGTAGCAATAAAAATAATAATATGTTTTATAATAATAATATTGTGCTTGTAATAATATTTATAATAATAATATATGTACACATAGGCATATGGGTGCACACATATGCATATGCATACATATATTTATATATAATTATTACCATGTAATCATTTATTATATTAATAAATAATTAGATCAATTAGCGGTATGGTAAATAGGATTATCCAATTACCATAGTTAAATAATTTAATAAATTGTTTTAAGATTATAATACTTATTTTAATAACCTTAAATTTAAGGACTTAGATTATAGTTTATTTATTCCTTTACGGGAATGAATTTTCAAAACCATCTCTTTAACGGATGGATAGTTGAGATGGTTGCACCAGTTGGATTACCTGTGCAACCACCTCCTCCATCCTATTTACAGGAAATATTTCCTGTGTAAAAGGGAGTTGGGAGAAGAGGATTATTATTATTATTGTGGTAGAAAAATTATTCTGGGAGTTTGGCATTTGGATTGTTATGGGTAGAGGCTGGAAGGTTGCGAGCAAAAGGATTCAAGGAGTGTTGGAAAACATTGGAGAGGGTTTGATCTTCCTTCTTCTCCAACTGGTCTTCGCAGGACTCCAGGTTGGAATCCATCCTGAGAAGTAGATTTATCTTGTAGAATGAATGTAAAATCTAGATTCTGGAAAAATTTCTGTATATTGTGCTATGGTTGAAAATATATATATATATGCTTTATTTTCTGTGTATTTGAAATGTGTTTGTGGAAAGTTATTTTACAAATGTTTGTATGTTCACTGTGGTGAAACCTCCCTAGTAGGGTAGTGTGGTTTACTGTCACTGGATGTATTATGAACACTTCCAGAGTTTAGAACTTTTGTTGCAACCTTACTGTTTCATGTCCATATATGTGCCACCCTTTCTTTTCCGAGATCTAGAATATATTTGTTAGATAGGTAGGGAGGATTGATGGGCCATTTCTGAAGGGAAACTGGGATATCTCAAATGGGTCGTACTCATATTAGGCAACCTTAGTCCCCATAACACCCAGTTTTACCCGCAAGACAAAGTTGACAGTCGTTCTCTGCAGTTCCAGTCGGCTCAGTGGTAACCGAGTTAGGTCAGCTCAATGTGTTAACCGAGCAAGGTCGGTAATGTTTTTACTGAGTTAGGTTGGCTTAGTGGTAACCGAGTTAGGTCGGCTCAGTGGTAACCGAGTTAGGTCGGCTCAGTGGTAACCGAGTTAACTCGGTAATGTGATAACCGAGCAAGGTCGGTAATGTGTGAACCGAGTGAGGTCGGTAAAGTGTCAACCGAGCCAGGTTAGTAGTGTGTTAACTGAGCCAGGTCGGTAGTGTGTTAACCGAGCCAGGTCAGTAGTGTGTTAACCGAGCTAGGTCGGTAGTGTGCTAACCAAGGAAAATAGGATTCAGACTTTATACAATTATAACATTTAAGGTACTAATTTCTTATACTTTAAGTTATACTTGTATAAAGGGATTAGGTACCCTTTGAATCCATTGGAATAGGTTTCAGGTTCCTAGGAGTTAAGTTGTAGCTTTTAAATTTTAGATTTTTAATTAAATCAGACTTAGTCAATTTTCAGGATTAGCCAGGTTTTAGGTTTAGAAAGAAATTTTGTTTAAACCTGAAGATTGTTCATTCCTTGTTTAGTGGAGATTATTTTCAGTACATTTAGATGTCTTTATTGAGATAGAATGTTTTTAAGGAGCAGTTTAGGGTTTAGAGTCAAGACATTCTAAACATTCTTAACATACCTAATTTCTCTACACATACATAACTATTCTATTATTGTCAATTCTTTGTAGTAGTTCTCAAATGTGTTTGCAATATGTTTTTACTATGTGTATGATGTAATTGTGATGTATGGGTTGAGGGTAGAAAACCTAACGACACCTAGTGAGTGGCTCTCAGTGCGGGGCTGGGGCCCTAAAGTGGCTAGAACCAGGATAACCGACTGAAGAGTTATTTAACAAGTGGAAATTTAATTAAATTGATGGGAATGGGTTAAAACATTAAAAAGATTAAATGTGCCTCGCCCATTCCATTAGTGCTAGTAAAGGCTATGGATGGGAGTGGGAGAAGGTACATATGCGTAGGTACGATCGAATGGCACTTGTCTATACGAAAGGCATTCGATCCCGCATGTGCCTACTTGGGGGCTGGGGCCCAGAGTGGCTAGTACCAAGACAACCCAAGGGGTGAGGGCTATGTGATGACACTCACTTAGGTTGTTGCTTAGAGTTTCTACCCAAGCCTTAGAACCTTTTGGGAAAGATCTATAATTTGACTCTCTTTTCATTTGCTATTTTGGGAAAGATTACCCAACCCTAGGTTTGGCCTAGCTATTCCTTCTTTGTGGACCTTGGTGTTTATCTCCTAGCACGGGGGAGTGGGCCTTATAGGTACCCACGTGGTTGGGTGGTAAACATTTTTATCAAGGTACCTTTTGCAGATACATGCTTGAAGATTCATGCTTGCTTATGTACCAAATTTGAAGAACGAAGGCCTTGTGATTATATTTCATGATGCATAATCTTGTTACTTTTTTTATGAGGAGTTGAATGCAATGTAATCAATGATGTATTTCAAGATGATGTAATTGGAATGGGTAGACTTAGGAAGAAGGGAAAAGGGAAATGTGAACTTTATGTTTAAGATGTATGTTGGAAAGAAAAAGGATTTTGTAACATTCCAAATTATGTAACATGCTTTCATTATTGTTGTTTAAGTGAAGCTATTGAAAAACCAAATGTAGTATATTTTAATGTATCAAATGAGTTGGATAAATTTTATAAGTTACATGGTTCATAAAGGATACTTAGGAATATAGATGATTTCTAAATGGAAATTTGAAATGAAAATATTTTGTATTTCTTAAGATATGATGCAGTTTGCTTTGGGAATTAAATCTTGTTGTTAGTTTACTTAATGGATTTGAATGAATCATGCATTTAAATGAAAAGGGAACCTTGGAAGGAATCTAAGTTAAAGTTTTGATTACATAATTCTTTTTAAAGTTCAAAATTTTTCCATAAATTATTACTTAGGTTTTCTTTAACAAAGAGAATCTTTGTTCTCTTCCCCGGTTCCCTTGCGGGGCATGATAGTTGTGCTTTCCCTATTTCTTTTTCCTCACTATGTTACTAATTTAGGCCTTATACTCTTTTGTAGATATGGCCGAGAAGGTACTGGCATCATCGGCAATGAAATACTAGTTCAAAGGATACCACCCACCATCCAAGGTGACTGATTTGCATGCTGGGATAACTGATACTAATATCATAAATGTGAGTTGGAATGAGTACCTCAATAAATATGCTCAATCGGCGGGATGCTCATAAGATTTCACTTCATTGGTCCACTATTCCTTGGTAAATGTAGTGGCACACCCCATCTTGATCTAGTCGGTGAACTTGATTAACACACTGGCCAACAACTATGTGCCAAATGAGTGCATGGTCAAAAACAACATTGGGGAGGTGGTCCTAGACTTGACGCCCAACAACATTGATGATGTTTTCCATCTAACCAAGGGAGTAGATAATTTTTTCAATTTCAATATCAACAAGGGGATGGAATTCTAGAACAAAGACATGCAAAGGGCTCATAACATTGTCAATAATGAGTACCTAATGCAACCCTTTCCCAAGAATAGGCTTGACAAAATTGATATGAGAATGGGCTATATGAAAGAGGATATCTAGGCCACTATAACAATGATAAGTAGGGTGTATGGATTACCTAAGTCCCATCAATTGGAGTCTTGGATGATCTTCCTTATCTAGAATATAAAATAAAGGCAAGAGAGGTTCAATTGGGCCTCCATCTTAAGTGACCAGCTAGATGAACAACTGATCCAAGTCAAGATAGATCCTCACTTCTACATGACATCCTATGTTGTGTACTTACTAGCTGCTAGGGTAGTATACCTGGGTTTGACCAAAGATGGAAATATTGGGTAGAAAAACATATGGCTTTTCACTCTATATCCTCAATTGGTACAAAAGGATTTCTTAGCACACAATAGCCCATAGTTTAGGATAGTTAACGGTGCCTTCAATTTTGCAATCATATGCTCCATTGAGGGTGATTACTCCAAAAGGTTATCAATAGAAGCAGTGGCTAAGGTGAAAGCCATTAGGGCATTCTATATACAATTTAGAACATTCACATACATCTGGGTTGCAAGAGCCACCCTAGAGATAGGGTAGTTCTACTAGAGATAGCAAGGCAGTTGTCTGATGCTCATGAGCATATCAAGCACAAGAAGAAACATTGTTGGGACTTTCCTATTTCAGTTGGTCCTCATTGTGTTCCTGACATGAAAGTTTGCAAGTCAATAGCTAGAGAATGGGATGAATTCCCACTAGCAACCTATAGTCTGGTGAGGCCACATTTTGATCCCATTGGTACCTATAGCCACATAATGGGAAAACACTATATTCATGAGCCACATGTTGAAGACCATTGGACCAATTGTATCAATGATTATGAAGTGAGAATCTATAAGTATTTCCAGATGAGCCTAGAGCTGGCACATGGTGCCCTTTCCCTAAAGATTCTTGAAAAGGCATTAGATGCCAACTCAGATAAAATTTTGGATTCCATATATAACACGAACAAGGTATACACTAGGGCCATTCTAAATGTCGAAGTAGATCAAGATGAGAACAATAGTATGGAATTTAGAGCTCGGCATGTGATCAAGTTGACAAAGTCTTGGGTTTCTCATCCATTCCCTATGCAACCACTTCCCATGAAGCAACTCCCTAAGCAACCATCTTGAGAAAAGAAGAAAGGAGAGAAAATACTAAAACCATAGTTCAAAGGGGCTTCCCCTCTTAGGGCTAAGACTATGTATCGAAATGAGCATCCCATTGTGTATGGTCTGATTACACACTCCAAAAAGGTGAAAACTAGGATGACCAGGAGTATCACTCCACTAGAGGCACCTTCATCGAGTGGCAATGCTTCTCCTAGATCAGAGAAGAAAACAAAGTTCAAAATAGTAGGACGTAAGCTGGTCAGAGTAAGTAAGTGCCATGTTTACAAGAGAAAGGTAGTATCAACCCCCACACAGATGGATACTTTAGTAGAAGAGGATGTGGAGGTGTTAGATGATTTTCCCCTCAATAGGAGGAGCTAGTCAATAGAATTTTTGAAAAGAAGAAGGATAGTGGATGATGATCCTAAAGAGGATGAAGGGGCTACTCAAGTAGAGCCAATGAATTTGGATGCTCTTGGTGATGATGAATTCAACATCTCAAATTTTGTAGGTTTTCATTGGTTCAAAGAGTCTGAGAAATAAGCTCCTATGCAGTTCACCAGCCTTTTCAGTGGTATAGGAGAAGAACTACAATAAGAATGTCAAGGTTAAAATGATGTGGAAATCACCAAAGACCAAGGAGGAATTATAGAGCATGAGAAGGACTCTTTTGTTGGGATCACCTTAGGGGAGAGGTTAAGTTCATAGGTACCTATGGGTACATCTTTTCCACCTTTGCCTCCACCTCATCCTTCCACACTTCCTACCATTCCACTTTAGGAGCTTCCCACTACTCCACTTTCCACTCCTATGCAGAATGCTCCATTGTCTCAACAACCTTCTTCATCTTATGTTCCCTTCCTGAATCCAACTTCACTAGCCTATTCAACTACTCCCCTCATGTCTCCTACACCTCCCCCATTCAATATTCCTCCCCAAGTTCATGTGGAGTTAGTACCCCAAATCTTGTAGGAGCTAGAGAAAGAAGGTGAAGTCACTGGTAGGTAGAAAATAGAGGAAATTCATATTGACTTTGAGGAGCCAGATGAGAAGGGGGAGTCACAAGCGAAAGAAGAACCACCCACTAAAGAAGATAAGCCATAGATAGATATTCAAGAATAGATGGTAGATGAACAGTAGACTAATGATGTGGGGGAACTTGATCAAGATGTTGGGAATAAGCAAGAAATAGGTGATGAAGAAGAAGCTCCTGAGGAGATAATGACATAACACTTGGTGACTTCTACTACATTGGCTGCTCCCTACAAGCCATTGAATGCATCCTCAAAGCCCACTTGGTTTACCAAAGAGGTGTAGCTAAGGGTTAGGGTATACACCAATGATGAGGTTGACATGACCATGCTAGGGCATGCTTTCCACCAAACAGTATCTGTTCCCCAAGCCAAGAGAATGTCTTATGTAACACAAGACTAGACCAGAAGGTGGAGAGCACAGGTGGTTGTCCCTACAAGGGATGTTAGCATGAAGGAGATCATTCTAGAGGATTATGTGTTGGAAGAAGTTGACTTAGGGGAGCCAACTAGAGAAGGTAGCAAAACCTTGGCTACTTTGGGTTTGAAGCATGCTCTGGGCTTCATGAGTAAAGATGAAGGAAGGATAAAGGCTCTAGAAGAACAAGAATGAAGCAATGAAGAAATTTACTCTAAAGATGACATGTCCAATTGACCCAAATGACCCCGAGGCCTCATTACAGGAAATTTTGGAAAAGAAGGGGGGTATAGACACTGATGTTCCACACTATTTTATATAGGCTTGTGTTGAATGGAAGCTAGATTTTGAGCAGTTCACTAGCTTATCTCTTAAATAGATTTGAAGGCCCTTTCAAGGTGTTTTCATAGGAATAACTTCTTTAGTAGAGATTATGAGTGAGGAGAGTGGTGTAGAAGAAACTATTCTAAGTTGGAAAAAGGTACTGGATGAGTTAGCAATGATAAGGAAGCAATGCTTCTAGGTCCTGATGAAGATTTATGAAGGAGTAGAATTGGATAATTTTGGAGAGTGGATCCAAGAGATAGCAGTGACATTGGCCATATTTGAGAAGGTTCTCAAAAGATTGAATAAAAGAAGGGATGATAGCATGCTATTTGTAAAAGAGTTACAGGAGTTCTTTGAGGGATTAGACTTGGATCTATTTGATGATGATGATGATAGGACTATAAACTCAGTGAATGATATTGTCAATCAATACCTGAGTATATTCTGGGGGGTTAAATTGAAAGAAGATCTTTAGAAGATGTTCTATCAGAGGGAGGAGATTCAGAAAATGCTATCCCAAGAGGAAGAGGTAAAGGCCTTCGCTAAGGAATTAATAGGTTTCAGAGATAGAAAGAGGGAGATTCTCCAAGGGATTAAGATGTCAAACTTCGATAAGGTGTTGGAGGTGGTGGATACATTCAAGAAAGCACATCCAAAAGTTCCTTCTCACTAGTGGACCTCTAGCCTAAGATTTGTCAACTTTCATGTACAAAAGGTTCAGTCATTTTTTTAGTGCAAGATTTTCAGCCACCTAAAATTCTGAGAACTCCAACAAGTCTGAAGTAGTAGAGATAAAGACAACACTTAGTCAATTTTGGGTGTTGCATTTTTAGACCAAGTGTCGGGTTTCAGGATTTTTTTTTGCATGTCCAAGAGTTGACTCCAGTTTTCTCAGAGATCACTTTTCAGTCATCTGTGCTTCTTTCTTTGGGTTTTTTGGGCATGATTATGGGATCTCTTTTGGTTAGGACTACATGAAGTAGCTAAGGCCAATGATCAAGGATACAAACATGAAGATCATCAAGTGCATGCATCAGTTCCAGTCGCATTATTGAGATGTTTGATGCTTGATTTGTTCAAATCTTTGTAGTTCACAAGGTTTAATTCCATGCTAGGGTAGTTTAGCTTGCCTTTAGTAGTAGTTTCTTTAATGCAATCTAGAGTTTAGATTTCTTTTCAACTTTTAGCTGCAAGAAAACCCTAGCTGTGAAAATAAGAGCACAGCTCTATAAATTGTAATAAAAGGATGTAATGAAGGTCAATTTGGTCATTAATACAATACATACAATTGGTGCTTCATTCATGGTGTGAATTTTCTTCTATCTATGCAAAATTTGTGAATGTGTGATTTGCTCATTCTTCATTTCAAAGAGCTAATTGATTTTTTGATGATTTCAAGTCTGTGATCTTTTAATTTTGTGTTTGTTGGTATCATATTACTCTGTTGTGATGAATCTCTGAGAAGATATTTCTTTGGTGCTAAAAGATTAACTTGTCTCACATGTGCACACATCTGGAGTGGCTTCATGATCTGATGAGTTTTGACTTATCATACATCTACATTTGTTTCAATTCCGTCGATGATTGCATCTATTTAGCTGAAGATTGTGACATGATTTGATCTCTATTGTGTGGGTTTCTTCATCTTCTTGGTCATTTAATTTTCATGGTGGTGTGATTTCTAGCATATGTCCATTAGGTTTCTTTCAGCATTTCCTTTCAAATCTCTCATTACCTTACATTTTTCTAACCCTCTTTGCAAGTTTTTTTTAGGGCGATAATTTAAATTAACATTGCTTTCATTTCTTAAATCTAAAAATTAGATCAAAAAGATATTGTGGAATCCTAAAGTGTATTTTTTAGTTTCCTTTAAGAGAAGAACCAGCAAAGGCCTCCTTGTTAACAAATTCACATTTTTATTTTGTTGAGCTATCCAAGTAGTTGAGACCTAGCCAAAAGGAACCTTGAGATTGACTCCATCAATCTTCCAAGAGGGGAAGTTGCTCACACAAATTCCTAGCCATTGTCTTCATGTAAAAACAATGCCCAACAAGTGTCAAGCTTGACACCCAACCTCTCCATGATTTTAAAAGGCATAACAATGCTTGATGTGACTGTATCAATCATGCAATTCTTTACTATCATTGAATTGACTATAATATTAGGGAAAAAATGGGTCTATGTTTTCAAGGAAATCATTGACAGAGTTGTCCAAATACATATGTGGTATTTAAGATACCACTCCCTAAAATTCTATTTCTTTCTTGGCCTCAACATGTGGTTCATTAGTATTAAAAGTAACATTATTGTCATGAACATTATCAACCCATGCTAGAGCTATATCCTTATGTTCAACTATTCTTAATAATTCTGATATGGGAACCTTAATAGTAATCTGAGACAACACTAACAACATATCAACAAGAGTAGAAGAAGGAATTTCAATTTGTATCTCTCTAGTATCCTTCTACTTTTTAGATACATCTTTTGTTATCATTACCTTTAGTTTCTCAATTTTGGCCATTGTATTAACTGGCTTCTCAAATTCCTTTTGGATGTCATTGTTATGAATAGTAGAAATATTTATAGCTCCTACCCATTTTTGTTCCCATTTCTTACCTTTTACATTTTTTATTTTCACTACATAGTCACTTTTTGGTTTATTCCCAATGGGTTCCTTATAATTGGTATTTTTTATGAGCACACCTACAACTTTTCTAGTGCTATCATTTGTCGTCATTCTTATAGTGTGTACTTATGCTAACATTTTTGTAGTGATCCTAATAATTTCCTCCTTTGAGGTTCTTCTTAAATTCACTTACTCAGAGGAAGATGCCATGTTACGTGTCCTTTCATCAATTTTCCCATTATTAGAAAAGAATTCTTGATGGAATAATGTTGTATTATGTCTTTTCAAACACACATCAATTTCCTCATTAGTGTCAAAAACATCTTCATGTCCCAAATATGAATTAGTAATATTAAAACCAATGTCATTATTATTTCCATCCCGATTTAATTCTTCAATACCATCATCTTGATATACAACCATGGATTGCAAAACTACACAATGTTCTATAGAATGAGGTGATTGGCAGGCCATACACCATGGAATATCCTCTACAACATTCAAAAAATTATTTTGTAATGGATTAAGGATGACCTTTTCATTATTCCCTTTTACAGCTAGAGCAATAGGTTTTCCATCCTTCTACTGGGTATTATAAGGGAAATTTTGTAGCCTATTCCACCTATTGAAATTATTGTTGAAATGGGGCTTTTCTTTAGTAGAAATATTCTCATTTCTATTGCTTGGTGTTTTCAAGTCTTTCAGTGACTTTAGCACTTTATCCAACTTTTCATCTTCTTGCCTCTTGTTTTCAACATTCCTTTCATTATCCTTCTTATAATTCTTGTTTCCAAACAGCTTAGGATCATCTTTTTTCCCACCCAATTTGGCATATATCTTTATATTGTTTTCAATGTTCACAGTAATCCTAAAGGCATCTCAAATATTTATTAGTTCTTTGTCTCTTATTAGGTATCTAACCTTACCATCAAATGCATTGAAGCATGTTGTCAAAAAAACATTGTCATCTAACCTCATGACTTGAAATAATTTATGCATACTCTTTTAAAATCTCATGTTATTTACTCAATTTTAGACTCATTCTAATTCTTCCTTATGTTCTTAAATTCATTTAGCATGAAACTAGCATTAGGTCTATCACCATACTATTCCTTGAAACACTTTTCAAAATAGTCCCATGACTCAATACAAGGGTCAATGAGTCTTTTAAGCCAATCTCTAGCATCCTCTACCAAAGATTGAACAAATAATTTCATAACTACATCCTCATGTTGTATTTCATATTCATTCAATATCTCAATAAACAACCTACGATGTTCTTCACAATGAATGACATTATTGCTAGAAAATTTAGTTACCTTATCTCTTATCTTAGTTGGAATAGTATAAGGATAACCTGGTATCTCATCAAAACTAATTTTCCTATACACTTCTAATTGCATAGATCTCCTTTGAAAAATTAGTCCATTGTTTCCACTAGGACCAACATTAACAACTATACCCCCACCTAATTATACATTTTATTATTATTTAGGGTCAACATTCAACTTGGTATATGAATCACATAGAAAATTATGAGCATCAACTTTACAAAGTGGAGCAGTATTAGAAGTTGCAAATGGCATACCTATTTTAGTTGTAGATGGTCCAAGAGTATTTTCAAATGAAGCCTTCAAGAACTAGATCTTCTTTCTTGTTTTTTCAATAGATGCTTCAACTTCAACCTTTTCCAATTTCTTTTCTAGATCATCTCTTTCATTCTTTCTTTTTTGCATCTCTATACCAAAACTTGAGACAAGTGGTGGGGGTTTTGGTCTAACCATAGGATCATTTATTTTGATCCCAACCATATTTTTCTTTCCCTTATTATTATCAATAGCAATAGTTTTGTTACTTTCACTTACATTTTTCTCTTTAAGTTGAGAAGCATAACTTTGTACTTGTCTAATGACAAGGCCCTCTTATGAAAACTCATTGTCTTGCACTAGGTGCTCTTTCTCACTTATCATGCAAGCATGGTCACCAAAGAGATAAGGTTGAAGAGATTTTGGAGCAGAAGAAAATATTTAGTTTCTCTCCTTTAGTTCATTAATATTTATAAGTAGAGACTCTTTTTCCATTTATGTATTTATAATCTCATCCTCTCTTTGTTTATGTTCTTGTATATTGCATCTTGTTCTGCTAGTTTCAATCTCAACACACCCAAATCAATTAGTTCTATCATAACTTCATCGGAGCTTGATGATACATCCACATCGGTGATATTTTGATATGGGAAATGGACCTGTCTTGGCTCCATGGGTTTTTTTTAAGAGTAACTTTATCTTGATGTATACTTGGCACATAACCCTAACTTCTTGCCTTTATATTTTGATTTATGGTAGTATGACCTTGTCTTGATATAATACCTTTGGGGTATCATAGAAATTTTCTCTAGAGAGACCACTATTACAATTAGAAATTTTATACAATGATCCATCTTCATTATAAAATGTTTGTAGTACCCCATCTTCAACATTATTTTGTTCTCTTACAGGTGCACTCGTAGACTCTCCACCTTTTCTAAGCCAATTTTTTTTCTAACCTAGGTAACTCTTCTAGACTAACTTTTGGGTGTCTCCTGATGAAAGCTCTTGTGTTTTCTCTTTTTTCCATAATTTTTCACTTGTAAAATCATTGGTTCTAACCTTTGAGTCACCACCCACATTAATGGGAATTTTTTATAGACAAACCTTGAGAATCTAAATAAAATATCAAACAAAATAGGAGAAACATGGGAGACTAGACAGAGTTGAAAACACACATCATTAATTTTGCACAAACTAGCCATAAATTCTTAAAATCTATTGCGCTCAAATCAATATGGGTTATCTCAAAAAAATCTAGTTACATGGTCCCCAACAAAGTCTCCATTTTGTTGGTTACTCTTTCTTCTTGCAGATTTCTACATTATATGACAACTTAATGTCCTTGACTCTTTAAACCCTCTTCAAATCAGACAAGAAAAAGGACCGATTAACAAGGACTAAGAGATTATTCCTCCAACACTCTGAGCCTTAATGCTTAGGAGGGTGTACCTTAGGATTCACTTCTTAAAAGAATTGGTAAAACTTATTTTCATTTATCCAATACAAATATTAAGCATTATCATCTTTGAAACATTGATTGAAAGATTTCATCATTTATAATTTGATTGATGGTGAAGAAATTCCTCTTAAGAATAGACCAGTGTCTTATTATAGGCTAGAGAGCCAAATGAAACATACATTTACAAAAAAATATAAGTCAAACACACTCTGAACCGAAAATAAATACTTTGCAGATTATTCCTCTCACTCTCACACTGAGATATCAAATTTTCATAAGAACTATTAATTCTATAAAATTATCCCTAAGAATTACCCCTTCCTTGAAAGAAACTCAGAAAGCAATCTCACAATCTAATTTTTAAACCATACATTAAATTTCTTTGTAAAATTAACATATAAAAAATCAAGATAAAAAAAAACAACATTCAAAAATATGAGATGGGATTCTATCATGCCCATAATCTGATAGGCAAAACACACGAACATTTAAAAAAAAAGGTTATATTACTCTTTAGTGTTTGAATGTGGTCTAGTTGGAAATTTAAAAGTAATAAAGATTGGATGAATAATTAATATTTTGAGGGGAATTATCTTATGGGGCTAATGTACCCGCCAACATCCCTCATTATGGAAAATTAACAAAGGCCTAGCGTTAACTAGCTTAGCCAAACCATTGTTTAATAAACTAAATGATTACACCCATAAATACAATTAGCATATTTATAATTTAAACAAAAGATCATTCTCCTAACTACAGTTAAATTTTGAGACCAAGTTACATTTAATTGATTTTTTTAAAAAAAAGAACTACTGTGTGATAATATTAATTGAAAAATTTAATAATATTTTAATCTCAGGTTTACTTTAATAAAAATTCACTAAGGAACAATTGTGTCATACAACCAATGTTCTCCATGTGTAGACCTTAATTGTTAAAAACACATAATCTCTAACCCCATCATCATCATTATAAAATTTACTACTTAGAAATTCCCCAACAAAAGAAAATAATAAAAGAAATTAAAAATATGAAATTAATGGTCCAACACTCAAATTTTCCAAAGATAAATTAATTTACTTTACTAGCATATAAAACCCAAGGTCACAAAATTAAATTGTTATTCTCAAAAAAACAAAATATAAAAACCAATAAAGCCACTAAAATAAAAAGGGAAAAAAAAAATTAAGATGGGAATTCTTTTTACTCTAACCCTAATTTGAAATTAGGGTTAGGGTGAAAAGGGCACCTTCCCAAAAAGGTCTCATTCACTGTCTTCCCTCTTCTTTCCACATCCCCATTTATCTCCAAACTATAGGGGAAATTTTCCTTCATGTTCTTTTATTTTTTCTTGTAGGTAGAGGGAAAGAAATGGAGGCAAGAAGGAAAGAGGAAAGAATCTCTACCCCATGGGAGTATACCCATAGTTTTTGGAGCACACATATATAAAAATTATGTGTATATACATATTCTCACAAACTCAATTGTGTATTTGCTATTAGATCTAAAAAATATAGCTTATACAACCATGAAGGTAAAGAAAATCTTCCCTATTAGCATATATGTTATACTATTCTTTGTCCTTAAAACTTTCCCTTACATTTTTGTATATTGGGGATATTAGTTTATTTTATTCTATCCCCTTAAACTTATCTCTTTATATTTATTTACTACTATGTTAAAAAGGATATGAATTTTTAAAATAAAAAGTAAATGTGGGGGGGGGGGGGGGAGGGCAATGAGGGGCTGAAGTCACCTCCACTCTCGGCCCCCTTCCACTAGCAACCCATGGCTATGGTTCTACCACAGTCATAGGAGTTACCATGGTTGTGGCCGCCCACATTCATGGGTGGCCCACGACTATAGATGCACACAGGTGTGGGTTCTCATAGTTTTGGATGCCCATAGTCGTGGGTCGCCATGGTTTTGGATGCCAATAGTCATGGGTTTCCCCATGGTTTTGGGTATGCCACCACTGTGAGTGGGAAAGATGTGGGGGTGCAGTAAAACCGACCCCCACCCAAATTATTTTTAAATTTTTTTAAAGGTTTATTTTATTATAATATATTTTTGATAGATAAAAATATATTTTAATTAGCCATGACATAAACATAGAATAAATATTTTTTAATAAAAAAATATTTTTAAATATATATATTTTTTAATAGTCATAATATATATATTTTTAATTAAAAAGAAATACAGAATTAGAAAATATATTGATTGATGGAATAAAGATATATACATATAAAAGTATATATTTGAATATATGTAATTTTATTTATATATCAATACTCAAGTAGTAAGATGGTTTTATAGTAAGATATCCTGTTTATTTTTTGATTTTTACATACTTGTTTACTACTAGATTAGAAGAATAAAATGCATACTTTTTTGAACTTTAATTTCTAAAGAGGATAAATAGACCTTTATTTCCATATAATAATTAGTTGCAAGACAAAAGAAAACACATTTAATATCTATGCAAATGTATGTAGCCCCCATTTTTTTTTCCAAGTATCTTCCTTTATATACAAGAAAATTGATCAATATAATTTTGAGAATGTAAAATACATTAATATTTTTCTTTCACCCCCTATTTTATGAATACAAATAACTAAAAAGATGATGGATGAAGACCCCACCAATAGAGCGGTATTCATTAATATTCAAAATTGAAACTATTGGCAAGTTGGCTATACTGATGTATATGACTTAGTATAGTGTTTCCATTATGGAAACAAAGTCATATTGTAGTTTGGAGTCAGTGCACTTGATGATAAGATCAGAAATCGGCTAAGTGTTAAAGACTAGATAGTGTACAAAGTACCTGAAGCTCAGAGAATTAGTGCACATGCATATGACCAAGTTATGGTATGTGCACTACAAGATAAGTTTTTTAGACTATAGTCATGCTTAGTCTCTAAGAACATGATCAGATATGCAAGTATTAGAAAGTTACAGATAGTTGAAGTTACACAGCAAGTGTGTGCTAGAGATGAACAAAGTAAGCAGCCGACTGTTAGCATTTTGATTTGTGGTTATATTCTAATGTTGTAATGGCTATGTGCCTATTATAATTAGGTTTTCAACATGTAAATATGTTTTTTTGTTAAAATGCTTGAGCCAATTCAATTGGAAGCCTTGTATGTAATCAGTTTAAGCACTGACCTAGTTATTTGTTTTGTATGCACATATAAATATGAGATGCGCCCATTGTAATTAGTATGGATGTTGTAATTAAGTTGAGATAAGCATAGCAAAAGTGTGTGAAGATTATATAAGATGTATTAGAGCTTTACAAGAGGTCAAAGCATCAGTGCATCAAAGGAACTGATCAAACAAGTAGTGTCACAGTGATAGTTCATCCAATAGATATAGTGTGTATAAAATATCTAAAGCTTGTAGCCTTCACCACTTGATTAGTGAGCTTTAGGACAGTGCACCCCTAATAGGGTTTATTGTAAAAGACTCCTAACAGGGTCTAAAACTTGACAAGTTCTATTGTACTTAATACATTGTAAATCAACTTCTAATAGGGTTAAGGGTCTTCTAACAATGATCGTAAAACACTAGTACAGAATATTAGTGGGTGTCAATTCCCACCAGGGCTTTTACCTATTTGGGTTTCCCCATAACCATATTGGTGTTATGTGTTGATTTTGTGTTTCATTTTTATGTGGATGTTCATTTTAGTACTTAAGTATTTAATTTTAGTTTTTGATTAAGTAAGAAGATAAAATAAAGTGAACACTGATTCACCCCCCCCCCCCCCCCTCTCAGTGTTCCCATTCCTAACAATTGGTATTAGAGCTATAGTCCTCAACAAAGAAGTTTAACTTCTTGAGGAGATCATGGACAAGGCATAAATGAAACATCTAAAAAGAAATCTTGAAGCTTCTCTTGTAGACTTGGATGAATCTAAGAAATAAATTGAAGAACTAAAAAAAAAGTCTGTGATTCTCAAAGAGTCATAAAAAAGATAAGAAAGGATTTGAAAGAATTCTCTACCAGTGATTTAGGGATAATGATCAAGAAGCTAAATGAAGAAAATGCATCTTTGAAAGAAAAGCTTGAAGAATTTGATGATAAGTTGATTAACAATCAAGAAATCTATAATGAACAGGTCAAAGTGAACCTTCAACTCAAAGAAGAATTGAGGCAAGAAAACATGGAAATCTTGGAGCTAAGGAACAACAAAGAAAGCTTGGAATCTAAATTGAAAGAGGCTAAAAATCACATTGATAAATTACACACCAGTTCTAATTTGATAGAATCTCAGTTGTATGCAAGAAGAGCTAAAGGAGATACTAGTTGTATTAGATACAATGAAGCACAAAATTAGATTGACAACATGCGAGAAATAATGAAAGCACTAGAAGGCACCTTAGATGCTAAGGAGACTAGAAGTCAGACTAAGGATCATATTAAACCACCTAAAAATGAGTGCAAGTGAGTAGACCACACTTGTTATGCATGTAACAAGCATGGACACATATCAAGGAACTGTATAGAGGTAAGACCTTTCAATGGTTACTATTATTTATGCAATAAATTTGGTCATAGAGCTATGAATTGCAAGACAAGTCAGAAGAATAGGATGCATTATAATTAAAGAAATCATAATCAGTCAAATGTAAGAAGTTATAAGAATGTTACATGTCAGATATGTATCTATAATGGTCACTGAGCTAGACAAGGTAAGATGGTGACCAATGTCAATGCACCAAGGAATAAGGCCTCGAGTCATTTGTCACTCTTGTAACAAGGCTGGACACATATCAAAGTTTTGTAGATCAAGGACAAGGTTGATGACTATGTATTGGATGCATACATAGTGGGCACACCCTCTAAATTTGGATGAATGGCCCTCAGGGTCATAGGAGGAGCTAATTTAGCTCTAGACCCTTGCACAGATGGTATACTCACTCTCTAAGTATGTGCCTTTGTACTTAAGCTTTTGGAGACTAGAATAACCTATGTGCAAAAGAGCACTAGTTGATTGTTTATAGAATGAAAGATAGAAAATTTCAAGTGATAGCCTAGTTTACATGGCAAGCATTAATGGCAGATTTTCTACTTTAATGTACACATAAGTTTAAAGATCCCTCATTGCATTCAAATTGAGAGTGCAACAAAAACAAAAATTGAATCAGAAGATCCTAATCTAGAGAAAGTGAAGATAGAAAAGTTTGATATTCAGAAGGGTAATACTTATGTTACCCCTCTTTTTCCCAAGGAAACTATTGATCTTACTACTCCTTTGAAGTATAAGACAATGGAAAAGAGGAAGAAAGAGGTTGGGACCAGTTATCCATCCTCACGAGCAACAAGAAGCAAAAAGAACACTCAAGCTCCTCCTAAGGTAGGTTTCAGACCTAGTTTAAAAGTTTTGAGTACAATAATTATTGATGAAGGAAGAATTGATCAAATAGGAAAGTTCTATGATAAATATAGTGAGATTGACAAATCGGAGGTACATGGAATGATTATCAAACATATGTTGAAGTTTAAGAAGAAAATCTTAGAACTAAAGACTATGATTCAAGACAATGTATGGAATAACTTAGAGTTCCAAAAGGTACAAGCTATTGAAGAGGATATGAGAAT
Organism: Chamaecyparis obtusa; assembly: GCA_027943335.1. Lineage (NCBI taxonomy): Eukaryota > Viridiplantae > Streptophyta > Pinopsida > Cupressales > Cupressaceae > Chamaecyparis > Chamaecyparis obtusa. The sequence goes on from BSBK01001014.1 coordinate 128,301, forward strand.
AAGAGAAAATATATTACATGAAATTTTTCAATTTGTTCTCTACAATTAAAGTCCTTGTTGTTACATCTAGTAAAGCCTCATCTCAGAACCAAGTCAGGGACCCTGCATATAATGGATAAAAACTATGAACTGGTGGCAAAGGAAACATGGAAAGCCTTTGAGAAGGTGTTAATGAAGAGACACATGTATCCATCTACTATGCCCAAAGTTCAAGTTCCCACAATGGTTGAAAATGAGTCATATACCATCAATGTATAATCTACAGGTCTACAAGATTTAGTGCATGCAGTTGATACATCTGTAGAGGTAGAGAAGACTATGCCCATGACAGAGACACCTAAATATGGTTCAATTTTCATTGATAATGTGAAAGTTACTATGGAAACCACTTACGTGGATTTGGACAAGTTTGAAGAGGCATTCATAAGAACTCAAGAAGCTGAAAACTTGTGTAGTAACACTCCTCCCAATCAACAAGAAGAAATATTGATTAAGGATATAACAGATGAAAAAGAAGAAGAAAAGAAATAAGAAGGAAAAGAAAAAGAAATAGAAAAAGAAAAATAAGAAGTAGACAAAAAATAAAATGAACCATCAGGTAAAGTGATCAAGGTAAAACAACAAGTGATTGATAGCACTCCCATCACTCCCTCAGCAACATTGTTTTCAAGTTTGACACTTGACACAACTAGTTTGGACTCTTGGGGAGAAGAAGACCTAATCAAGTTTAGCATCTTAGCTATGGAGAAAGAAAAGGAGAAAAAAGTGATGAGAAATCCCCTCCTTATAGAATCAGTAACCATCCTAAATAATTTGTTACTAGCAGACAAGAAAGTGATTAAGGTACACTCCATTGATGATGTAAGTGCAATCATTTCATAGTTCAAAATCAATTTCTCTAGCCTAGAAGAATCTATATCCCTAGTTGTAGAGGAGAAGTATCTAAAGAAAAGACTAATTGAATTGACTTAAAACTTTTCACTTGACCTAAGTTCATGGAAGACTGGTCAAGCATCCTTGAAGGAGTTTGTAGCAAAGGGCAGAAAGATCATTGCAGACTATATGAACCAGGACAAATTGACTAGTGATCTATACAAGAAGATACAAGAGGTTGATGCTATGATAGAAAGCATAAGGAAATCCATGGAAGATCCATCATTTTATGTGAACATGTGTAATAATGTCTACCAAGGATAGATAGATAAGATAGAGAAGGCATAAAAGGAGATGTCCAAGATAAGGGCTAGGTAGACTTAGCTAAGGAATGCTCTTGCGCCCACATTAGATATACTCAATCTAAATATCAAGGAGGTAGAAACCACCATGATAACATATGATCTTGGTCCCAGTATAGATTTGGAGAAATGGAGAAGATACATTATGCACTATACACCCATCTTTATATTGTAAATTCATTAATCATATTTTGGAAGAAGGAGATCCAAAACTTGCAAATAGCATATCCAGATGTCCTATCATAGTAAGTAGTTGTATATATAGTTTTGAAGCACCTTTTTAATTAATTTCAAAGGGGGAGTATATATAGAATATGGTTATAGATATGTATAAGGAGATATAAAATAAAAGTTTATGTTTAAGGGAGATATACAACAAAAGTTTTTTTGTAGTAAGGAACAGTTAGCAACTTGTCCATATTCCTTTGTTGCCATCAATGAAAAAGGGGGAGATTTTTGGAAAGTTGGCTATACTGATGTATATGACTTAGTATCTAGTTTTTTCATTATGGAAACAAAGTCATATAGTAGTTTGGAGTCAGCACACTTGATGAGAAGATCATAAATCAGCTAAGTATTGAAGACTTGATAATGTATAGAGTACCTGAAGCTTAGAGTATCAATGCATGTGTATGACCGAGTTATGGTGTGTTCCCTAGAAGATAAGTTGGTTATACTATATTCATGCTTAGTCTATGAGTGCATGATCAGATATGGAAGTATGAGAAAGTTATAGATAGTTGAAGTTACACAGCCAGTGTGTGCCAGAGATGAATAGAGTAAGCAACCAACTATTAGCATTTTGATTTGTGGTTATATTATGATGTTGTAGATATGTAAATATGTTTGTTTGTAAACATGCTTGTTTTTTTGCAAACATTTTTGTTTGTAAACATGCTTGAGACAATTCAATTGGAAGCGTTGTATGTAATCGGTTTAAGGGATGACCTACTTATTTGTTTTGTATGCACATATAAATATGAGATGCACCCATTGTAATTAGTATGGATGCTGTAATAAAGTTGAGATAAGTAGAGAAGAAGTGTGAAAAGAGTCTATAAGATGTATTAGAGCTTTTCCAAAGGTCAAAGCATCAGTGCATCAAAGGAACTGATAAGACAAGTAGTGTCATAGTTATAGTTCATCCAAAAGATATAATGTGTATCAGAGATCTGAAGGTTGTAGCCTTCACCACTTGAGTAGTGAGGTCTAGGACAATGCATCCACACCCCTAATAGGTTCATTGTAAAAGACTCCTAATAGAGTTTGACCCTTGACAAGGTCTACTGTACTTAATACATTGTAAAGAAACTCCTAACAGGGTTAAGGATCTTCCAACAAGGATCATAAAACACTAGTATAGAATATTAGTGGGTGTTAATTCCCACTAGGGTTTTTACCTATTTCAGTTTCCCCATAACCATATTGATGTTATGTGTTGATTTCATGTTTCATGTTTATGTGGATGTTCATTTCAGTACTTAAGTATTTAAGTTCAATTTGTGATTAAGTAAAAAGATAAAATAAAGTGAGCACTAAATCACCCTGCCTCTTAGTGTTCCCATTCCTAAAAGAAACAACATTAAAATATTAAAAGAAAACTTAATAATCCTTTTAAATGAATATTTCATGTCTATGTCCTTTCCTTTTACATAGAAAATACTTTGTAACATTAAGCCAAAATACAAGTTTCTACCTAAGTCCATAACAAATTAAATTTTCTATTACAATAGAAAAACATACTATATGTTCTTTATTTTCCTACTTTCAGTAGCTTTCATTTTTATTCACTTCCTTCAAGAGAAAAAGTTTAAATCTTCAAGAAAAATAGGGACTTCAAAACCTATAATAAAAGCTTGGAAGGACCATGGGAAGCTCACCTCCCAACCAAGGCCTCTAAGAGGCCAACCCTAAGTTAGGGGAACCAAAACCTAGACAAGATAGCTTCCAAACTTAACCAAAACATCAACTATGGAGACATTCTAGCCACATAAAAACTATCAATAGGAAAGCTTACACAATGGCTCTCATTTTGATCATTACATTAGGGTGAAGTGGACCAAATACCCTATGGGGAGAAAGCTACTTTCAAAACCAAATGAAAATAAACAAGCCCACACATGGCCTTGAAAAAGATATATGTTCTCTATTAGAATAATTGAGAGGGGGGTGAATCAGTTATCCAGTGTCCCAAATCAAAATGTATAATCCAAAACAATTCTACTACTTCTGCATGTCGGTAAATATATAATACTTTCACTATCTATGTATTTACTGATTGATAGTCTAAACTTTGTAATAATTATCAATTAAATCAAAAATGTAATATGCAAAGTATGATAACAAAAAAAAATATAACAATCAACAAATAACATAAGAGATTTAATGTGGAAACCCTATAAAGGGAAAAACCACCTGGGACTGGCAACCCAAAATTGTTCACTCTTCTGAAGTGAGGTCGGTGAAGACCCAACCTTGTTAAAGGTTTACAAACATGTTGTTAGGTGTGACCTTGTTATATGATTTTAGACCAGAAGTTATCATCTAACTAGCAGTTACTCTGGGGTTGATAGGATAACAATGTTTACTCTATGAATGAAACATCAAAAGACTCTCATAGTCCACTCAGTTAAGAGATTTGACTGTGTACAATGGTTAAATATGTAACAGTAGATGATCTACCTAAATACAACTTCAGTTTGCAATTTATAGATCAATGTTCAGCTCATTCAAATATTTTTGATCAAAATAACACTTCAGATTCAATACTATATCAACTTACTATTTTTTGATAATAACTCTCTATAGCTCAGTAACTATTCTACTGCTTGATTCTTATTAACCAGTATGATCAAAAACTTTCTCCATGTGAAAATTCTGTAGTATCTTCTTCTTCTGGCATGATTTCATAATGAAACCAATGTCTCTTATATAGACGAGTAAATTATTTTCTTTTCCTCCATCAGATTTTGCCACTTAATCATATTCATAGATTTTTCTTCTTTAAGCTCCCTCAGCTGATGTGTCAGTAAATCATTTTAATCTATTCCATTAGATCCTTTTGATTTATTTTAGCCATCCATCTTTATAAAAAACATTATTTTTTACCTTGATTTCATACACTTTACAACTCATCACTTTATTAGTTAAACTGATAATTCCTTTCTATTTTGCTCAGTTAACAAAGAAATACGTCGGTGAACATAAGCTCAATTAATATTACGCTCGGTACACACTAAACTTTGTTAGTGTATATTGAAATGCTTTATATACCAACAACACTACTTTTTGTCTTTCAACTCTATTCTTCATCATAGATGAATGCAATGTAATTTCCCCGCCAGGGAACTCATAAGGAATCAGGTCTATGACCTAAAATTACAACTAAATTTATTTTTTTCTTAACATTCTAACATTACATCATTTGTTACATTCACAAGTACATTCCATAATGTTCCCTTAATGAATTCATTTACCATTATCAAGCATTTAATTTTACTAATTAATCAAATGAAGTTCATTTCCTTTTCTATTTGTTTACTCCTTAACCTTATCTACGCACAACATAACTATGCTTTCCATTAAAAGACCTCACTTTCCATTTTCTCTTAGGATCATAATAGAAGGAGTGTAAATTAATTAACCATATATTGATAACCAACACAAACCATTCAATGAATCTTTCTTTTTCCTTAAGCTTCCACAAATCATCATCTATAACCTTGTATAAGTCTAGTTAAGAATTGAGCTTAAAACCTTGTTTGAATAATCACACATTACTCACATTGAACTATACATTTAAGAAGTCACATCTCATTACTACTTTAAATAACATACATGTTCCCTTTTCCCTTATTATTTCACCTAAAGATACCCTTGAACTCTTAGTATATCTTCTCACTAACCATATATCAAAACAAATTTACATCCACTAGTACTTTCATTACAAAGACTTGCATAGAACCATTACTTTCAATTTCATTTAGAATTGAAAAGAGATATAAGGTAGGAATTACTCATTGATTTAACCATATTCAATCCTATTTTTAGATTCATAATTCTACCTTTCCCTTATACCTAACATATTTCTTACAATTTCCTTTTACAAACATAATTACACTTACTACACATTACTTGAAGGCATATAGAGAGATAATTACATCAAGTTGCCCAAGGGCTTACAATACATCTTTAAATATTGATAAAAAAAGATAGATATACATGATACAAGAACATAATCCTCACCACTAAACAACTCAAAATCCAAGCCATGACATGAACCATGAACCATACCTCGAAATAGATTTGCCACCCAACCATGTCAAACTAGTAAAGTTCCACCCCCCATGCTAGGAGATAGAACCAAGGTACTCACAAGGCCTTAAGGAAATCTAAGTCTTAAATAAAAATAAATCAAAGACTCAAAAGAACAAGAATAAAGCATATAAAATATCATCATATTATAACACAAAGGTTAAGGTTCTAGGAGACCACCTAAGTAAGTGTCATCACACAACCTGTATATTGGGATCCTTCCTAGAAACCATGTAACCCCAATCCCCCCTTTATGAATAAGGATCCATCCTATTAGTTATCCTTGGTCCTAGTACTCCAATCAGGTCTATGTGGCCATTATTATATTTTCTTTCATTATCTTTTGAATCCCCCCTTCCCAAGTTAATTTTTAAGGTTATCACTTTTTACAAACCACCCATAGGATCATCTGGCAACCACTTTAGGGTTCCAACACTTATGGTGAGCCACTCACTTATGGTTCCTATTCCCTTACCCCTTCACAAGCCACAAATAGAAGATAACACTTCCAAGTCCTGATTCATAGGTTTAGGAAACTCCCTTGCGCACTCAGGCCCTCAGAGCGAGTCCTAACCTTAGCCATATACATCATAGGAACCATTGGAAGAATGTGTATCACAAGAAATCTCAAATAAAAAACATAAAACTTTCCACATGCATTAGTACAACTTTCCAAGGCTCATTTATAGGTCTAAGGAACCCTCTCGTGCACACAAGCCACTGAGACAAGTCCTAGCCTCATAAAATAAGCTCAAGAATATGCCAAGTGCAAAAAAACCAAAAGTATACCATATAACCTCAATGCAACAAGTAATAAACATACATAGGGAATACAAACTTCCACATTCATAAACACAACATTCCATAGCTTGTTTTTATAAGTCTAGGAAAAACTCATGTGCCTAAAATTTGCCTAAGCCTGAAATTTTCAAGAAAACCAAAAACTATGATTTGCATCTTAACTCCTATGAAGCTAAAACCTATGTCAATCATCCCAAAAGGTACCTAATTCCTTTATACAATTATAACTTAAATTATAAGAAATTAAAGTATCATAACTTATACTAAAATGCTATACTTGTATAAATCCTATTTTGCTTGGTCAACTAACTTGCTCGGTCAACACTAACTTGCTTAGCCAACACTAACTT